>OX422203.1:6190428-6206509 GCA_949130485.1 Agelas oroides | reverse complement strand
TCTCTTGTTCTTTCCTGTCTTACTCTCACGCAACTCACAAGAATAGTTTCGACAAAGAACAGCTCACTTTTAAATCCTTTTGTCAAGTTGCAACCACACACGCGGCAGTCGACTTTGTTCTCTTGCACAATTCACAGTACACCGCTAAACCTTACACTTTTACAAAAGCACTTTAAAAACTTTGTTCAGTCAATAAATCACAGCCGCTTTCTGTATCGTTCTTTTGTTTGCGGTGAAAGAACGAAACACTTTTACAAACTGTGACCTTAAGAGGTTGCTATGACGTACGTAGCATTTGAAAATGGCCATTTGCAATGACAAGGCAGCTGTTTACAGCACCGTGGAGACGAAACCATTGTTTGCAGCTCCTTGTGAACAGAGACACAACAACTCAGTTACCATGGAAACACAACACGATACATAGCGGTGATGTAATCCACTCAAGCAAGTAAACAAATATTGCAAATGTATGCACATACACGTATCATAGCAACCACTGAAGGTGCACTTGTACTCTTTGTGCATTTTGAAACGAACCCCCTAAAAGGGTGAAATAGCGTTTTCTAAGCTCGTTCATGCAGCCAGGGCAAGGATTGGCCCACCCAGTGCCAACCATGGCCCTTTTACAGCAAAGCATAGCAGCTGCCATGTGCACAGCACCCTGCGGGTGACCCCACCCACCTCCCCTGGAAAAAAGGGATTTGGCTTGCGGATAATTGCAGTGTTTGTGTAAATAGAGATTTACTGTCCACACACACACACACACACACACACACACACACACACACACACACACACACACACACACACACACACACACACACACACACACACACACACACACACACACACACACACACACACACACACACACACACACACACACACACACACACACACACACACACCACTTCTGAATCGTTCTCATTGAATGAGCCAAAAGAGTCATCAGGCATGAGGAAGGAGATGAAAGGGGGGAAGGTACGCAGGTCAGGGTTGCCTGCGATGCTGCGCAGCAGCTCCTCTGCCTGTTGTGTCTGTTTCTTTACCACTATCTTCTTGTCTGGTCTTTCTGGGAGTTGGCATGCTTTGGAATGAGGGGAAGGGGAGAGAGGGAGGGAGGAAGAGGAGGGAGGAAGAGAGGGAGGAAGGGGAAGGGGAGGAGATGTGCAGAATGAGATCATAAATAATGAGAGGTGCGAGGGAGGGAGAGGAGGGAGACGGAGGGGGAAGGGAGAGGAGAAAGGGAGAGGAGGGAGGGAGAGGAGGGAGGGAGGAGAGGAGGGAGGGAGGGAGAGGAGGGAGGGAGGGGAGGGAGGAAAGACACAAAAGTTGGAGGTGGATAACCAGCGTAAGTGGGTAAGGATAACACTCTGAGTTTACCGTGGCTGATGTGTGAGGTAGCCAGGGAATCATAGAGTTGTTGCAGCTGCTTGAATGGGCGGAGGATGGTATAGTGGTGACGACCAAACTGGAGAAAAGAGAGGGAGGGTGGGAGGGAGGGAGGGAAGTGTGGTGGGTGGTTAAGAGAGAGAGGTGAATGGGAGATTGAGGGAAGACATGAATACATGGAAAAATGTACATATATTGTGGACCATCTGTATATGCAATGTGTGTTAGTACGTACATGTATGTGGTGAGTGTATCACAAATAATTTCACACTGACGCGCTTTTTTTGTTTTGGCAAAATACTAGCATCATAAAAATTATGTTGAAGGAGAGATAAACAAAAGAGGAAGGGAGGGAGGGTGGGAGGGAGGGAGGGAGGGAGGGTGGGAGGGAGGGAGGGAGGGAGGGAGGGAGGGAGGGAGGGTGGGAGGGAGGGAGGGAGGGAGGGAGGGAGGGAGGGAGGGAGGGAGGGAGGGAGGGAGGGAGGAAATGTGGGAGTGAGGGAGGGAGTGAGTGAGTGAGGGAGATAAATGCACAGAAGGATGTAAGTTACACACCTGTTTCATGTTAGTTGTGACAGTTATCTCAAACCACACACTGCTACTATCCTCTGAGGAGTGGGGAGAGAGGAGGGGGAGGGAGGAGGGGGAGGGAGGAGGGGGAGGGAGGAGGGGGTGAAGAATGATTTACACAGTGACCTCACATGATGTCATCATGCTGACAGCAGACATGTAGCTAACTCCTTCCTAACCCTCCCTCCCTCCCTTCCTCCCTTCCTCCCTCTCTCCCACCCTCTCTCCCACCCTCTGCCTCACTTGAGATAATGGATGAGGCTCTCTTCCTCGGAGTCTTTGGCATTTTCCCAGATACATCAACTGACACTAATAGCTGCTCATCCCCTGTGTGTGTGTGTGTGTGTGTGTGCGTGTGCGTGTGTGTGTGTGTATGTGTGTGTCGTGTGTGTGTGTGTGTGTGTGTGTATATGTGTGTGTCATGTGTGGAAAGCCTTAGTCGTGATGTGGAAATTCCATGTACTTAATATGGGTGCCAGCATTATTGCCTATACAATAGATTTCATGCAGTGTGGCTTCACTTCCGGAGGGCAAGAGTCGGGTGGTGTAGTGTGCGCAAAATACAGGCAAAGAAGTGTTACATCAAGCCCTTACCGCCAGCACCGAATTATAAAAAAAAGGTGATTTTCTCAAAGTGAAGGGTCTGCTGTACAGCTGCCTCTTCATAACCCGTTTGCTCTCTGGAAATAGGACGCTTATTTTGAAACCATATATATACTCCACACAGCCTGGATAGACACTACAAGACAAGGCCTCAGCCGACTCAGATCCATCTTCCCCTCTGTCTACATTGATGTACCCACATGATACATAAATGCTCCCAGCCTTCCCCCTCTGTTATAATTGCATACCATATATGATCAAAAACTGATGATAGGAAGGCCTGGGAACAAGGCTTACCGCACAAGTATACTTACGTCACATAGTGTGTTTGCATTGACAGGAAATGTCAAATTCACGCTAACTTAATTTCATTTGTACAACTACAAAATGATGAATAACAGTTCTCACCAAACTTGGTCAACAAATGGTTGAGATCACATGTGACCAGGTACATGAATTAATACACCATGCATGTCTCAAATGAATTTGAGCTGCTTCAGACCAAGTATGGAGCACTGCAACACTGTAAACAAGACCTTAGCAGATGCCCTACATGAGCTGCAAACAGACTACATCCTGTGTGTGAGACTAAAGCTTCACAGGTAGTTTTCCTGTGGGGTCACCCATTGGGGTTTTACCTGGTGCACATCTGTCTGTCTGTTAGTCTGTCAACAAAAATGACTAAAAATGATGACCTTAGGCCACACAAACATTTAGTTTTTCATCCTGGTAACTGTCCAGACTGGGGGGTGGTAGTTGCGACTTCAATTTTACTTATTCTTAATACTAATGGCATAACTTCTGGTCATATTTCGCCAAGAAAAATTTTTGCCCAACATGGCTGTGACCAGATCTTGCCTGCAGTCTTGTATCAAGACAGAGATTTTGGACTCCAAGACAAACGTGGTAACAGGGTAAGTGCTCTGCCTGGGGTACCCCTAGCTTCCCAGTGGTTCAAGCCACATCCGTGATCCATGCCACATCTGTGATCCATGCCACGTCTGTGATCCATGCCACGTCTGTGATCCATGCCACGTCTGTGATCCATGCCACGTCTATGATCCATGCCACGTCTGTGATCCATGGTTCACGCCATATCTTTGATCAGTGACAAAGTATTAGTCCAAAGCCTTTGAAGGGAGCAGCTAGCTGGTTTCTTTCCCTGAAGCACCTTCAGTTCCTGGGTTGATATGTTTTAAATCAGGACACTCAATATTCTACCTTTGGTTTATTTGGGGGAAAGACTTTTTCTGTTTCCTGTGTTGGCCTTAGGGCATCTTTGCTTCACATGTGTTGGCCTTAGGGCATCTTTGCTTCACATGTGTTGGCCTTAGGGCATCTTTGCTTCACATGTGTTGGCCTTAGGGCATCTTTGCTTCACATGTGTTGGCCTTAGGGCATCTTTGCTTCACATGTGTTGGCCTTAGGGCATCTTTGCTTCACATGTGTTGGCCTTAGGGCATCTTTGCTTCACATGTGTTGGCCTTAGGGCATCTTTGCTTCACATGTGTTGGCCTTAGGGCATCTTTGCTTCACATGTGATGGCCTTAGGGCACCTTTGCTTCACATGTGTTGGCCTTAGGGCATCTTTGCTTCACATGTGTTGGCCTTAGGGCATCTTTGCTTCACATGTGATGGCCTTAGGGCATCTTTGCTTCACATGTGTTGGCCTTAGGGCATCTTTGCTTCACATGTGATGGCCTTAGGGCATCTTTGCTTCACATGTGATGGCCTTAGGGCACCTTTGCTTCACATGTGTTGGCCTTAGGGCATCTTTGCTTCACATGTGATGGCCTTAGGGCATCTTTGCTTCACATGTGTTGGCCTTAGGGCACCTTTGCTTCACATGTGATGGTATGAGGTACAAAGTGGTAGGTCAAAACTGGAGGTGCTCAACAGAGCACTAACCCTGCATGCTTACTTAAAATAACACCGTAGCAGTCTACACATATGCCTGTTATAGCTGAAATGGGCATTACCAAGCTCACAATCTTGTTCTAAGATGGAGACTTGTGGTCTGGGTATGGGGATGATCTAGAGATGCTGCAAGCACACCAATAGCAGCCAAACCAGCCAAGAAAAGACGTCTTTTTGAAAGCTCGGAGGATGAAGACGTAGTCAAATCAAAGGCTGCCGAGGAAGATGTTTCCAAGCCTGTTGAAAAACCGGAGGCTAAAAGTGCCAAGGGAACAGGTCTGTTTGAAGACATTAGGAGGAGATGAGGATTTAGAAATGGCTGGATACGCACAAAATAGAGCCACTTCAGTCACCTTCAGGTTAACTCCCATTTTCCAATAGTTTTGATGACCGACACGCAGACTGACAGATTGACAGACACAAACGATTACTTAACTGTGTGCGCTGGAAAAATCTGCCACCCAGGCTAATTTGAAGCTCTTCACTCCATGTAAGGTTACACACTGAGGTATCAATTTCTCATCTAAGGGCTGTTTAGCAGTGTGGACCATGCACCAACTGGCTTCAGCCGTTGATTAGAAATTCCCCCTGTGCATCCAGCTGTTTTCTTTATCCTCATGAAAAAGACATGTTGACATGTTACCAATGGGAACTAATTGAACCATTAAATTAAAGTGTTGTGCATACGGTTGTGACAAATTTGTATAGCTTCTGTTATTGTTTACCGTTGTTTGATACACTTCCTGTTGATGTTTACCATTTCTGTTCTTCTAGCAGCTGTAAGCAACGCTAATGAGTGAAATTCCGAGGTTTGGTATAGTCTAGACAATCTCTTTATCCACTTTAGTTTCTGGCAGTGGAATATCGCTAGCTTGATAGACAAAGACTTGGTGCTGGGACGCTCATGAATATGATATTGTGTTCGAATAAAACCAGTATCAGGCACTTGAAGTTATCACAAATACAGTAGCTAGCATTGTTCACAGGCCACCGTCAATACAATGTTTACTTTTAAGTATAAACTCATACCCAGACCACTTGTCCCGCCCTCCATGTGGCCTGGGTATGAGGTAGACAGTGGCCTGGGTATGAGGTTAGTCAAAAGCTAAACATGTTGGGACCAGTTAGTGTGTTCCGATAACTGAATGTCCATATAGTGAAATCAATCACATGGATTCCAGTGTGGTTTGGGAATAATTGCACGAGCAGCAGGCAAAGTAATCGATAGCAAGACTAGTGCAGTTTATGCCTATTGTGTGTGCAATTAGGATTGCATGTTGATTATACACTTCGAGCCCAGGGAGGGGATGTTGATGTCCTGTGACATCATCGTTCTATTTCTATAAACTCGAGGGTTAAAATCAGTTCACTGTAGATCAGTGTTGTGCATTTATACAGCTGAAGAAAGACCTTGTTCCGAAACGCTCTGCACGATAAGACATCAAACTATGTTTAATAGTCCGCTCAGTGACACCTCTTCTCCATCAAGAAAATGAGTTGTCGTTACTTACTGAGAGAAGTAGAACTGATTTTAACACTTCTAGAGTTTGTAGCAAGAGAACAATGATGTCACAGGACACACAACATCCCCCTTCGTCATTCTGCAATGTAATTATGCACCTCTATTCAGTCATGTTCTTTGTTTGGGCAGATTGTGGAATTTGTGATTCTGAGTTTTGAAACATGTGTAGGTGTGTGATTGTTTAATGAATGTGTAATTACTGACTGAATAAGTGAGAAATAATTTTGTGGGAGTGATAGCAAATGTGCGACCAATTAAAAATAATTATTCACTCTAAAATAATTCCTGCATTCTTTTCTGAAACTTTGTACAACTCACACCAGTACAGGCTTCATTATAGCATGCTTGTAAAAACTGCTAATCGTATTATATTAGCACCACTTGCACTACATTAGCACCCATTGCACAATAATTCTAAACAGAATAGCTCTTGTCTGTAAATACAAGTTGTTATGCATGATCACAAAGAACTACGTCTCCTAAGTTCAACAATGACTATTCCACGCTGTTTATCATTTCATAATGCCTGTGTATATTTTGCCTATCAGTACTTATTGTTGTACAAATGCTGTGTTGCTGTAAGCTCACAAGCCCCACCCCCTACACACAGACACACATCAATCCTACATCCTCACTCCTCCCATCCCTTCAGACCCTCTGCCATCACCCTCCTCCCATCCCTTCACACCCTCTGCCCTCACCTTCCTCTCATCCCTTCACACCCTCTGCCCTCACCCCCTCACCCCCTCACCCCCTCACCCCCTCACCCCCTCACCCCCTCACCCAACACACTCACCTTCCAGCTGCACAGAGCACACGGCATTCTTTGAGTAATTCTCAATGGATTCGGTAAACATGCTGGAACCAGCACCATGCAAATCAAGATGGGGCGCCCACCCTTCAAAAGTTCCCTTCTTCTTATTCAAACTTTTTGAAGTCGGCTTTTCCCTTGACCTCCGGACAATTCTAGCAAGTGTGCTTCCCACTCGACTCTTGTGGATGGGCAGGGTACCAAATTTCGAATCTTCACCTTTCTTTGAGGATGAAGTCACAGATCCGCTAAGAGCGCTACTCGGACGAGGGTTGATATCCTTCTCCCTTCCTGCCTTGGTATCAGTGTCCAGTATCTCATCGGAGCTGTAGCTTTTTGTAAGGATTTCCACTTTTGAAGACCTGGAACTGTTTCGAAGAGCACGTGCAGTTTTCATCAAGCTCTGAGTAAACCTTCCTGAAACAGACAGACTCTTGGATACCGGTTTCTTGGCTGCTTTTTTGGACTTTTTCGCTTTGCGCTTGCCTTTAGTGTCATCACCCAGTGCCCATTCATCTGCAGGACCTGTAGCGAAGGCTTCTGATTGGCAGCGCTTCTTGGAAAAGATAAAGCTCTTTTGCAAATTATGCAAAGTTGGAGAAGTGCGACCAGCCGCAGAATCACGTCGGGGCTCAGCCAAGACATTATCGCTGGAATTAGCCCGCCTTCTTCTCTCAACAAAGGGAGCCTCAGACTTGCTCCCACGTCCCGACTGCTCGTCTTGATCAAGCAGATCAGACATACTAGCTCTTCGAGTCCTGTCAAACTCCTTTGTAGCTGTCTGTTGGCTGCGCATTTCTTCTCCTTCGTCTTCTTCTTCTTCTGGGTTGTTTTCCGGGGATTGCGTACCACTCTTTGGTTCAATGGGTATCGGACTGGGTGGACCAGCCTTTGCCTTTGCATGCATCGCATTCAAAACAGACTCATCAATCCTCTTAGCAACCGTGAGACCTAATCTTGTCACTTCTCTCCTTGAGAGGGAGATGGTAGTCCGTCGATACGCCCTTGGACGGAAATAGTCGATGCTGTCTTCGGGATTCTCCTCACCCCAAAACTGTGAAGAGCTGTTGACTTTTGACACCTTTCTCGGTGACATCATGATGTCACCGGTTGTGGAGGTTCTTAATCTCCTTGAGGTGGATCCGTCCTCCATTTCGTCTTTTGGGACAACGCTTGTCAAATCACGCGGAAGATTCTCGGGGTCAAAAACCTGCCCACTGGGTCTCCGTTTCACACTCGGTGCTCTTCTTCCAGTAACTGGAACATAACCCTCTGGGGTTTCCACTGTCATGGCGGGTGGGACGGCTTCCGACATCTTTTGGAGCGACTTACCAGACATGCTGTTTGACCTGCTCCCCAGGGCAGCACTCTTCAGTTTTGGCTCCTCCGGTGGAAGAGCTTTCATCATCATTTCCCTCACCTTCAGGATCTGCTCCTCATCGAAAATCTCAGTGTGAATCTCAAACTCTGAGCCCGAGTTGTTGAACGAAAGACAGGCCTCGACCTTCCAGGATATCTTCTGCACCACAGTCACAATGGCTTTGTACAGCTCCTGTGTGAATCCTGTCTCCGCCTGTTGAAGCAGAGGGGCAATCAGCAACTGTGAAACACTCCTGAGGACCTTCACCGCATAACTGCGGTCCGCTTGACATACTTGGTTCTCAAATCCACTACTTGCAGTTGAAAGTGTCGAGGAGGATGAGAGTTTAGTGCTGAACGATGGGCCATTGTTGTTGTTGGAGTTAGTAGAACTTCCACGTACTGCGAGGGTGCTAAACCTAGCAAATCGGTCGGTGCTGATTGACATTGTAATCCCCCTGTTGAGGCTCAGCATGTTGCTCATCTTCTGTTGCTCTGTGCAGAAGTAACCGATTGAGTTGGAGAGGTTTCTCAAGTGGGACTGGATGACCGATAGCTCGGTTTTCTCCTCTGCACAGTGATGTAGCAGCATGCGACAAGCTGGAACAAACACATTGTAGGCCCAGTCTACGAGCTTCGAGTCTGCTTCCGTACACATGTCGATCTCCACTTCGTGAAAGACGTCGTCGTCATGTTCCCCAGAATCCCTCGAAGAATGGAACCCATTTCTCTGTGAGACTGAAACACTTTCCATATCAGATGAGTTGTCGCTACTGCTTGCATTGACCAGGTAGTACTCACTGTCCAAGCTATCCCAGCGTTTCACCTTCTTCAGTTCTTTCTTTGCGTTTGTGGGCAGGGATGGCTGATCTTCTGCAGATTGACTTCCATTTGAACTATCACTGTCCTGGGTAGCGTCACATGAGCTCGTCGGTTCATTCATGGTCATTCCAGGAGGAAGAGAGTAGGTCTTTGCCTTTTCCAGCGCAACTCTCAGGAGCGGATCCCGAGTACCCTTGGGCGTATTCGGACAGGAGAGCTGTGGTAATACTGAAGCCGACAGGGGACTCAAGGGGCTAAAAGGGCTGGAGAGAGAGCTCTGTGGGCTGGATTGAGAGGGTGGGGACGGGAAGTCGGCATCTTCGACTGAGATCTGCGGCTTAGTGTACAGAAGAAGCTTTCTCTGAGTGTGGTTGATACCATTGGCGAGGTCCTCTGGTGGTATTTGAGGGGGTTTTCCCTTCATAAGGTGGTTGTAGCCACCGTTCATTACTGCTGTCTGTTCCGTCATTGAAACGGTGCGTATTTCAATCCTGGGTGAAAGCGCACTACAACAAGTCTTAAAATGTTCGAGTATTGAGCAAAGCAACGTTAATGGAGTTTGTTTCCCCCACAAATTGTCTGTGAAAATAGAGAAGAAGAGGCTCAGTGAATCACATCAGAACAACCAATGAACCACATCTCCCTGCAGGCCTAGATGTTATACAATATCACACACTACGCAGGACACGTTGCGGCCAATACCAGGCTTCATCTCGGGTGACCAGGGGATGAGAACGGCTATCTCGTGCACAAGATGCAAGTCATGTGGCTGGCCTTATATATATGGTAGGTAAAAACATGTATGTCTCTCTGCTGCAATGTCCTAGTCTTAGAGACCAAGCCTTGCCTGCTGCTCTGCGGTGAGATTTTCATTGTACCTCCTATAGGGCTCCCTTCCCTCCTCCTATAGCCCCCCCCCCCCCCCCTCCTCTAGGGCTCCCCCCCCTCCTCATACCTTCACTTAATCTCAGAGGTAAAACTGACTTTATTTTACAGAACACCTTGCTTTATGAACACATGTTCAATGCAACGACACAAAATGAAATAGAAAGTGAAAAGGCCGGCATACGCCAAGCTAGCTACATGCACAGCCGTGTAGAGGGGTGCCAGATGGGGCCAAGAGCACTACTGCATGTATTACGTCATTACGCATTGCGTACAAAATACTATTGGGATTTTAATTTGGCGGTTTCAACCTCAACCGCCAAACCGTCAAATTTAATTCCCCGTCAAATTTTCTGGCTATACGGTATATAGAGGATTGTGAGGCCTGATGATTACCTGGTGACTGCATTTTTGCAGGGCCGTTTACATTTAACCTGTAACAGTGTGTTAAAATTTTGTGATCCGAAAGGGATCTTACCTTAGGTGAAACCAAAACAGAGCTCAGTTGAAACACAAAACAGTGGCAGGTGCTTGTAAACTCTCGGCAGGGCAATTTCTGAGAACCGGTCTTCCCAGAAGTGTTGTTGTCAGTTCTCAATGCTTCATTTACAAACACCCAATTACTCAAACTAATTTGGGTCAAACCTTTTTTAGCTACTTCCAGGTACAGCCGTCAGTCTGGTGTGTGGCCGTCAGGCTGGTGTGTGGTCTGTACGTAGGTGACATGCATGAACAATCGTTGGTCTAGAGTAGCCTCGCTCCCCAGCATTTATGCATCTATGAAAGCGTGTATGAGCCTCGCCCTTAAATAGAAGCTTCAGCGATACAGTGTTTCGAAATGGGTGATGCACTCACAACCAGTACAGGTCAGTTACAGGCTTTTTGAGGGATCTTAACTGCAGTAGCAAGTCACTCATGTGTGCATAATTGGATAATGACAGGTGCTGTATTTGATGTAGCCTTGCCAATATCTAATTATGCACGCATGAGTGATTTGCTACTCTGCCCCCAACCCCCTGTAATATCAGGACTGCCACACATATACCACAAAACAAATGGTTGTAGCATGTTCTGTTGCTACAGTAACAACACTGCCAATGGACTAGCCACCATATTGCCTCATTACCAGGCTCCTCCCCAGCTTGGATCCAAGGGACGAGACTAATAGCTTTTGGGTCAAATACATCATACGACTGAAGAGCTTATGGAGCCACTGAAGGTCAATGCACCCTTGGCCGATACTGAGATGCTTGTGTGGGGGTGTCTAATTGAAGCCTGGCCATACTGGCTTCCCTGGTGGCTACCATTACCACAATCCCAGATGTTCGGTAATTATACAAGACATGTTATCACAGATTTGGAGGGTAAATATTTGTGCATATAAACTAAAACGCATATAGGACCAGCTGGCAGGATAATTGAACAAACTACACTGCCAAATGTGGCATATGGAATTTCCCTAATTGATGATTCTTTGTCCATAATTTGCTCAATTAACTTACACTTAATAGGGATTGCCCAAATGTCTTTGCAGAAGTTCAAATACAACTTACACGTACACACAGTTGAACTCTGTCAACCAAAACTGGAGGAAGGGGGTTTTGGAGTGCTTGTGAAGTACTTTGTTTGTATTGACAACTATTGTAGCTATGCACTGTGTCTACCTTCCTCCTTTAGACAGAACAATACACCCGCGTCATGCACTCACTACTAGCCTTTCTGAGTATCCGGTTACCATGATATTTTGTCATATTGGAGGTCTAGTGTAGCCTCGTACCCAGGCTCCTCCCCTGCAGAAAAACGGGGAAAGAGCCTGGGTACGAGGCTAGTCTAGTGCTAAGTGTGGAGATCACTGTTAGCGCATGTATAGCAGGTAGCTATCAGAAGCCTACTATGGACCTAAATTTTTTCTTCATGTTTTTGCAATGATCTGCACCATCACCATTACAAAAACTTACCTCACTGTTTGTGCAGTCGTGGAATAGTTTGATGCCCATGGCCCAGATCTCATACAGTAAAACTCCATAGCTCCACACATTGACAAGAATGACATGAACATGTTGTACAGCAGCTCTTCAGAAGAGCCAGACAGAAAGTCTGAGACACTTCTCGCTGGACTTCTCGCTGATTATCACACACTTGCTGTGATCACGCAACGTTTTTTGACCTCCAATATGAGATACATGTAATATCATGGAAACCGGATGCTTAAAATGGGGTGTATAGGTTCCTAGCCTGACATAATCTCTCAACTGCTTCCAGTCCTCCACTCCAGCTGTAGCCACTCGCAGTATCCAACACACTTGATAGGTTTGTGTTTTCACTACAGTTATTGTTAGTCGCATGACCAGATCCCGTTTGGAAAAATCGAGAAGGTTCCAGGGTCTGGGCACAAGACTAGGTTGCTCACAGTACAAAGACAAGTGTAACTACGATCAACCCCAGAACTTGAGAGAACAAGAAGTTATTGCATTTGTCAGAATGTGAACATGCCACAAATTAGTTAACGTACTCTCCACTCTGGGCAGTAATTAAGAAGCTGGGGGAATGTCCGGTTTGGGAGGAATCACTCACACACACTCACTCCACACATGTGTTCGCTGGTGGAACTAATCAGTGTACTCTAAGTGCCTTTCCTCCCCACATCAAAGCTCCCCTACTACAAGCTGCCCTCTGCGTGCACACTGTGAGCTTCATCTTGTGATTGCCAGGCTGCCAGGGAGAGACATGAAGGTGTTCATGATTTGTGTAAAGCAAACTTAATTTGGTTATTAAAATTTGGAGATGTGTGTGTTCTCTTGCTGACAGATAAGGCGCTACCAGAGTAAAATCTCACCAGGTAGAAGTTCACGGTGTACTGGCGAGGCACTGTTTTGCTTTTACGACTGTTTCCTGGAAGCGTGATGTTCGTGAGATCATAACCTGCTCATTGCTGGGACTCAGTTGTCTCCTGAGGCTTTAGGATAGTGCTCAAACATTCTGAGAGATAAAATCACAGCCCCTCTTACGGAAGACAGACAGACTTGGTGTTAGTTTGAGCAGCAGAGGGAGGACACTCACTTCACTACATTTATCATCTACAACAATACCTTCAAACCACAGTTGAATCTAATTGGTTGTACTCTTTTGAAGAACAAAGCCACTTTCATGGCGGGGAGACTTGGGACTGGGATATAAAAAACCCTTAGTGTTTTGTGGAGAAGTCCACAGAAAATGTGGGACCCAACTGGGTATCGAACCCAAGACCTTCTGAACATTAGTCGGGTACTCTTTCTCTCTCTGCCTTCATAGCTCACATGTACCAACACACATGTAGTACAGAAGCCTTCGAATGGAACTGTTTGTACACAACTGGAATCAGATCACGGACTTGTTTATATATTTCAAGAGATAATTCCTATCCCATTTAGACTACTGTGTAAACAGTGTTCATTGAGAGAGAAAGGAACATCGGGGGCTACTACGTCTGTGGGGTGGTATGGTATCTATGTGTGGAGCATGTGATCAAATTGTCAATGAGTGTCAGACACACATGAGAAATTTCACAGTTGGGGGTTCAATCAAAAATCAGCAAAAATCTGTCTTTGTAAAAATAATTACAGGAGAAATATAGTCACACAGCAGTTTCCGAACGTGTTGGGACCAAAGGGTGCTAAGATGAGTGATACAATACTAGCTGTCTGAACTTATCCTGACAGTTTGCGGTGCATTCAATTTTCATGTGCAGATTTTAAGGGTAAGTGACTTCCCAGAGGAGGTTGGAAGCTAGTAATTAGTGACACGCAGCGAGGTAGCAATTAGTGCTACGTGAATGATACTGACTGCCATAGAGGCCCATGGTGAAAGGTCAACTCGATTTACACAAACAGCTTTCGTTTGTTTGGGACGAAACTCACTCAGTGGATACTGCCAGGTGAGCTCTAGATCGACCGCTATAGCTCTTCCTTCTACGCGAACCATTTGCGTTTTTCCTTGGGAATCCCCATGCAGTCAATCTTCATAGCAGTCAATCTAGAACTCATCTGGCAGTATCCACTGAGTGAGTTTCGTCCCAAACAAACGAAAGCTGCTAGTGTAAATCGAGTTGACCTTTCACTATGGGCCTCTAATGGCAGTCAGTATGACTGCGTCCTTCATGTAGCACTAACTGCTACCTCGTTGCATGTCACTAAATTACTAGCTTCCAACACCTCCTCTGGTGACTTCCTCCACCTACTGGGTTTCCACCATGTTGTGGGAGGAGCGTGAGATTAAGATCAGCATTGTGTACACAGATACACATTTGTGTGTGTTGTGGCATGTCACTGTATAGACACGGTGTACTACACTGTCTACAGCTCAAGTAGCAGCTACATGGCCAACCACTTCTCGTCTGGGGGAGTTCTTTCAAGTACGAAACAAACCCTGAACATTGGGGGAGTTCTTTCAAGTACGAAACAAACCCTGAACATTGTGGGGACAAGCTTGTCACAAAATGTAGCTAATGTTACCACAGTAGATTATGACAGTGAAGCGGTAGCGTCTCTGCGTGTAATGCATCATCTCACCCCCCCTCTTACAAGTCGCTGCCTAATAATCAACAAAGCAACCTAGGGCCACAAGGTATTTCAACGGTGGGCCAAAGCATTCCAACCTAAAAGACAAAGTGAAAAGCCAGCAATCACCGGAACTTTCAGTGGCTTCTCAGTTGGCTCCTGCTAAAACGAAGATAAAGGTTATCTGATACCAACTTGAGCTAGGAAAAGAACTTGCCAACGTTTCGGCTGAATGCTCTGTTGTCATCAGGGTGAAAGTGAAGAAGTGTGAACAAACACTACTTTATATAGCCATGCACTACTGAGGATACACATCGTTGGAGGTTAAAGGTCGGTGAGGATTGCTCCTCCCTCCCTGCCTCCTCATCACAGCGGTTGGACCTCACTGGGAATTAAACCTGGCTTGAGCCATCAGAGCTACGTACCACTGAGCTACGACAAGGCCAAGAATGTCTTATTTTCTAGCTGAGGCAAGTAGGGGCCAAAGCAGCTCCAACATTATTGGCTTCCTACGTAATTGCTATTTTGTAAACATGACATTCCACGTAGCACATACAGGCATGATTGTACACACATAAAAACTAATTTCAGCTGTGTTTGAAAACCTCAGTACAGTCTTGATGGCATACACCATCATAGATGGATAAACTATTGTCCGCTGTATTTCAAACCCACGTGACAGTGGGAGACACTGAAACTACGTTTCACAATGTCACCAAATCTACTTTCAGAGCTCAACCACAGCTCTCAGAAGCATCCCATCCCACTGTACGTACATCGCACACATGGTGTTATTGTGTTACTTCTGCTTGTCAACTCAGCATATTGTTTTCTGATTGTAACGACAGCTCAGCATTAACCTCCAGTTACAAGTAAACCATGTAATGGTAATGTATAATGTTCTAATGATGTCTTCAAATCTACTTCTAGAGCTTCACCATTCCCCTTGCGACCTACTGTTGCTCATACTGTCACCACCAACACTTAAGTCTCACAGACTCACATAGTACATGCACATGTAAGGTTGGTTGTCTGTGTCGCCACTAGCAATATAAAGACTAGAGAGAAGTAGTCAAGCTGGCTAGCCTTTGATCTACCTTGGCTTCATGGCTTCTTGCGTCAACAGTACTTCTGTGTTACTACAGCATCAAAGCAGGGTTCTCTGTACCAGACATGTACCTGTTCTTGTCAGTGTTCTCACCAGTGTTTACAGGCCAACAGGCACAAGTAATAACTCATGACCACACCCCTCATCTTGAATGTAATAATTGTCAGTGACAAACACTTGCTGTGTGTGTACCTTTGTCATAATGTCCCTCCACTCCTAACGAACTTAGTGATACCATCTGCCTACAAGAAGCAGTGTTTTTGTGATTCTTGCCATCTTCCATTGTTGTTTTTTTTCTGAGGGGGCTTTAGGTCTGCTTCAAAACCAACAAATATTTAGCAGCCACTTAAAACTACTTACATTAAAAGCTGTCTGGCCTCTGAATATAGAAATTGGCAACCGGAACATATAAACCCCATTACTAGGCAACAATAACTCATACCTCTCTTCTACAGTGATGTTGCCTAGGTAACAGATCAGATCAGATAGAAGTTACATCCCTCCATGGAGGATGGTCGTTTTACACATTGGTGCCGACATGGATGTGTAAACGACCA
>OX422203.1:5832928-6185428 GCA_949130485.1 Agelas oroides | reverse complement strand
CTGTCACTAGTTGGGCTAATTAAATTGTGTACCTTGTTTATAATTGAATCTCTGCTGAGCAGCTGCATTGAGCTCTGATAACACTGTTCATTCAGCAGACTACGATGTGCTCTACGATTGGCACATCCCTGTGGGGACCCTGGCTGAGCGGAAGATCCAGACTGACAGTAGGAGGGAGGAGCTGCTTCACCTTCTGCATCAGGACAACCTCTCACCTGGTACGGAGCCATGCCAGCAGCTCTTGTTCTTAATATTCACTCCTGGTTCACCCCCAGTTGTAGTCTCATACCCATTCTGGGGTGGCCCATTCCCAAGCCTCTTGGCATGCACACATTTTCACACGGTTAGTTTCCAGGTACCCCTCCCCAGAAAGCCTGGGAACAAGGTTAACTAACGAGTATTGGTGCAAGGGGGAACAGACTGGGATCGTGGCTATCCCAGCATGCTTGAGTAGAATCACATGCTAGAGGGTCCATTTGGAGCTCTTTGTAAAGAGTCTAGCTGAGAGATGTGCATCAAGGCATCACCTCATTCGTAGCCTCATTCCCAGGCCCATCCACATGTCCTGGGTATGAGACTACCTCACGCATGCTAGACAATGTATCATACACATGTCATTCCAGTGTAGCCAACTTTTGTTGACGGAGAGAGGAGTGAAAGGTTAAGAACCTATCTGCTAGAGCTGTGAGAGAGGTCTAGCTCAATATACACTAAAATGCTGAAACATGGGTGATGGAAGAGCTTGGACATGAGGCCACGTTGTGTCCTAACCTCTAACGGGCTTGTGGAAGGCTTGTAGGAAACATTCGTTCCCTTCATCCTTGTTCCCAGGCCTTTGCCACCTCCAGTCTTTGATCGTTTGCAGTATGCTAGTAACAAAGTCCTGCATGGGTAAAAAATAGTCTGGGGATGAGACTGCGTGCGGAAAAATGTCTGACTGGGGTAATGACTAGGGTAATAAAAGGCTACCTCCAGTTGGTTTTTATGTTGCGCTTGTGAAAATGGGCAATTGGTAAAGTTTCCTGCCAGTGGTACATGTGGACCTGAGATTGAGGCGTTGTTTTGAACCTATTGCATAATGTTATTGTGTGGGGATGTCCAGGTCATGCTAAGGGTTCTAGTTTAGGGCAATCCCAGGACACGTAGCTTCTGAGAAAGTAACAGGAAAATACAACTGGAATGCTGTTGGTTTTGCAAACAATAAATGTATGTAGTGTGGTTGTGGAAAACATGCATTGTGTTTACTCCCTGGTGAAGACTGTCAAAGTACGGACAGATTGTTTTGTTTTCTTTCACTGGTGAAACGTTTTGACTAAGTATCACTGTCTGGTGTAAGACTCTCACCACACATAAACCCACTGTTTGTTGCATGTCAGTTTCTCAACAGGGACATTCCCTGAAATTCAGGCGAACAGGCAGCTATTACCATTACTCATCGACCACAAATAAATTCGACTTCCGCCACGAAAAAAGCATGAAATGTAACCACTGTGGGGTAAGCTTTCTGATGTTTTAGGGGAGACAACTTCAGCTGTGTTGCCGCACACTGTATAACGTGTAAACCACAGTACCAGCTCTATTCAGAACACAAGATTGATAATAATAGCTACAGAAACGAAATGGTGTGGGTGGGGATGGGAAACTGTCATCCAACAAATGTGGCCTAACAGGAAACAGTTATTGAAACTGTAGCTTATGTGAACAACAGCCAGTCTACACATGTATTGTGATGTTAAAATGAAACTGAAATTGACTGTATGCACTATACTCTACTGGTATAGTGTGGGTAACTAAAGACTGACTCTTTTTTCCCTCTGTCTCACAGACCAGATTGAGGGGCTGATAAAAGAATGGATCTCTCTAGTGATTGAGAGGGACAAAATCCTCCACCAAGAAATACGGCAGGTGTGTCCAGTTTGCCTGTCTGGCTGTGCAATCATTCAAGCAGCCCGAGTATGAGACTCGTATTACATACAAAGTGGTGGTGTTACATAGTAAGGGTATGATGTTACACATGAGAATGCAGTGGTACATTATTACCTCATAAGTTTCACAGGAAACCATTTGTATAGGTATTTCCATTGCACATTCCAAGGTCATTTCACAGATGTTTTTCGCTTTCATTCCCCAATTCCCCATTGAGACCACAGTTTCCCAGAGTTTATTGGCTAGAAGATCAGTCATACAACACCAGCCATTGCTAGATCAAGGCCATCTGTGTTGAGTATGCCTGATCAATACAGTGGAACCTCTCTTAAAGACATCCGTGACATCTTGAGCGTCATGTTACTGTGTGCTACATCATTCAGTGAACGATAGATCTTGGACTTTCATGGTAGTTGGCAAATTTTATTTGCAATGTTTCAATCACACTCTGGCAATCTTCTTCAGGCAACTGCTGAAGATTAACAGAGTGTGATCAAATGTTGCGAATAAAATTTTGGCAACTACCATGTTATATAGTCCTGACACCGTGGTTAAGCAGGACAGTTGAAATGTACGCACATCACAGTGAAATCCCTCTAATGCAGACATGCTTGGGACCAAAAAGGTCCTGATTAGCAAGGTGACAAAATATTTATTAAGGGTAGTTAGAGCTACTTGAGTAGCACACATGGGATGTCCTTCAAGAGGGGTTCCACTGCAGCTTGTTGTCATCAACCATTGGCAAGAGTTCTCTGAAGTTGATGCTCTCATGACATTTGAAACACTCATAAGGCAGCTTATGCAATCCATCATGATTCTTTGTGCGCACATGTAGCACTGTATGCGTTTTTACATGTGACAAGACCTCGATGAATGGATCACAATCTGTCACATAGTTCAGACCACTGTCTTTGTGAATTGCCACACTTCACGTGACTGAAAGTGAAGCCTGTTCCACTCAGGGGGGCCAAGGTGTACTACCCATTTACTCTCTGCCCAACAAATTTTATCTTTCAATATTCCTACAATAACCATAATGTGTAATCTATGGCTAAAATATGCTTGCTGGTTGGTGTAGTAGTAATGTTTGTTAGTCTCTAATATAACACTGCACTCATGTAAACAACTTTAAGACATACAGTATTAATGCCATTAGACGTTCAATTTACTCATGTACAAACTGTAAACATGTGAGTTTGCCCATGTATAAACATTTGAGTTTACGAACATCTGTCGCTTGTACACAGCCTGGGTATGCTCAATGCAGAGCATATGGACACCTGTACAGTTCTCTCAATTATGTGCAGTGCAACTCTGGCTATTGTGCCTTCTTGTATTTGTCTAAAGTGATAGTAATTGCTCTTTTGTACGATGAAGTCGAGAAGTGCAGATATTTCCGTATCTACCACCATTGCACACAAGTGCTCTGGAATGGAGACTGGGAATGAGGCTGCACAATTCTATCATGCAGGGCTTCAATCAAAAACTCTGCAGCTCCCTTTTCTAAAAATGTGGTCCTGTTACTGTCTTGTTTACAAACCCCACCAAAATTTCTGTTGCTTCCAGTACAGAAAAGATCCCTGCATGCTTTTCAGAAAGCTGGGTGGTGGGTGCCTGGGAATAAGACTAGTCCTTTAGTTATTGTGAAAGTGGAGTAACTTCTTCCTCAGTTGTGAGGCAGAACTGTTGGTCTCATTCCCAGACCACTGACTGGTACACAGTGGTCTGGGAATGAGACTAGCATAAGACTTGAACACAACCAATCGAGCTTCTGTACTGCAATTGTTGAGAGTTAGATAGGTTTCTCAGAATGTAGAAAGCTGGACAGAGAGTTAGAATGAAGTTAACACTCATCTAATCACCATGTGGTTTGCTCCGAACCAGAGCTGACCTTCAATCACTCACTGTTTAGCTTCATCTCAACTGAGTGGTTGAAATTTTAATCTGTACCTAGCTTTGTTGTTGAAGTCTGAGATTCTAGTCTCTCATGCACAAGCTGGATTCACAACATTGAATTCTTATTTCTCTCTCTCTTCAGCAGGAGAACTGTGAGGAAAAGATTGAGTATCTGCAAGGGCTCAGGAGACTGCTGCAGCACAGGCCGGCCATGGAGGGCTCTATGGACGAAATGAGACTCAAAGAAGCTCTGCTTAGCCTGGAGAGACATTTAGCTCAGTATTGCAAAAGCCATCACATTGATTCTCCAACGCCTAAGGCAGAACCCTTCAGATCCTTGCCTCCACGTCTCACTGTAAATCATGCTCAGGGTTTAAGTGACACTCTTTCCGATTCTGACCAGATTTCAACTGTATCTCCAATGTTGGAGGTACCGGATGGCCCTGAAGTGACACCTCTTCCTGTTGCAACTTCTCACAACGGTGTGGTAGCTCACCCACTTATCCAACAACCAACAACTGCAGACCTAAAGTTACCACTCGAAATACCTCCTCCTCCTCCACCACCCCCTCTCCCCATTCGTGGGACTGTAGGAACAGTGCAATTTTCTGGAACAAAAAGACAAACCCAACCCACACCAAAGGCTTCCACGGTTGGTGGTGGACGTTCTAAAAGAAAGCTATCTCTCAATCTGACAACAGATACTCCAAGTCCTCCTCCAAGCCAAACTTATTCAAAGGGACTGATGGACGAGATAGCTTCTGTGGGAAAGAGAAACCTCCGTCCAACCAACCGCCCACGATCACCAGGGGGCACACCTGTGAAGGCATCAAAGAGAATCACTATGATGACAGGCAACAATGATATGTTCCAGCGAGCACTGATAAACAAGTTCCGGAGTCTGCATTCAACTCCTATTCAACAGAGTGTGATCCACGAAAGCGGGTCATTTGATTTCTCAAATGCCTGGTCGGATATTAATGGCAGTATTGATGATCCTAACATCACAACCAGTGACCTCCCATCGGGCCTGCTGCATGGTTCAGATCCGAATGCCTCCAAAAGATCAACAGCTGTATGATAGGGTATAACCATTCTCACATTTATGCATTTCACACAAAATATACACATCATAATGTTATGTGGGCTGATGTCTGGATTTTACAAAGGTATATTTGTTATTATATTTTCTGTCTTATGTATATTGTTATTTTTTGTGTGTTTGTATTTTATAGCAGCTGTTCCAAAGTCATCGAACATATTGCACAGTGGGACAGGACAATGGGACTTTAGCTGAGTGGTGTGTGATATATTGTCATATCCATTTTATACTCATGTACTGCTTCAAAAGCAAGTGTATTCACAAAGCTGTTACAGTACCTAGGCTTTGATGTGGCCATGACGTCACAATTATAATGGCGGTCGCAGTGTCAGACGTGGAATTTTGCAACCTGGCCTATGATGGTCGTGTTGCGATGTTGAAGGCGTCTCTGGAGAAGGATAACGGTTTAGTTCGTCGCAGGGACGCCAACAAGCGCACGGCTCTGCACTGGGCTTGCTCGTCCGGGCGTAATGAGGTCGTGGGGGTCCTGCTTAGCAAGGGGGCCGAGGTACAGATACAATTTTCCCGTCCCCCCACTCGGGATCAATGGGATGGTGTATTGTTGAGGGGGTCCAAATTTATGATCAGCAGTAGCCCTCGTCTTCACTTCCTCCTACACTGTATATTTGATCACTTCCAGTATTGCAAATACTGAGGAGGCGAAGTCCTGGGAGATTTCGCAATGAAGTCAGAGGGTAGACACAGGGGGGTGGTGCCTGATCGTGATCATTTATGCATTGATCAGTCTTCAGTGTACTAAATAATGAGCTGTATTGACGCTCCCTTGCAAATGTTTAGCCTTTACAAGGAAGTGCCTCAAGATTCTTCATCAGGTACCACACATCCCCATGTGTCTATATACCCTCTGTCTATCTAGCATCATTGTAACTCGCAGGCCTTCCGCCTTGGTATTTGCATGCTGGAAGTTATCAAATATTGGAGGTGGAAAAGGCTTGGGATGATTCATGAGGCTAATCCCATAGGCCTAGCATAGTCTTCTTTCCAGGCCTGTTTTTTGGACAGGCCTAAGAATGAGAATAGAATAGGTCATTCTAATTTTGTCCTCTTCTTGGAGCTCACTCCACATGGAAGGGGTATGGTGGCATTCAGCTCCATATTATGCTAATTCCGATGTGAGAAGCATATTGCGTTATTGTGCCTTGTTAAAACTGCTGGGAATGAGGACCATAAGTAAAATTAATACATTTCAGAAGGCTTGAACCCCAAATTGTAGCTCAGACAGTTCACCTTCACATAATCTGAAATTGCTGGTGTCTACTGCGTGGGCTGGGTCATCCGTAATTACCTCTATGAAGGCCTAGTAGCCTCGTTCCCAGGCCTTCCCACCGTCCACTTTTTGATCGCATACTGCAAGCGATCAACAGCTGGACGGTGAGAAGGCCTGGGAACAAGGCCTAGTACATGCCTGCATGAGACAGTAGCAAGTTTTATGATGATTTTAAGATGATTCTGACAACATTACAATGTCTAGCCTCGTGCTCATGTCATAATATGGAGAGCAAATTCCAGGCTACAGACAATGTCATGTTAAGTTCATGTTATGTAGGTGGATGCTGAAGATGATTCTGACTGGACACCGTTGACGATCGCCTCTTCTGCTGGCCACACTGACTGTGTTAACTTGCTCCTCTCACATGGTGCCGATTCAAAAAGCACCACTGCTAATGGTCAGACACCACTTCATTACGCAGCCTCCAGGGCCCGTATTCCTATCATTACTCTACTGCTGGATGCAGGAGCTCCAGTGTCAGTCCAGGATAGCTTGGGTTCAACCCCATTGCACAGGGCAGCTTCTCAGGGGCATACCGAGGTTGTCAGATTATTATTGGATGGCAGAGCGGACCCAAATGTACAAGATTCAGAGGGCAACACACCTTTGCATTTGGCTGCAGATGGAGGGCACAGGGGGGTGTTTGAAATGCTGAGGACTGCTGGAGGGAAGGTTGAGACTCACAACAAGGAAGGGAAGACTGCATTTGATATGGCACACTAATAATTATTATGACCCTTATTATATGATTATAATAGGCCAGTTATCCCATGCCATTTTCTCTCTGGAGCGTTCATTTTGCACATGCAGTTGGGATTCTTTTTTGTTAGCTCAATTAGAGACAGGGGGTAATATAGTCGGGATTCTGGAGACAAATTAAGACTGTGCATGTATGCATGTCTTTCTATAGTGTTATGGGTGCATACATACTTAAGCCATAAGCCATGCATGGGGCTAGCCATGCTTGAGATGTAACTACATAATTATGGAAGACATTAACAGTTTGCATGCAGAAGTTAGTGTGCATGTGACTTATATACAAAACTCATGACAGTATGATTGAGTATTAGGTACCATATTATTATACACCTATAACCATATAAATTAATCCTGTAAAGCATAGAACAGAAGGTAGGCATTCTGTAGTACAAAACTGGTATTCATCTCGGGGACAATGTTGGCTATGTGTCTGACATTCCTATCATTACAGTAGTACCACTGATGGTTAGCTGCCTTGCAATAGGCAACATAGTGCCCAAACGAAGTAGACTGTGCCCCAGTATGAACACAGAAAGCACATAGATGATACAAACTGGTTTTCTGCAAACTGGGATTAAGCTTTGCTTGCATGGTATGGGGATAGAGATCCAATGTAAGTGGAAATGTTACCAGAGCAGTGTTTTTTAGGGCTTCTTTCCGTAAACTGTCGTACGAAAATCGTGTAAGCTGTATCACTAGTCTCTTGGGAGGTCTGCTTAGCAAAGCAAGCCTTCTTCCCGGAGTAAGTGTGGTAAGTTTGTCTTGTAAAGACAGTGTGCAAGAGCAGTGTAACATGTTGCCTTTCACCAAATCTTCAACCTTGCTAAACTTCTCGAAACAGTCCTGAAGTTTGAACACATGGGTGGTATCACTGACTGCTAGACTGGGGACTGGAAGAAGCAATACCGTAAAATACTCAACGTTAACTGACATCTTGTTACAGAGCTGACACTGTCGGGCCTCAACAAGTTGACCCAGAAAAAGTTCATAAATAGACGAAGAGTTCCTCTGCCAGTAGAGCTCCCAGTCAACTTCTGAGAGGGCTGCAAGGCATTGCTTGAATGATGGACTATTGTCTGAAGTTTCCCTCTCAAGTTCTACAAGGCACGCTGCCCTCTTGTTTGTTAGAGCAGCCGTTTCTACAGCTGAAAGGAGTGGTTCCTTCAGACCAGACCTACTGTCACTTTGCTGTGAGAGAATGCCATGAAGAGAATCAAGAACCCAGAGTAGACACTCTGCTGCATCCTGCTGGGATTGGTGCCGCCTACTTTCAGGATTCACAACCAAGTGAGGGGCAAGTTTCGACAGTGATATCAGGAGACCAGAGGGATCAATAGGTTCAAATTTGCAGATTCCGTCTGGTAAGATATGACACTGGTGAACCACAGTATTCAGGTTCCGAATAAACTCACTATTACCATCATCAACTGGACTCACAAGAGGAAGAACCTCCACAAAGCCTGCAGTCCATGTCAAACACTGGAGAATTGAATTTAAGAAGCATGTGTTTCCAACGTTAATCAGACCTGGAGGAGTTGAACTCGGCTTTTGAAAGTTGAGAAAGGAAGTGAAGTATCCCAGGGTGGGATGCTGACAGAGTGAAGAGTCAGAATTCTGTCCATCATGGGAGGACATTGTCCAGGGAGAGGGCTGGGATAGACCAGAGGTTAGAGGTGGCCTATGTAGCTGATTGTGTGTGATGCTCAAGTTGGAGGGAGCCTTTGGTTTATGGAGAACTTCTGATGGTTTACAGAAAGAAGTGGTTAAGACATCCTTAGGTATAGACTGCTGCATACTGTCAGTGTGTGAGGATTCCGTTCTTTGCCTGAGTGAGTTTGCCCCTGGCTGAGAAGAACCAGTAGCGCTACCAACTGACCCTATCTGCTGCCTCTTTGGATTAACGGAGTCAATTTCAAATTCATCAACATCACTGATGTCTGATGTGTACCTAAGGGGTCTACTGACAGCACTGTTCCTTTGTTCAATCCTTCCAGACACAAAAACTGCTAGTTTTATGAACAGGAAGAGAGTTATGAAAGCCAGAAGGTATGGAAAGTGGTGAAGAAAGGCCAATAGTGATGAAATTGCCAGCAGGATTACTCCCTGCATGGCCAACAAAGGGATTCTCCATCTGGCTGCATTTCTATCAGATAACATCAAACGCACAAAAATCTCAGTTGCAACAAACACCAATATGTCTACACCCAAGTGTGACAGGTTTCTTAGAACGACAAGTCGACTCAGAAAAGCCATAGTTTGTACAAGACGTGGTCAATTTCCTAATTAATGCCACCCTAATACTTCGTAAATGCTTTTCAGTTACCCTGTGGAGGCATCGTAATGTGTACACAGCTCCAGTTCAATTTCTTATCGTTCATTCTGCTAGCCGGGGTTGCACCGATCTTGATTTGTTGACACACTGTGTTCGCATTCAAGTCATCTTGTATATACGTCATTAATGCACGAAAGAGGTGGAGCGCGAGAGCTAAGCTAATGATGACATCACTGCGCAAAAAAGGGGTGGGGCTCACTTGTTGTCATGTCAATAAGACTCCAAGCATGCTCCAAGTATAGTTTCAAGCTTAGTGATTAAAAATGGGCGCGGGAGCCAGCGTAAAACGCTCCAAAGCCTCAATGAGAAGTGAGATTATAAGACTTCAAGAGAGGGAACTCAACATCCAGGTATACCCAATGGTGTGCATAATAGCCTGTTACCCCATGTGCCCCTTGGGGTTTGGCTCATTACTTCCTCTTCAACTGACATAGGAGGATCAAGAAAAGTGCCAAGGACTGCACGAGGCGAAGATGGAAGCCTGTATAATGCAGCTGAGAAGTGAGAAGTTCGAACTAGCAGAACAGCTGAGAAAGACTCAGGCTTCTCTTAAAGTGCAAAGTGAGGGGTGGAAGAAGGAGCAAAACAGGACACTCAGCCTCATGTTTAGTAAGTTACTCGAGCACAAACAGCCCTATGAGTTACTAGATACATGCATGATGTGTGCATCCACTGGCCAAGTAATCTTCCTCTGCACATTTGTTTAGCTTGTGTGGTGATACTCTTTCATTTTTATACAGGTGATCTTCCCCTGAGCTTGCTGAGTGAAACCTCTGACTTATCTTATGGGGATACATCACTTAGCAAGAGATTTCCAATGGTTACAATTGCACAATGGTTAGCAGCTCTGTTTATACACAGCAGGATATACCAGTAGTTAGCTACTAAAACCTTAAGATGGATCCATTGATTGCCCTAGCTGCACTTTACCATAGATTCTTCTCCCTTTGCAGTGATGTTGTTGGTTTCTCAGCCTTGACAGCCAGACTTCAGCCGCAACAAGTAGTGACTATTGTAGATCACCTGCATGCTATCATTGATGAAGCATATAGCAGCAGTGACATCTTCATCATGGAGCAGTCCTCCGATGGTTGCACTGCTGCCAGTGGGTTAGCTGAAATCGCCCCTGAAGAACAAAGTGGAACTACCTCTCCAGTATCAATGACTGACAGCTCCTATGGATCTGAACTGGACCTAGATGAACAAATGACAAGAACCTCAAGAACTCTTGAGAAGGTACCAACTCCCGCATCTGAAATGAGCAAACCAGCTTCGTACTATGCTTCACGCTTAGCAACCGCATCACTGAAGCTTATGAGCCTTTCCACAAGAATTGTAGTGCCCTCATCTGAGAACAAGCAGTTGCAGTTACGCATTGCACTACACTCTGGACCCTGTTCAGCTGGGGTGATAGGGTTACCAACCAGTACTGGTGCTTCTCGCATACCTCGCTACAAGCTGTTTGGTCCAACAGTAAAACACACTAATAATCTCTGTACAAGTGGACTTGCACTCCAAATCCGAGCCAGCAAACAGTGTAGGGACTTGCTTGTGAGTGCTGGTGGATTTAGATTTGAGAGGTGCCCTGATTACTTGATGTGGGCTCGAAGGAAGCCCATTGAATCGTACTGGCTGGTGGGGAGGGAGGAGCTGTCCCTGATACTACCTTCGTTGGATCAGGCTCTCCCACTTTCTGAGTATGAAGATATTGAAATTTGAAACACATTTATATATAGTTGTGCGTGGGTTATGGTTTATATATAGTTGTGCGTAGGTTATGGAACTACAACTTTCATTGCACTGTTGTTGTTGTTTCTCTGTTGTACCAATAACATTTACCATTTATGTACATGTAAGTTTAGGAGAAATAATATCATTCAGCTGACAACATACATGCAAATGCTATTGAAAGATGTATTTTATTTGCAGAGTTGAATGATGGCGAAAAAGACATTGAGATCCAGCCAGGATTCGAACCTGGGTCCTCTGAATTCCGGTCAGATGCTCTTACCAACTGAGCCACTGGAGCTCCGGCATTGGAGCAGAGGATAGATGGCATTTATCCATAGACACTCAGGCTGGATCTTTTTTAGGCTAACTCCTAACTCTGCATGATTAGTACCGAGGTACTGACCGGAATTCAGAGGACCCAGGTTCGAATCCTGGCTGGATCTCAATGTCTTTTTTTCGCCATGCAAATGCTAATTGGCAAACTCTTGTCACTGTACAATGATACCTGCATCTGTGGATATTCGTCATGCTACCAAATGACTAATACCAAGCCACGTATTGTGATAAGTTCTTTGTTTATTATGGTATGGTCTCCCACATGCCACGGCTGCGCATGCGTGTAACTGGACGTTGACGCCCACATTCTGTTGCAGATTGAGTGTAAACGAGGACGTCTTTACAAATCCTGTTGCAGCATTGACTGTGAACATTGAAGGCAGAGCAGTCCGCCCCGCTATCTGCTTGTAAGTGTAGGGTCTAAAGACCCAAACCATGTCTACAGAACCGAGTACAGAACTGAACTAGCAGCATTGTTAGTCTCGTGCCCAGACCCCTTTTGGAACGGAGTCTGAGCACGAGACCACTGAATTTACCTGTGTTGCTACATGCATTGGCCGAAACGCGTCCTGCGCAGCGGTTGACTTTGCATAACATCTAGACCTTTCTTTTTAAAAGGGAGATGTGGTTCAATGATTGTTCATTTATGTCTACGGCTACAGATGTCCACAGTTACAGCCAGGTTAAAGCGTTGCTGCGTAACGAGACAGGGTAACCCTTTGACATGCAAGACAGTATGCCAATTAATTGCACAATGTGTCACCTAACTTAGTTTATACACCCAGCCAATGTCTATCGAGGCACATAACAAGTACACAATGTACATTAATTGTGTATTATATATCTGAGTACAATGAAAACAAGGACAGTGACTTTGGGTTACATCCACTAGCATGGTATGAAAGAGAGTGTATTCATACTACATGTATGTGTCACTGAGCATATTCATTAATTCTTTACCTATTTTTTATAAAGATGTACAGTCCAGATAAATATGTCTACTGCATCACATGTATAGATTGCATTTGTGAAAGTCAAATTATGTATTTCTCTGCAACACTCATCAATGATGATTGTATTTGTGTCTGCGCTCATTTATGATAGGCTAGGAAATTATTTTTAACCTATAACTGTTTCCCTTCCAGCAATGTTGGGTACTACCCACAGTGTCAGACGAGGAGGAGGTTAATTTTTCCCTCCTATCAGACTACCCACTGTCAGATGAGGAGGAGGATGAGTCCAAGTGAAAATGACACTGGAGTGATACTGAACATGGCAGAAGAGTTCAAGACAAACTGAAGGTTAGCTACTTTCCATCAAAATGTTAGTTTGGCGAAAGCTTTTAACTTTTAAAACAGCTCCAAGTAATGGTAATGTATAAAAAGTGTAATTTGTGGGATCCAACAATAATAAGATAAAAGATGACATCAAGTATTGGTTGCTCGTAAGACCTCAGGTAAAATATGCCTACACACACTCTACATTGACTAATATGTATACAGTTAGTATGTACAGCTATTGTTATCATCAGTATCTTGCTGAAATTGATGATATTCTAAGTCTTCTTTCTCTGAGTCAGACGAATCACTGTGAATAAGTCGGGCAGGGAGTTCAGTGTCGTCTTGAAGTTTTGAAGGATCATTCTTGTGTTTTCTTGTCAGCAGTAGACCTTTGATTCCCGACAGCAAACGACATGTTATATAGCCAACAATGTACACCAATGGGAGGTAAATCAGCACAAGTTGGATGGAACTAACAATAGCCATAGTGCACTGATCATTTGAACCAAATGGATCTGATGTTCTTGTGTAATTGTACAGGGTCAGTCCATTGATGGCAGCTAAGTTTGTCAAAAGAAGACCATCAAGAATGTTATGCCACCTCCTTTCATATGGTTGAGCTAAAGCATGGAATGATAAAAAGAGAATAAGCTGTATTTCCATAAGCATGTAGAATAGAGTGAAGCTTGTTACAACGCTGGCAGTGGCTAGAAGAACCAAACGGTATGCAAAATATAGGCCAGCAAAGAAACGGCAGTTGTCCTTGAAGCAACTCTGAAATGAGTCTAGAAAAGGTTTTAGCCTTGCAAGTGGGACAAACCTTGAGGTGAAATGAAGGAAACGTGAATCATCGAGATGAAGGAACGCCAAAAGCTTGTAGCACACTGGATATACAAGCAGCAAAATAGGAGGTAGTGCTACAATGGTGGCAATACAGAGCAAAGCTGGAACTGCATATGGAAGATGGTCCTTGCTGAAATAGTCTACATTGCCTTGACGAAACACTACTTTGCTCACATACCTTTGACCCATAGATGCCAAATTCGCAGAGTCAAGTATGAAAAGAGAAACTTTAGTGCACCGAGCATAGCACATCACCAACAAGGCTGAAAGGCCATGAATAACGTAGCTCTTTACTGGATTTCGTTTTACAGATGGACACCAGCGATAGAAGTTGAACATATTCATAAGCTTGACAGTCGCAATCACAAGTAGCAGAGCATAAGTAACTGTCACAAATTTGAAGGTCAGAATGTCTAGTGTTGATGCACCCTCCCACAAGCAGAAAGAGAGCCCATTTATGCTGAAGAAGTCAAGGTTGAAGAATCTGTATATGAATCTGTGTACATCAGTGAGCAAACTAACTGGTGCCGGAAACTGAATAAAGTCATAGGCAGTGACATGTAATGAGTCCATCACTTGAGCAAAAAAGACAAAGCCATTTGTGACACCTGATGTGAAGCTTATGTCAAAAACTAACACAAGCACAAAAAGTACTGTAAGAGGAAGTAATTCTGAAACAATGTACAGCAGCCATCCTATTTTACACAGTTCATTACTTTTGCAATCATACCTTCCACTGTGATAATGCACAGAAAGATTACCTCTGCACTCACCGCAAAGTTGGCCTGTTCTTTTAAATCCACATACCAACCTGTCTAAGCCAGATGCATTTGTGTGAGGAAGGCAGTTACGATATGTTTTGTTTTCTGGAAAACAATATCCAAATGGGCAGTATCCTGTAAGAAGTCCACGCTCAGTTTCGTTGTCCACATACCCTATCCAGAAGCCATGATGAACATATGCACAAAAGTTGTCATCATTGCATTGGTAGATGCCTTTGTACCAGAAGTCCGTACCACGTGAACAAATGCACTTGTGGCTGTCATTGTCATGAATGTAGCCAGGTGGGCACTGTTGCAGCTGTACTGTGAGGGTAAGAGATATCTCACGAGAACTTCTTCTGGTAAGTGTTATACTACCATTATCACCTGGATTACCAAACAGCACTATTCCCATGTCATTTGTGTATGTAAATGCACGGTCAGGGGAAATTTTTGAACTTCCAGTGTTGTTGACTGTCACATGATAGACATCCGGCACTATGTTTTGGAAATCGTCTTCGAGTGCTATAGGGAGTTTAAAGCTCTTTCCAGGTATTACCTGAAGTGGGGTTGATTCAGTTTGGTTACCAATGAACAATCCACCACATGTGGAAATTTCATACCTGCTACTTTGATTTCCATGTGAGCTATATTTAAAATCACCAATACATTCAAAAGTATTTTCATTGGATCTATTGCAGGAACAGTATTGGTAGCAAGGATGTATAGTGGATGCAAAAATTGAACTCCCATACTGGTTATCTGTGTTGACTTCAGATTCTGATCCAATCCAATTTTCAGTAAAACTGAAAGTAACATTTGTATTTCTAAAAAGTTTGTTACTTATGTCCTGATTCAGCTGGATAAAGCATTTGCGTGATGACGCATAGTTATAGTTGTCAGCAGACTGTGAGAATATCGCACCACCTCTGAGTAATGCTGAATTATTAGTGAATGTGAACGTGCAGTTCTCACTAACCCAGATTGAGGAGGAGGCTATCAATGCTATAGCTCCACCTTCATAACCAGAGTTGTCTACAAAATGTACATCTGCTCCAGCTGCAAACTCTAGGATGCTTGACACCATGTACATAGCAGAACCATTGTTATCCTCCAAATGAAGTGTTCCTTTGAATTGAATGTTGTATCCAGTAGCCAGAAAGGCTCCTTTGCCACTTTTACTCTGGACACAGTTTGTACACTTTACAACTGACTTCTCTTCATCAGTCACCCGGTTTGAAATAAATCTACAGTTCTGGAATATTGGAACTGGTAGCAACCCAGTTGAGGGGGTGTTCCCCATAGATGGGTCCATGTTAACTGCAGCCCCATAATGTGCCGTGTTGCTTTCCCATGTGCAATCTAGGAACTGAATTGTATTGTTCAAGTCTGGACATGATTTACACCTTGGACTCGACAAAAATACCACACCACCACCAAATTTGGCTGCATTTTTACTAAATGTGCAGTTCTTTAATGATATTAAGTTGTTTTTGAGCAGCCTACTAAACATGTAATGGATTTTTGCACCACCTCCTCCAAACCTGTAACAGAAGTTGCTGTCAAATATTACATTGCTGATGTAGATTTTGTTATTGTTGGAGCCATCACGCAAGGTAAGATACAAACCACCACCCCAGATGGCTGAATTTCTCTCAAATACACAATCAGAAATGTTCATGATGACTGTTGCTAACTGCACTTTCAGACATAATCCTCCTCCTCTTGCCATCCCCTGGTAGTCTAATGGATCAATGAATGCTGTGTCATCCGGGTCATTAGTAGTTGCATGGTTGTCCCTAAAGTAGCAGGCTTGAAAAGTCATCTGAAGGGATTCATTACAGCAGGAGAGCTCTACATACACTCCACCACCTCCTGAGTATTTCAGTGTCTCAGAGGCTGGTACTCTGTTCCATTCAAAGTAAGAGTTTTCAAAGTTCACAGTTCCAAAGGTATCAAAAAGTGTCACACCTGTCCCACTGCTGTTTTTAACTACAAGGTTTGCAATGTTGATGTCAGAACAATTCAGTACGTAGATGCTACATTGAAACCTTGTGACAGAGTTGCTATGTAAGGCACCACATTCCTCAAAGGTCAGGTTGGCGAGGGTGAGGTTTTGGACAGCAATGAATGCCAGCCCAGCTCCTGTGTTTGAGTGGTTGGATACGTCTGGTGGATAACAGGAGATCCTAGTACCTCCATTCATTCCAAGTAAACTAATATTCTTTTTACCTTCAATTGAAAGTAGTGTGGTCAAAGTGAGTTCACTAGTATTAAACCGCAAGGCCATTGAGTTGTTCAGGTAATCAGGAACATACTCCAATGGTATGGAGTAACAATCATTAGATGAGAGAGAGTGTCCATTTCCTTGTACCAGAACAAAACCTGGTGACTGTGCCACATTGACACATGCTGCAGACCCATTCAGTGGGGTGAAGAAGATTGCAAGAAGTCCACCCAGTAAAATGCCCAGAGTTGCCATTAGTACAGCTTGCATGACATATATAGGTCCACCTTAATATTATGCTATTAATCTCTATTGATGGTTTTATCTGTAAAGTGTGAAGTGGAAACACGTGAATAACTACAGGAAATGAAAGCATGATATGGAAAACATATGTAGTGACTCCAGGCCTTATATAGTGTTTTTGCTTCATGTTTATGTCATTGATCGCATTTGGGAAAAATATGGGTCAGTCTCTCCCACGCGAGTACACCATGTCATCGAAAACATCATCTGTTTGCATAACAATTCTCTGTGCTTCAACACTTAAAATGAACTATAATAGTGTCAGCTACTAGCCTACATAATTATTGGAAAGGGAAGCTATATCTGAGACTCCTGATTGGCATGATGCACATTCCAACACATACACATGCAGTAAAGCTCGTGTTTAAGTTGTGCTCCATGTGTACGATTTAGGCTAGTAGTATAAAGCAAGCTTTCACTCAATGCAGCAAATGAAAGAGTGCTTGGGTTTCATAAATAACCAAAATATCAAATTTGGCATGGTAAAATTAATTATTCATAGCTCTTGCCAAGCCAGGTACCAGTGTATGGAACTGTGTGTTAGACTTCAGACACAATGTCAAGCTATGGTGTACTACTTAAGAGGGTGGGCAATGCCCCATGCACTTAATGTTTGGAACTGTGTGTGCAAGAGTAGAAAGGGCAAGTTTGATTAACAGGTATAGAACTGCCACCAGACTTGACCTATGTATTGCATGTCATCTTTTGCAGCAGAGGTTGTACAGTCTCATTAATTGTTGTTTAATGGACAGTGGTTGTAGTTCCACCTCTGAAAAATTGACGATTTTTTAGTTGTTTTTCCAAGTGGTAACTGCATCACAAGTGGAAACACTCAAATCTTATTTCACTTGTACATTTGTACTGTACAGAAGCCAAGGTAAAGCATGGTAAAGCCACTGAATGCTGTTTGTGTTAACTCTGTGGTTGGATGATAATTTTAAACAAGTCATACAATGCTGACACTAAACGTGTATGGCATTTACTTTTTCCTTCATCTTTTTCCTCTCCACTTGGGGTTTGTTTTTCTTACATGTGATGGTATAGGAGGGACTGATAATGAAAATGTATTTGAGTGATTGACCATGTAATTATGTCAATAATTGCGCTTGGGAAATTTATCAATTTACTCAAGTGAACTTGCCACCCGAAGCCCTGCAAAACATTTATATCTTTCTAGCACCTCAAGTTTACCATTACATCACTGCCATGTGACCATGCTAAAATTGTATACCTACCTAATAGCTATATTATGTTACCAGCATGATAAAGCTCATACAAGCTGTGCTGAAGCAAGTTTTTAAGGCCATTTGCATATCATGACTTACAATAAGTATGTCTGAAGAGAGAGTTATCTGTTACCAACTTGAGCTCAGAAAATAACTTGCCGACATTTCAACTCAATGCTCCAGTCGTCATCAGGGCGAAAGTTACTACTGTAAACACATCTGTACATGTGCAAGTGTTTACAGTAACTTCAATACTATTTACACACAGCTGTGTATAAAACTGATCTGTACAAAAATACATGGACAGGGAATTATGAGCCATAAATTCCCTTGTAGCCCTTAGGGAGGGAAATTATCACAGTTAAACCCCACTTGTTGTATAGGCAAAACTATACTAGGTGGGATATATGTAGGCCACTATGTATAAGCAAGCCAAGACTCACTTCACATAACATTTGAACCATGGTAAGCAGATCACATTTTTGGGGTCCCAAGGGTGTCCACTGTCCACATTAGAGGGGTTTTGCTTAAAACCTGACATACAGAAGTTAGATCAATACAACAAGTATGAAATTGTTGGACTTTTGTTCTCTCCAGTGATGCTTCAGTTGATACTCTCCATTTACACTTCTTGTATTAGGTGCTAGTCACTCCACTGTTACCTCTTCTTAAAATTCTGTACCACACAAAGTATTCAGGTGTGTCTTAGTCATTCGACTTTAGTATAAAGATTTATCTAGTGTACAGGTACATCTGTGTCTGTTTGCTGCATTTTTTGTATGTGCAACTGATCACCCTCAAAATGGAAGCAAAATGGGAACTAAAACCCAAGTGTACAATGGTCAAAATATTCAGATAAAGACTGCGTGGAATCAGAGTGATGAAGCCATTATGCAAGTTCCCTGTTCATATGATAGTTTCTGCTCAGACTATAAATTTCCAGTCCCAAAGTTTTATGTGCTCACTTACAGTAGCATACTGGCAACAACACTGGCAATTCAAGAATAACTACCGACGTGTTTAGATAAACAAATGACTTGGGACTACTACAGACTGTTTGGTAATCCAGGTGATATCAGTAGTATAACACTCACCAGGAAATAATATAAATGCATAAGTATAATTATGACTTCAAAAACTTGCTTCAGTGCATGCTAGTACACCCATAGCTAGTTGATCAATTTTCAATAGCCCCAATGCCTATATTGTTTTTCAAAATTGAGGCTACTGTTTGTAGAGCTTCAGGAGGAAAGCTCCACTTGAGTAAATCCATAAAATTTCCCAACTACAAGTCACTAGCAAACATGGAGACAACTACTGTAAAGGTCAAGTAAGTTTTCTTTCCAACTACTCTTTGTGGGTTCAGCAATCATAACATTACTTTCACTGTCAAGAAAAACAGTCAACAGTAATGAAGCACAAAAACCAATTTTCTAAGACAGGTGAAAGTTCGACCACTCAACCAAATATATTTGTAAAAACTGTACCTTGCTGTCACCTAGGTCACATCTTGCTTGTAATTAACCTGTTATACTCAGGATGAATCAAATTCTCCTTCTTGTCCTTGCACAATTGTGACAATTTTATCAAATATGTTGAATGCACATGAGGCATTCCATTCACCCACTTAAGTAATAGTTAGTTATTGTATTTGAAGTGTAGTCTAATGTGCACTATTACTTGTTGTAGTACTGCATTATTTATGCCATTCAAACATTTCTCTTCCATTTACTGAAAGCATTTTCTTCTCATTCAGTGTTTCATTGCTTGCAGCATGGAAAACACTCAACAAAGGTCCTAAACATGAGAATTCATTTTTGACCATGTATACAGTGACATGTGTAAGGTTGTTAATTCGTCATGGCTTTCTTGGTGCTTCTTGCTTTGTATTTGTAGCCTGAATTTCACGCATAGCATGTAAATTTTAATGTTCACTGCACAAGACAATAATAAATGTTGAAATGTGCTTCATGCAAGCTATTGTAAGACACTCTACTTCAACTTGAAGTCTCAGATACAACTTCTCTTTCTGATAAGTAAGTTAGTAGCCCACAATCACTTTTCAGGTGCTGGTACAAAAGAAGTGTTATCTAAACCGCTGAAGATGTTTTGTTGAGTGGATGGCAAGATGTTCATACTCATTTGATTCATACTTTCCCAAATGCAATCACTGACATAAACATGACGCAAAACTACTATACAAGAACAGACACTCAAATAAGTTTCTTTCATCATGTTTCCTGATGCTGGTCACGTGTTTCCACTTACCAGTACTATGTTTTAGCCCAACTTTTCCTTTTATGACATCTTTACCAGCAAAGATAAACAGTCAAAAGAGATTAAAAGTATAAAAGATCATCATTTACGTATTCAGGTGAACTAAATATGCCGTACCGGTTAAAATGAAGTCAAACCTGGGCCCAGTACTGTGTGGAATTCTTGCAATTCTCCTCACCCCATTGGATGGGTCTGCAGTAAAGTGTGTCAGTGTGGTACAGTCTTCAGGTTTTGTTCTGGTACAAGGAAGTGGACACTCTCTCTCATCTAATGATTGTTACTCCATACCATTGGAGTATGTTCCTGATTACCTGAACGACTCAATGGTCTTGCGATTTAATACTAGTGAACTCACTTTGACCACACTACTTTCAATTGAAGGTAAAAAGAATATTAGTTTACTTGGAATGAATGGAGGTACTAGGATCTCCTGTTATCCACCAGATGTATCCAACCACTCACACACAGGAGCCGGGGTGGCATTTATTGCTGTCCAAAACCTCACCCTCGCCAACCTGACCTTTTTGAAATGTGGTGCCTTACAAACAAGTACAACCACCAACTTTCCAGCCAACACGACATTCCGATGTAGCATGTACATACTGAATTGCACCAACGTTGATATTGCCAATGTTGTAGTTAGAAACAGCAGTGGAACAGGTGTGGCAGTTTTTAATACATTTGGAACTGTGAACTTTGAAAACTCTTACTTTGAATGGAACAGAGTACCAGCCTCTGAGACACTGAAATACTCAGGAGGTGGTGGAGTGTATGTCGAGCTCTCCTGCTGTAATGAATCCCTTCAGATGACTTTTCAAGCCTGCTACCTCTTGGACAACAATGCAAGTAATCATGACCCTGACAGCACAGGATTTGTATATGGACCGTCAGACTTCCAAGGAATGGGAAGAGGAGGAGGACTATGCATTTTCTTGAAAGCACAGGTAGCAACAATCACCATTAACATTTCTGATTGTGAATTTAAGAGAAATTCAGCCATTTGGGGTGCTGGTTTGTACCTTATGTTGCACAATGGCTCTAGTAATAGCAAGATCTATGTCAATGATGTAACATTTGACAGCAACATTTGTTATAAGTTTGGAGGTGGTGGTGCAAAAATCCATTATGTGTATCTGTCTAACGATAGTAGGTCACTAGAAAACAACTCAATATCATTTGAGAGCTGCACCTTTACAAACAATACTGCCAAATTTGGTGGTGGTGTAGTATTCTTCTCTAGTCAAAGGTGTAAATCATGTCCAGATTTGAACAACACAATTGAGTTTTTAAATTGCGTATGGAGAAGCAACACAGCACAATATGGGGCTGCAGTTAACATTGAGCCACCTATTTGGAATACACCCTCAACTGGGTTGCTACCAGTTCCAGTATTCGAAAACTGTTCATTCATTTCTAATCGAGTGACTGATAAAAAAACTTTCACATGCACTGAGTATTGTGTGCAGCGTGAACATGGCAGAGGAGCATTCTTGGCCACTGGATACAGCATTCAATTTAAAGGAAAACTTCATTTTGAGGGCAACAATGGTTCTGCTATGTACACAACATCGAGCACCTTAGAATTTTCAGCTGGATCAGATGTACATTTTGTGGACAACTCTGGTTATGAAGGTGGAGCTATAGCGCTTATAGCCTTCTCCTCAATCTGGGTTAGTCAGAACTGCACTTTCACATTCACCAACAATTCAGCAATACTCAGGGGTGGTGCAATATTCTCACAGTCTGTTGATAGTTATGACTATGTTTCATCACACAGATGCTTTATCCAGTTAAATCGGGATGTAACTTGTAATGACACAAATGTTATTTTTAGTTTTACTGAAAACTGGACTGGATCTGAAACTGAAGTTGACAAAAATTACCAGTATGGAAGTTCAATTTATGCGTTTTCTGTGTATCCTTGCTATCGCTACTGTTCCAGAATATCCCATAAGAGTGAAAATGAGAACCCTTTTCAATGTATTGGTGAGTTTAGATATAACAATCACAGCATAAATGAAATACCAAGCAACACACGTCAAGTTTCAACCTGTGGTGGACAGTTCAATGTTGCCCAAAGATCACTGCCACTTCAGGTGATACCTGGCAAGAGCTTTAAACTCCCTATTGAACTTGAAGATGATTTCAAAAGCATAGTGCCGGAAGTCTATCATGTGACAGTCAACAACACTGGCTACTCAAATATAACTACCGATCGTGCGTTTACATATACAAATGACATGGGAATAGTGCTGTTTGGTAATCCAGGTGATAATGGTAGTATAACACTTACCAGAAGAAGTTCTCATGAGATATCTCTTACCCTTGCAGTACAGCTGCAACAGTGCCCACCTGGCTACATTCATGACAATGACAGCCGCAAATGTATTTGTTCAAGCAGTTCAAACTTTTGGTACAAGGGCATCTACAAATGTAATCCTGACAGCTTTTGTGCATATGTTCATCATGGTTTCTGGATAGGGTATGTGGACAATGAAACCGAGTATGGACTACTTACAGGATACTGCCCATTTATGTTTTGTTTCCCAGGAGAAAACAAAACATTTAATAACTGCATCACTAATAATTATACAAATACATCATCCTTAGACAGGTTGTTATGTGGATCCACTAGAACAGGCCAACTTTGTGGTGAGTGCAGAGGTAACCTTTCCGTGCATTACCATGGTGGGACATATGACTGCAAAAGCAATCAACTGTGTAACATAGGATGGCTGTTCTACATCATATCTGAATTACTGCCTCTTACAATTTTCTTTGTGTTTATCATAGTTTTTGACATCAGCTTCTCATCAGGTGCCGTGAATGGCTTTGTGTTCTTTGCTCAAGTAATGGACTCATTACAAGTCCAAACCTATGGTGTAATTCCATTTCCAAAGCCAGTTAGTTTACTCACTGATGTGTACAGGGGTATATACAGAATCTTCAACCTTGACTTCTTCTCCATAAATGGGCTCTCTTTCTGCTTGTGGGAGGGTGCATCAACACTAGACATTCTGACCTTCAAATTTGTGACAGTTACTTATGCCCTGCTACTTGTGATTGCGACTGTCAAGCTTATGAATACCTTCAACTTCTATCGCTGGTGTCCTTCTGTAAAACGAAATCCAGTAAAGAGCTACGTTATTCATGGCCTTTCAGCTTTGTTGGTAATGTGTTATGCTCAGTGCACTAAAGTTTCTCTTCTCATACTTGACTCTGCATATTTGACATCTGGAGGTCAAAGGTATGTTCGCAATGTGGTTTTTCGTCAAGGTAATGTAGACTATTTTAGTAGGGAACATCTTCCGTATGCAGTTCCAGCTTTGCTCTGTATTGCCACCATCGTAACAATACCTCCAATTTTTGCTGTTTGTGTATCCATTGTACTACAAGATTTTTGCACACTCTTGGCTTGGTGAATCACGATTTTTTAATTTCACCTCAAGGTATGTTCCACTTGCAAGGCTAAAACCTTTTCTGGACTCATTTCAGAGTTGCTTCAAGGACAACTGCCGCTTCTTTGCTGGCCTATATTTTGTGTACCGCTTGGTACTTCTTGCCACGGCCAGTGTTGCAACGAGCTTTACTCTATTCTACAGTGTCATGGAGGTAGAGCTTATTCTCTTTTTATCATTCCATGCTTTAGCACAACCATATGAAAAGAGGTGGCATAACATTCTTGATAATCTCCTTTTTACAAACCTAACGATTATCAATGGACTGACCCTGTACAACTACACAAGAGTATCTGATCCGTTCGGTCCAAACTATCAACGCAATATAGATGTTGTTAGTTCCATCCAACTGGTGTTGATTTGCCTCCCAATGGTCTACATGGTTGGCTATGTGACATGTCACTTTTTGTCAGGTATCAAAGGCATGCTGCTGGCAAGAAAACTCAAGAATAGTACGTCTAACTTTTCACAACCACAAGATGACACTGAGCTCCCTGCCCGACTTATTTACAGTAATTGTTCTGACTCAGAAGAAGAAGATTTAGATTATCATCAATTTCAGTAAAATTCTGATGATAGCAATAACTGTGCACACCAGCTAACTCTATACATACATACAGCAGTGTTTGTGTAGGCATGATATTCATTTTGTAATTCATTATATAAGGTCTTTTTGAGGAAGTGCATTAATTGCTTGATCCTCGTAATCCTGTTACTTCACTATAACTGCATATCTTGTATGCAAAGCAAATGGGTTTTTGAAGCATGCAGCTTTTATGGGGAATGCACGAAGACAAACTGGGAAGAGGTAGAATGATAAATGTGGGAAGTGACTACCTAAGAATAAATACAAAATATACTTTGTGTAGCTGTTGGACAGAATATGAGGCAGACTATTTGGTCAGTCAGTTGCAGCATACCGGGGTATTCACACAGATACTCATAAATAATTGGCAGAGTAAAAAAATATCTTGATCAACTGCTTATGAGTAATTACTTAAATGCCATGTTTGTAACTGTTTTGTGAATTTATAGACAAGAAATCATATCATGCTAGTACATTTCTATGGCGAAATCATAGTTGCCATTGCCATCCAGAGAGTGCTACTGCATTTCACAAGATTAATCTACATGATAGTTTGCATGTGCACTCTTGAGCTGAAACATATAACCTTTCAGTATTGTTATCAAACCCAAGGGAAATGTTTTGTAGAGCTTCAGGTGACAAGCTCACTTGAGTAAATCCATGAATGTCCCAAGTGCAAACCACTGACATAAACACAAAACAAACTACTATACTTGGTCAGTCAATACATTTTCCTTTTCATTCTCTCTTTATGAGTTCAGCAAACATAGTACTGCTGCCACACGGTTAACTCTACACCAGCTTGGAATTACTCCCCTTTCTGATATGTAGGCTAGTAATCCACAAACATCATAATAAATATACCGGTAGTAAAAAAAAAGAGAACTAAGAGGATTTATACAGATGTTTTGTAGAGTTTTAGGTAGCATGACGAACCAATTCATTCGGTAATTCTGATCTGCAATTTCTCAAACAAGACTGTGAAGCAAAAGTACTATACAAGGGAAGTCACCCAAGTAAGTTTTTAAATCATGTTTCCTGTAGCTATTCATGCGTTTTGACTCAAATATTGTTTCGAGTCCAAAACTCTCCTTTTGTTCCCTGTGACATCTTTATAAACAGTCAACAGATGTTACAGCATAAAACACCCAAGACTGTTCACTAGCTTATTCGGTTAAATTAAACTGAATGTGCGATGTGAATTACAATGCTGTCAACCCTGGGCCTTGTACTGCTTGGACTTCTTGCAATCTTCTTCACCCCACTGAATGGATCTGCAGCATGTGTCAATGTGGCACAGACACCTGGTTTTGTTCTGGTACAAGGAAATGGACACTCCCTCTCATCTACTGATTGTTACTCCATACCATTGGAGTATGTTCCTGATTACCTGAACAACTCAATGGTCTTGCAATTTAATACCAGTGAACTCACTTTGACCACGCTACTTTCAATTGAAGGTAAAAAGAATATTAGTTTACTTGGAATGAATGGAGGAACTAAGATCTCCTGTTATCCACCAGATGTATCCAACCACTCAAATACAGGAGCCGGGCTGGCATTTATTGCTGTCCAAAACCTCACCCTCGCCAACCTGACCTTTGAGAAATGTGGCGCCTTGCAAACCAGTACATCCGCACCGAGTACAAAATTTCGATGCAGTATCTACATATTGAATTGTACCAGTATTCATATTGCCAATGTTGTAGTTAGAAACAGCAGTGGAACAGGTGTTGCACTTTTTGATACATTTGGAATTGTGAGCATTGAGAATTCTTACTTTGGATGGAACAGAGTACCAGCTTCTGAGATACTGAAATACTCAGGAGGTGGTGGAGTGTATGTTGAGCTTTCCTGCTGTAATGAATCCCTTCAGATGACATTTCAAGCCTGCTACATTTTTGACAACAATGCAAGTAATCATGACCCTGATGACCCAGGATTTACTACTCCATTAGGCTACCAAGGGATGGCAAGAGGAGGAGGATTATGTCTGAAAGTGCAGTTAGCAACTGTCGTCATAAACATTTCTCATTGTGTATTTGAGAGAAATTCAGCCATCTGGGGTGGTGGTTTGTACCTTAACTTGCGTGATGGTTCCAACAGTAGCGAAATCTACATCAGCAATGTAACATTTGACAGAAACATTTGTTACAAGCTTGGTGGAGGTGGGGCAAAAATCCATTACATGTTTACTGAGAGCAGGCCAGTCAAAAACAACTCCATATTATTGGAGAACTGCACCTTTATTAACAATACAGCCAATTTTGGTGGTGGTGTAGCATTCCACTCTAATCAAAGGTGTAAATCATGTCCAGACTTGAACAATACAATTCAGTTCCTAGATTGCACATGGGAAAGCAACACAGCACATTATGGGGCTGCAGTTAACATAGAGCCACCTATATGGAACACCCCCTCAACTGGGTTGCTACCAGTTCCAGTATTCCAGAACTGTAGATTTATTTCAAATTGCGTGACTGATGAAAATAAATCAGCTGTAAAGTGCACAAACTGTGTACAGAGTGAACATGGCAAAGGAACATTTCTGGCCACTGGGTACAGCATCCAATTCAAAGGAACACTGCATTTTGAGGGCAACAGTGGTTCTGCTATGTACATGGTGTCAAGCATCCTGGAGTTTGCAGCTGGATCAGATGTGCATTTTGTGGATAACACTGGTTATGAAGGTGGAGCTATAGCACTTATAGCCTTCTCCTCAATCTGGGTTAGTCAGAACTGCACCTTCACATTCACCAACAATTCAGCATTACTCAGGGGTGGTGCAATATTCTCACAGTCTGCTGATAGTTATGACTATGTTTCATCACGCAGATGCTTTATCCAGTTGCATCAAGAGGATTACAACAAAATGTATGAAAAGACGAATGTTATATTTAGTTTTACTAAAAACTGGATTGGATCTAAATTTGAAGTCAAAAGGGATAACCAGTATGGGAGTTCAATTTTTGCATCCACTGTGTATTCTTGCAATCGTTACTGTTCCAGAAGTGTATCCAGAGATGGTAAGGTTGAAAATCCTTTCAGATGTATTGGTGAGTTCATATACAATAATAGCAGCACATACAAAATTGAAAGCAGCAGACATGAAGTTTCCACATGTGGTGGACAGTTCATTTGGAATTCAAGTGAGCCAACACCACTTCAGGTGATACCTGGCAAGAGCTTTAAACTCCCTATAGAACTTGAAGATGATTTTGAAAACATAGTGCCGGAAGTCTATCATGTGACAGTCAACAACAATGGCTACTCAAATATAACTACTGATCGTGCATTTACATACACAAGTGACGTGGGAATAGTGCTGTTTGGTAATCCAGGTGATAATGGTAGTATAAAACTTACCAGAAGAAATTCTCGTGAGATATCTCTTACCCTCGCAGTACAACTGCAACAGTGCCCACCTGGCTACATTCATGACACTAAAAGCCGCAAGTGTATTTGTTCGATTAGCTCAGAGTTCTCATACAAGGGCATCTACAGTTGCAATCCTGACAGCTTTTGTGCACATATTCATAATGGTTACTGGATAGGATATGTGGACAATGATACCGAATATGGCCTTGCTACAGGGTATTGCCCATTCAAATTTTGTTTTCACACAAAAAAATTAATTCTAAGGTGTCTTCCTGATACTGCTTCAAACACATCTAGTTTAGACAGGTTTGTATGCGGATCCAATAGAACTGGCATACTTTGTGGTAAGTGCAGAGGTAACCAATCTGTGCATTATCACAGTGGAACTTATGACTGCAAGAGTAACAAACTGTGCAAAATAGGATGGCTGCTCTACATACTATCAGAATTACTTCCCCTTACAATATTTTTTGTGTTTGTGATAGTTTTCGATATCAGTTTTACATCAGGTGCCGTGAATGGCTTTATCTTCTTTGCTCAAGTAATGGACTCGTTACATGTCACTGCCTATGACTTTTTTTGGTTTCCACCACTAGTTAGTTCGCTCTCTGATGTACACAGATTCATATACAGAATTTTCAACCTTGACTTCTTCTGCATTAATGGTCTCTCATTCTGCTTGTGGGAGTGGGCATCCACACTAGACATTCTGACCTTCAAATTTGTGACAGTTACTTATGCTCTGTTACTTGTGATTGCAACTATCAAGCTCTTGAATACCTTCAATTTCTATCGCTGCTGTCCATTTCTAAAACGAAATCCAGAAAAGAGCTATGTTATTCATGGTATCTCAGCCTTGTTGGTGATGTGCTATGCTCGGTGCACTAAAGTTTCCCTTTTAATACTTGACTCAGCAGATTTGACATCCAGGGGCCAAAGGTATGTGAGCAAAGTAGTGTTTCGTCAAGGCAATGTAGACTATTTCAGCAAGGGGCATCTTCCATATGCAGTTCCAGCTTTGGCGTGTCTTGCCACCATTGTAGCACTACCTCCTATTTTGCTGCTTGTATATCCTGTGTGTTACAAGATTTTGGCACTCTTTCATCTCGATGATTCACGTTTCCTTCATTTCACCTCAAGGTTTGTCCCACTTGCAAAACTGAAACCTTTTCTGGATTCATTTCAGAGTTGCTTCAAGGACAACTACCGTTTCTTTGCTGGTCTATATTTTGTGTACCGTTTGGTTCTTTTTGCCACTGCCAGCATTGTAACAAGCTTCACTCGACTCTACATGCTTATGGAGGTAGAACTTATTCTCTTTCTAGCTTTCCATGCTTTAGCACAACCATATAAAAAAAGGTGGCAAAACATCCTTGATTGTCTTCTTTTTACGAACCTAGCTATTGTCAATGGACTCACCCTGTACAATTACACAAGAGCATCTAATCCATCTCATGTGGACCTTCAGCAAACCATATATACTATTAGTTCCATCCAACTTGTGTTGATTTACCTCCCAATGATCTACATGGTTGGCTACGTGACATGTCACCTGCTGTCAGGAATCAAAGCTGTACTGCTGACAAAAAAACACAAGAATGATAATTCACAACCTCAAGACAGCATTGAACTCCCTGCCCGACTTATTCACAGTGATTCGTCTGACTCAGAAAGAGAAGACTTAGAATATCAACAGTATCAGCAAGATAATAATAATAACTAACTGCATACTATTTACATTGTAGCAGTGTGTGTTTAGGCATGGCATTTTTATCCAGAGTCACTTTTTGCTGCTAAACTAAGTTACTTAAATATTTAGTTACACATCTATCATGCAGGTAATGCACTTTTTAGACAATTTGCATACAAATAAATTTTGATTGGCTAATTTGGTATTATCTCACCTCTACTGTGGAGGGGGGTCTGGGTTCGAGAAGTCTGTTCGAGACTAGGCTAATGGTAGCCATCAGAGGAATGCTCCATGAAATCAAGGCTATGTATGGGTCTATGTGAAGCACCAGTGTTGGCCTATAGTGGTGCTAGTGTGGTACATAACTGTTACTGCAAGCACTTGTTCTTGGATTGAAGGACTAGGTTGTTTGCTCATTGTAGATGCTGTTACTGGAACCTTCTCAAATGTTCACCTGTTCTTGTCATTGTGTTTCCATCTAAGTCGAGCTCAGATCCATAAGACTGAGCTGCAAGCTTATTTCTCTTCTCAGTCTTGTTTAATTAATATACATCTGTGTACTTGGCAGCTGCCAAACACAATGCTCTCAACGTGTACACTAGCATGTACATTGCTGCTCTGCTGTATATATCAAAGTTGCATGGTGTAGGTAGCTACTGTGTGAAGGTAAAACCTGCAGGCAAAGAGAAACATGCAACACTGGCTGTCCCTGACATCACCCTCATTACATCATGCTTTATCCCTTCCTGAGTATAAATACACTGAAATTTGAAAAACAAAAAGAGTTCATGTAAATTGATCTGACAAGGTTTGCAATACTATATCTTGTTTCTGAAACCTCTTGTTTCACTGTTGTTGTAGATAACATGCTGGGTAGAAAATGAGTGAAGTTTAGCTCTGCATGGAACACCCCTATAGTGTAGCCCATGGTTTCATCTACATTTGAACTTAAAAATCCAACCTATAACATGCAAAAAGCTGAAAGCAGATGCAGATTGAAGTTAAATTATCAACTCCCACTCCACTGTGTACCTTGCAATATATTTTTAGTAGCTACCTGTAGATAGCAATTTGCAAATCCATAAATGCTCACTTAGCAGAATACAGCGACAAGAGTGAAAGAGTTGAACCTTTTGTATTGTAAACTTTATTCACTAATTGCTTTTCTTGTATTAGGTGTCATGCTAGTCTTCCTATTCCTTCTGAAGTATTTTAGGTGTGCTTCAGTCACTTTGTTTTAGCATCAAGATTCATCTAGTGTAGCTGCATAGATGTATACTGAACTCTTTTCTTCCGTAGCCATTGGAGTTTTACTTGGGGTATAATAAGCCATTCATAGCTTATTCTCAAACACTTGAATAATGTGTGTGGGCTACTAGTCTATATAACAAAAAAGAGGGGTAATTCCTGATATGGAATAAAAGAAAAAGAGGGTCAAGAGAGTTATTGATTATATCCAAACATTTGCAGGTGTTCTGTAGAGCTTCAGGTTGCATGATCATAAAACTAATTTTTCCTAAGTGCAGTCAATGGTGAAGATGCATATCACTGTGTTTCCTGAAGCTATTCACGTGTGTTTCTACTCAGACTAGCTATCACTTTCCAGTCCCAAAGCCTTTGATGTGCTCAACACAATAACACTGCTTTGTGGTGTCTTCCCAGAGAAAGACAAACAGTCCCCGCAAGATAGCATGATTAATAGACATCTAACACTCTTCAGTATTGACTGACAAGATGTCAACCCTTGGACTGTGTGCATTACTTTCTATCTTTTTCTTCCTTGAAATACTAACAGTACAACAGGTGTCATTGTGTATTCCAGGTACGTATTAATAACATCCAACACCACTGCAAATAACATTCCGTGCACCTACTGCAAGGATAATGGCACAAGATGTAGGGATGGTGCAAAAGTCTTGTGGTGCTGTTCCTACTTTGTTTGGTTGCTTTTTGGGGATTATATCCCTGCAAGATCTTGTTTTGTTTTGAGAAACTTATTATACTTTGTAGTTATCAGTGTCATTGTGTGTGCATTGAGTGAAAACTTGCTTTTGTACATGCTGCACATGAAGTGCAATTTAACAAGTTTACTGCAAGAGCATCATGCCAATCGAGAGTCTCAGAAATAGTTTCTCTTTCTGATATGTAGGCCACACAAATTTTAACAATTTTCAAGTGCTGGAGAGTGCCAAGAGAGTTGTTATCCAAACAAATGAAGATGTTTAAAGATTCAGATGACATGATGTACTCACATGGGAGATTCTGATCCATGACATGATGTACAAACTCACTTGGGAGATTCTGATCGATTAATTTCCCCAAATGCAATCACTGACATAAACATGAAGCAAAACTATTACATAAGGCCTGTCAATACAATAAGTTTGCATATCACATTTTCTGTAGCTACATAAACTGTCAACAGAGAATATAGCATAAAAGTCTAAGACTATTCAATTACTAAGGTGGGCCTATATATGCCATGCAAGCTGTATGAATGGCAATCCTTGGACTATTACTGGGTGGACTTCTTGCTATCTTCTTCACCCCACTCAATGGGTCTGCAGCATGTGTCAATGTGGCACAGTCACCAGGTTCTGTTCTGGTACAAGGAAGTGGACACTCTCTCTCACCTACTGAGTGTTACTCCATACCATTGGAGTATGTTCCTGATTACCTGAATGACTCAATGGTCTTGCGATTCAATACCAGTGAACTCACTTTGACCACGCTACTTTCAATTGAAGGTAAAAAGAACATCAGTTTACTTGGAATGAATGGAGGTACTAAGATCTCCTGTTATCCACCAGACGTATCCAACCACTCAAACACAGGAGCTGGGCTGGCATTTATTGCTGTCCAAAACCTCACCCTCGCCAACCTGACCTTTGAGGAATGTGGTGCCTTACAAAGTACAAACACAATTGGCCACCCTAACACCTCTGTCACATATTTTCGATGTACTATCTACATACTGAACTCTTCTGATATTAGTATTGCCAATGTTGTAGTTAAAAACAGCAGTGGGACAGGTGTGGCACTTCTTAATACATTTGGAGTTGTGAACATTGATAATTCTTACTTTGAATGGAACAGAGTACCAGCCTCTGAGGCACTGATTTACTCAGGAGGTGGTGGAGTATATGTTGAGCTTTCCTGCTGTAGCAATGAACTCCTTCAGATGACTTTTCAGACCTGCTACTTCAGGGACAACCATGCAAATACTGATGACCCTGACAATCCAGCCTTTGTTACTCCATTAGACTACCAGGGGATGGCAAGAGGAGGAGGATTATGCCTGAAAGTGCAGTTAGCAACAATCATCATGAATATTTCTGATTGTGTATTTGAAAGAAATTCAGCCTTTTGGGGTGGTGGTTTGTATCTTACCTTGCATGATGGCTCCAACAATAACAAGATCTACATCAGCAATGTAACGTTTGACAGCAACATTTGTTATAGGTTCGGAGGAGGTGGTGCAAAAATCCATTATATGTTTACTGATAGCAGGCCGCTCAAAAACAACTTGATATCATTGGAGAACTGCACCTTCATTAACAATAAAGCTAACTTTGGTGGCGGTGTAGTATTTTACTCTAGTCAAAGGTGTAAATCATGTCCAGATTTGAACAACACAATTCAGTTCTTGAATTGTACGTGGAACAGCAACACAGCACATTACGGGGCTGCAATTAACATTGAGCCACCTATTTGGAACACACCCTCAACTGGGTTGCTACCAGTTCCAGTATTCCAGAACTGTAGATTTATTTCAAATTGCGTGATTGACGAAGAAATGTCTAAGTGTGCCGAGTTTTGTGTACAGAGTGAACACGGCAAAGGAGCATTTCTTTCTACTGGATACACCATTCAATTCAAAGGAACGCTGCATTTTGAGGGTAACAATGGTTCTGCTATGTACATGGTGTCAAGCATCTTAGAGTCTGCAGCTGGAGCAGATGTACATTTTGTGGACAACACTGGTTATGAGGGTGGAGCTATAGCATTGATAGCCTTCTCCTCAATTTCGGTTAGTGAGAACTGCACCTTCACATTCACCAACAATTCAGCATTGCTCAGGGGTGGTGCAATATTCTCACAGTCTGTTGACAACTATGACTACGCTTCATCACACAGATGCTTTATCCAGCTGAATGAAGATGTAAGCAACAAAATTTATAGTACGACAAATGTTATTTTCAGTTTTACTGAAAACTGGATTGGATCAGAATCGGAAGTCAACACAGATAACCAGTATGGGAGTTCAATTTTTGCATCCACTATACATCCTTGCCGTCAATACTGTTCCAGGTATGCATACGGTGGGGAAAAAACTGAAAATCCTTTTGAATGTATTGGTAAATTCATTTATAACAACAGAAGCACATGTGAAAACCAAAGCAGCAGACATGATATTTCTACCTTTGGTGAAGTGTTTGTTGTCACTGACCAATGTAAATCATTGCCACTTCAGGTGATACCCGGCAAGAGCTTTAAACTCCCTATAGCACTTGAAGATGATTTCAAAAACATAGTGCCAAATGTTTATCATGTGACAATCAACAACACTGGTAGTTCAAATATAACTACTGACCATGCGTTTACATACACAAATGACATGGGAATAGTGCTGTTTGGTAATCCAGGTGATAATGGTAGTATAATACTTACCAAAAGAGGTTCCCGTAAGATATCTCTCTCCCTTGCAGTGCGAATACAACAATGCCCACCTGGTTATATTCACGACAATGACAGCCGCAAATGCATTTGTTCAAGCAGTTCAGACTTTTGGTACAAGGGCATCTACAGATGCAATTCCAGGAAATTTTGTGCTCATTTTCATCCAAGTTACTGGATAGGGTATGTGGACAAAGAAACCGAGTATGGTCTTGTTACAGGATACTGTCCATTGAAATTTTGTTTTCCAGAACAAAAGTTAGATCTTAAGTGCCTTCCTAATACTGCTTCAAATAGATCCAAATTGGACAGGTTGGTATGTGGAGCGAAAAGAACTGGTCGACTTTGTGGTGAATGCAGAGGTAATCTTTCTGTGCATTACCATAGTGGGAACTTTGACTGCAAGAGTAACAACTTGTGCAAAATAGGGTGGCTGCTCTATATACTGTCAGAATTACTTCCCCTTACAATATTTTTTGGGTTTGTGATAATTTTTGACATTAGCTTCACATCAGGTACCACATATGGCTTTGTCTTTTTTGCTCAAGTGATGGACTCATTACATGTCACTGCCTATGACTTTATTTGGCTGCCAAAGCCAGTTAGTTTTCTCACTGATGTATACAGGTTTATATACAGAATCTTCAACCTTGACTTCTTCAGCATAAATGGTCTCTCTTTCTGCTTGTGGAAGGATGCATCCACACTAGACATTCTGACCTTCAAATTTGTAATGGTAACTTATGCTCTGCTACTTGTGATCGTGACTATCAAGCTTATGAATACCTTCAACTTCTATCGCTGGTGTCCATTTCTAAAACGAAATCCAGTAAAGAGCTACGTTATTCATGGCCTCTCAGCTTTGTTGGTAATGTGCTATGCTCAGTGCACTAAAGTTTCTCTTCTCATACTTGACTCTGCAGAGTTGACGTCCATGGGTGAAAGGTATACTCACAAAGTAGTCTTTTTTCAAGGTAATGTTGACTATTTCAGCAAGGACCATCTTCCATATGCAGTTCCAGCTTTGCTCTGTCTTGCTACCATTGTAGCACTACCTCCTATTTTGCTGCTTATATATCCAGTGTGCTACAAAATCTTGGCACTCTTTCGGCTTGATGACTCACGTTTCCTTCATTTCATCTCAAGGTTTGTCTCACTTGCAAGGCTAAAACCTTTTCTGGACTCATTTCAGAGTTGTTTCAAGGACAACTGCCGCTTCTTTGCTGGCCTATATTTTGTGTACCGTTTGGTTCTTCTTGTCACTGCCAGCGTTGTAACAAGCTTCACTTGACTCTACATTGTTATGGAGGTAGAACTCATTCTCTTTCTATCAATTCATGCTTTAGCACAACCCTATGAAAGGAGGTGGCATAACATCATTGATAGCCTTGTTTTTACAAATCTAGCTGCTATAAATGGACTGACTCTGCACAACTATATAAGAGCATCTAATCCATCTAGTATTAACTATAAGCATTCCATAGATATTGTTAGTTCCATTCAACTTGTACTGATTTACCTCCCAATGACCTACATGGTTGGTTATGTGACATGTCGCCAATTATCAGGAATCAAAGGTCTACTGCTGACAAGAAAACACAAGAATGATCCTTCAAAACTTCAAGACGATATTGAACTCCCGGCCCGACTTATTCACAGTGATTCTTCTGACTCAGAAAAAGAATATCATCAATTTCAGTAAGATACTGATGATAACAATAGCTGTACACACTAACTGTATACATACTCACATAATAGCAGTGTGTGTAGGCACAATTTTTTTGAGCAATTGTACATTAGTAGTAATTAATACTGAATCCTGTCATTTTATGTCAAATATCTTAGTCATGTGCCAGTTAGCTATGATGACCCAATGATCTTTTCTTTACCTGACAACTTAATTGTATGATGTTAGAAATTAATTGGCCTGCATCGTGCTGTAGTCGAGAAGTATGCAAGTACAGAAGATTAGATTTATAGAGCAAGCAATAAAATCAAGACTCTAGCAAATGATATGGTAGCATAATTTTTGGCATGCACAAGCACTTGGCATCTACTCAAATAATTTTTTAAGTTTTAGGGCACACAGCACAGATACTGACAGTTGTATCGGAGTATTGTAAGTGGTATGTATTAGAACGTTCACTATAGTCACTGTTTCAAAGATCAGCAAACACACTCTTTAGAAGACTACACTAAGTCATCATAACATTACAGTATACAACTCCAGCAATAAAATATCCTATGATTAGCACTGTAGTTGATAATTATGGCTAGTATAAGCATACTGGGTACCTACTTTTTATCGTGGGTTGCATGAGAATTGACATTTTAGGTGAAGACCTGATAACAATAGGTTGCCAGAGGCTATGAATCCCTGCATGACTACATACAGCAACTCAGTGTGCACTCATCTTTAGTTCTACAACTTTGGCCTGCTCTCCGTAATTGTTCTAGCTGCGTATATATATGGCTGTTGAGTTGTAACTACACAGTTGAGTTGAATTCAAGATAAGAATAAGAAGTTACAAGAACGAAGTTAAGGGGATTCGTATCCCCCGGCCACCTCAAGACATTACAACGTTGTGTTACCACAAGCATGCAGTGTAGCAATTCCCAAATGATCTTGCAGCCACTGTTCTTCTGCAGGCAAAATGAGATGAAGTATCAAACTGTACACAATTATACAGGATCTTGGAACAGTGCTGACAAGTTAGCAGTTGTTTCTTCATCTGGCTTCATCTTCTTAAACCCCATTTCAGGGAGATCAAAGAATACAGGTGGTCGCTTGAATGTCTCACCCATATGTTTCTGAGGACACAGAAACAAATATGAAGATTACCAAGGCATTACACCAGTGGCCAATTCTAAAGCAAACACAGTCTATTAGTCTCATGCATGTGACAAACACTGTAATTAACCCTCGGCGCACATGCACGAGGGTTACAGTAGTTGTCCTGTGTGTCTGTGTGTCTGTGTGTGTCCCCGTTTTCTCTATTCTGCCTTCTCGGGCTTTTAGGCGTCCAACGAGAGGTACCAGCGGCTACAGCGCAGAAAATGCAGTAAAACTAAAAAGCCGTTTTCTCTAAAACTGCTTAGTTCAAAAGTTAGAAGCGTTATAAACTTACCACGACTAAGTCAGCCATTTTCTTCACGTGCAATGTTTCCGTATACCTCTCCGTGCGTAACACGTACGTAACGGTAATGTGTGATTACGTGACTTGGAGCATGCGGTATTGTGGTTTTTCAGTCGAACTTAGACGTTTTTGACTGTCTTTTACGAGAGGTTCAGAAAGGTATGCCCAAAGTGTAATACTGTAGTGCGTGCAATGGAGTGCAATAGGTCTATGCGTCTGAGAAAGTTATGCCACAGTGTAATACCGTAGTGCATGTGAAGAGGTCAGTTTGTGACTGTGGCCATGCCTTCGCATCAAAGAAAAGGAAAGCACGGTGTACTGCTGTTGGGGAGCCTGAGAACGTAATGAAACGTAGAAAAGCCTTACTGTCTGAGGAAGAGTTATTAGTGAGGAAAGAGAGAGACAAAGTCCGCAAAGCAAGTAAGAGAGCTTCTGAAACACGTGAGCAGACTTTGCACAGGCAAGAACAGAACTGAACACATATGGCAACTTATCATCTAGCTTGCGCCGAGGGTTCTGCACTTCAGTGCTGTTCATTTGAACAAGCGCACATAATTATGAATAAACTGTCTGCATATGGTGACTGAACAAGTAAACACGTTGACTTGTGTATAATAAGTGGTCTTACCCCAAAAATTCCACTAATGAGCTCCTTGAACTTCTCCTTCTTCTGTTTACTGGAAGGATTTTTCTTCTCTAACCACTTGTTGAATGCCTGTATAGTTAACAGAGATGGCATGAAGAACCACATGCGTACACGTATATAGATATAATAAGACTACAATAGTAAGCTAGCTAATACAAAAGGTCGAAACGTTGCAAAAAGTATGAAGTTTTGTGCATTCAAAGATTGTCCAGATTATTCACTCATGAATATCTACGCCTAATGTACCCACACAATCTTCGGCCCGAGAGACAGATGTCTAGACTACTATAGAAACTCACTAGCTAATACAAAAGATAGCCTTGAAAAAAAAGAGTGAGTACAACTTCAGAGACCACAACCTCAAGCCCTATAGTATCAGTCTACCTCTGTAGTGATAATTGTTTAAACTGTTCCACAGTCCATGATCTTAAAAGTTCATTCCAAACATAGCTAGTGAGTCATGTTATCTTACAGCACTTTGCGACAAATGTGATACACGGTACAAACTCCAGTTAACACACTCACCACTACTTTCTCTGGAGAGGTACCTGGAAGCTGTGATACTATGTTCAGTAAATTTGGGCATTGGTTTACCTAGGAGAAACCAGCATAGGGATACAATACTGACCATATTATGCATATAATAGCAACTTGATATACAAACTTACGGCTGCTTGGTAAATCATTAACGCAAGGAGAGAGAGCTGATTTCTGATGTGATCATGCATCCCATGCACCTGAAGACCCTGTGTGTGTGTGTGTGTGTGCGTGTGCGTGTGTGTGTGTGTGTGTGTGCACGTGTGTGCGTGTGCGTGTGCATGTGTGCGTGTGCATGTGTGTGTGTGTGTGTGTGTGTGTGCATACATGTGTGTGTGTGCACAAGTGCATGTATACGTTAAGTAAAAGATAACCTCTGGCTGGCTAAAGAAAAAGTATCTGTCAGACAACTCCATAAATGAGAAAAGCATACACACTCAATACAATTACACACATACTTACAATTAAAACTTGAGTAAAAAGTTGTTCATAAACACCAGCTGAAAATGAACCAATAGCAGTCTGCATGTGAAAGAGAATGCAGCATGCACTTTATATCTTAGAAATATTGAAGCCATGCCCAGTAGTCTTGTGCCCAGCAACTGCTTCTTTTTCATTTTGTGAGTTTTACAGTTAATTGTACTGTATTTGTGTGGTAGAATACACTTAATACCATGTGAATTTTATAGATAACCTTTTAGAACCCCAACCCCCCAATATTTTAGCCTTGTTTGTCATGGACTGGGAATGCGGCTTAAAGGCATACCTTCTCAAATATTAGTCCTGCAACGCTAGAGCACTTTACTACAGTGTGGATGTCACTCCAAGTCAGAGCACAGAAGGATGACAGGAACAACAACTCACACATGGGCTGCAAAGAATGGTATACACATAGTTAACTGCAATGGTACGAGCTACACACCAACAATAGCACTACACCTGTATTTGCAACAGCTTTATTCCTAGTGGTGTCAACGTTTGGGAGGATGACCACTGTTCAGATGTCTGTGGTTCCTGCTCTTGCTGTTGTGGGCGACAGGAATAATCTTCCATCTCTTCCTCCATTGCAGTATGCTCACCATGTTTCTCCTTCCCTCCAGATTTGATCTTCTTACAGCATACCAACTCTGTGATACACAGTACAGCAACAATCTACATGCTAGTGCACACAATGATGGAAACAGCACATGTACATGTCAAATACACAGAAATGTGAAGGAAGAGAATGTATAGGGAAGACAAATGCATGAGTCTTAGCCGTAGGATCATCATGAGCTTAAGAAATACATCATGAGATCTTTGTGGTCACTGTGAGTCTCTTAGTGCATGGTAGTTATATACTAACCAAGTAAGTTGGCGTATTCTCTGGTGAGTGCAGTGATGAGTTTCTCTTCGAGAACCTCCTGTGTCACTTCTCTTTCCCCCATAACACTGAAAGAGTAAGAACAGAACACCATGCACATGTACACTGAGTGGACAATGAAATGTAAAGGTGTATGTTTCATGACATTTAAAACTACATGTGTTAGCCATGGCCATGCCGACATTAATTTTTGTAGTTTAATGGGCAAAATGTCAGCAATACAGTTAACTAATACAACACTATCTAGTCAGTAGCAATCAGGATATTAGGTGTACTCACAGACTTGACTCTTCACTGGACACATGGTTTGGCTTCTGTATAATTTCATCCCAACGTGTTTTCAACTTCTGTTGGCACATTAATGGAGACAGTGAATGAGCATTAGCAACTGAGCTGAATGGCTCATAAAATTTGTAACCTACAGTGAAGGTGACGTTGCACATCTGAGAGAGAAAGGGAATCAAGATAGTGTCCCAGGAGGCCTCTGGACATGAGTTCACCAGGTGGATCACCAAGTTGCTTAAGAGAAGGTCAAGGACAAACATAGCCATGTTTGAAGTAGTGGGTACAATGGTATAGAAATGCTTATGTACTTTATAGTAGCATTGTCAGTTGCAGATACAGACAGCATACTGTATACATTCTAGCATCAAAAGGATATGAATCACTGCTCGTAGTCTCCAGCTGTTGAGGCTTGCTGCATTTGTAAACACTGCCTGAATACTGGCATCCACAAACCCAATGTCGTGAAGGTGCCCCCCTTTGTAAACTCTAAATCCATGTGCTATTGACTGCAGACTGGTATGTACGAATGGCAGACAAAGACACAAGATAAAATGCATAAAGGATATGGGTAGTAGATTATACTAACCATCCTTCATGAATAGCATTCAGGTTCAATTGCAGTTGGCCAAGTTCATCACCTTCCTCTTCTTTGCGACGCAACACAGATCTTCCTGTAAAATACATACATTGAACGCCTACCAACATTCATTCTTTTCCCACATCATTCCTCTTTGTAGGTATATTGCACTGTGTCACACATAAGAATGTAAGTCTCTGGGTACAATGCACCCATGTATTGTTACAGAAAATGAATGTGTTGCCGTGAATATTAAGATGCGTACGTACTTTACAGAAGAAATGGGACTATGGCGGTACTGCATCTTACATGCTTGCACAGACTACTCCCTACCCATAACAGCATCCTTCTCAGCCTGATACAAATCAGAAATGCTTCGAAAGCAGTCAGAAAGAAGCGGTTTTGCAATGCCGGACCACAGTTCATAGAGTGAGCTGCAGATAGAAATGTAAATGACAAAGACTATCAACAATACTACTATATAAGCAATCTTGCTACACCACTATTACCAACCTAATGAGAGGCAACGCGAACTTGAAAAGGAAAGGCATAATGTGAGAGTAGGTGGGGTGATGTTGAGGGTCTGTTGCTGTCTGAAAGTGTGCACCCGCCTCCTCTGGTGTATTCACTGGCTGTGATCTCTTCAGAATAAGCACAATGGCATGGGTGATGTAGCACAGAGTAGCACGCCGGCGAAATGGGTAGGAAGGATCATTTGGATCCTTGTTCAGCCAAAGGTAATCTATCAGAGCACCAACTGATGTAACTGCACTACAGTAAAAAAGGAGAAAAAAAATTGCAAAAATCTTTTTACCAATCTTGATGCTTATTTGGGCATGCTACAGTAGTGAATGTACAGCACTAGCTACTACGGTCAACTTAAGCTTACATAATGTACATAATGTATGGTGTACATATTTACTTATACAATGTACATGATGGCATTAGATACGTAGTAAAGACTTTGTGATTATACCCCATTAGTTCTTGAAGCAACGACTTGGCTTCCTGTAGCAATTCTCCAATGAATGCTGAGTGCTGTTGTACATCATGCTTCAGCTGGCTGCAAAGGTGGATGTAGCAAAAAAAACAGATGTACTATGTGTAAGAACACATAACCACACAGTTCATACAATGGCAGGGTGTAGGGAATGTTTACCTTTCACTCCACTATATTAGCTTTAGTTAACTGCTGAACTGTCTGGAAAAACCTTCACACTAACCTGTCTCAATATACATGACGATATCTAACAGAGTACAGTGCTCTGTGCTAGAAGTACAGTGGGCTAAGTAAGCAGAAAGCTGACAAGTAATTTTCACTTCCAACTTGGTATCTATTATGTATCTTATATCCCGCTTACCTCAAGATAAGCAAAGCCTCCATGAAGGCACACTTTTCAGCGTACACAAGGACATCACTTGTTACCATTGCCTTGTACTGCTCATGGATCTGCTCCAGGTGGGGCTACATACAGTAAAATATATCCTTACCACATTTATAACTGTTCTAGTGAGAGACAAACATGGGAAAGTAACCTACCACCAGCAGCATGGCGTGAGTTTCACACAGGTGAACTAAGCAGGTTGCCACTAAATTACGGGTGCCAACCACCTCCCTCCTCACACGGTACTACAGGAATATGATGCATTACATTGAATGATGCTCATTAGTTAACAATTGGGAGCATCCTTTACCTTATCTGGAGCACCTCCTAGAAATCCAATGGAAGAAAATACCTACAACAGAATTAGGTGCCACTGAGTTGTTTATATGTAAATGGCTTAAGTAAATCCGATCCAAAATGAAGCTACATGCCACAATCTAGCAACAAACTAGGCTAGCCAAATGAATCATTGTCATACACACATGGTACCGTAGATTGGGAAATTTTCGGCGTTGAAATTTTTTTCGCCAGTTGCTTAGGCGGCGAAAATTAAACGTGCAAAAATGTTACATTTAAAGTTTTAATTTTCACCACTTGGCCACACGGCGAAAATTAAACACGCAAACATTTCTTACACGAAAAAAAAAAGCTACGCGAAAATTTCCCGATCTATGGTATGTGTTCTTGAGTGCTGTGTATCTTTTACCACTCAGGCAATGATTACAGTGTCAATGAATATATATGCTATACATTTGTACCAAGCTACTTTGTCTGCTTGCTGTGAATGACAAATTTCACCTTCTGAATGTAGGACTGAAACACCTGTTGGTCATATTCCAGGAAGAATACCAAACCAGATTGCAGGCACCGAAACTGGCAGCCAAGGAGAAGAGCATCTTGTGATTCATAGCACAGAAGGTGGTTCAGAACTTCCAAGCACTTCTCACGCTGTACAGCGATGGCACAAGAGCACCCACATAATTCAGTAATTCAGTAAAGTGGTACATAGCAACAGTGCACACAAGGGCACATACTACAAGAGACCATCAACATCTATGGCTTGGGATTGAAGTACATTAGCTCCCGTCCATGGGCAGAGAAAAACAGAGCCTGGTACATATAAGTGTTTGTGTATGCTCACTTCTTCCATTTTAAAAATGTGCGTGAAACCTACCAACCCGACTTCTCCCGTATGAAAGCTGCACCGATCATGCTATGACAAGGAAGAAAACACTGAGCTCTTCACTTGCACTAATCATCCACATGTTCATCCATAATTCCAGCTCAACACTATGCATGGCATGCGAATGATGCAATCTTTCCCTTTGAAGTTCACTGATCACATTAAATGAAACAATGCAGACCATTAGGGACAAAGTGATGTCACATCTGACCACTGAGTGTGTCTCACCGAGAGCACAATCCTGCAGTGTGGCCTTTAAGCAGGTAAGCTAAATTTGGCTGTTAGCAGAGTAGAATGCAAGTTACCAAGGGAACTCAACACATGTGCAAACAGTGTGTACCAGGCTCTCTTTTCTCTTCCCCAAACAAAAACCTGGGAACAAGGCTAGAAGTATACAAGTGTGATATCCATACCACCACTTTCTTCAGGTCTGGGTCAGTTTTAAATGTGCCAGTCCAGCCCTCCAGGTAGCTGGCAAAGCCTTCCCACTCCAAATACAAGGTGGAGCTCTTAGTACACTCTACAGGAACAAGTGAGATGAACAAACTTAGAAAAACCATTGGTGATGAGTCAAAGCTTGTGGAACTGCAGTGGTCTATATATCACGGCATGTTGACGTAGCAGTAGTGCACTGTAGACAGCTTAATTGATGTTGCGTGTAATAGGAGTCAGAAGAGACAGATATGAACAAGCGCTCACTCTCAGTCTACTCAGACTCCCCCAGACAATTGGAAGAAACAAGGATGGCATTCTCATATTTTGTACTGCATGACAAAAAGCTGGATGAAAACCTGGAAATGAGGCTCTGTCTCCCTTATCTCAAAGACCATAGGATGGTTTTCAAACACACTGTTTTGCAATGACTCTTGAACTATAAACTCAACCATATCTCGCATGCACATACCAGACTCGGGCTGTTGTTGTACCAGCTTCTGGACCACCTCCAGTGCCTCTTTGGCAGCAGTACGAGGCATCAGCAGGGCCATGTTGTGCACAAGCTTCTTCATCATAGAACGGTACTCTGAGCAACGAACATGCAGCAGACAGTTCAAGTTTAGAAGGCACTTTGCACACATGCCACAAAGCTAAATCATTATGAAAGTTTACCAATTTACTTATCTACCCATGCACTCTCATTTCCTGGTTGTTAGCAATAGTCACTAATGGTGTAAGCAAATTACTCAATACAGAGGCAAAATGGGAAAAAAATTCTTCAAGTATGATGGCAACGAGTTAGAATAAACAGTCACTAAGTCAAACAGTGAATCCTTTAACTGAAACTTAGTTCCACATATCTTAATTAAGCAATCTATCATGCTTCATAATAACCTCAACTGCTCGAGTCAACACTCACGTGAAAAGAATACGTTAAACTCATCAACTCCATCAAAATCCATTCTATTATACTCTGAGCTGACGTGTTCATTCTGTGTGGGATCACCAAGCTGTAAGAAAATCACACCATCCTATAACATGAATTCCACCACAATGACTGCAATATGGCAGCTCTGTCACATGATAAAACTAAGACAGTATGCAATAATATATCTCAATGTGAACAGTGTGTAAGCAAGTACCATACTTGCAGCATAATGGACTAAGTTGATATTAGGCATAAGGATATAATTATAGTATACACTATAATGTATGATCCACATCTCCTTAGAATAGATGTTATGCAAAGTCACCCACTGTACAGGACGTGTTTCAGCCAATACCAGACCTCATCAGCTATGATAGGGTGACTGGGAAATGCAGAATGCTATCTCATGTGTCATGGACAAAATGCAGTCAGGTGGCTGGCCTTATATCCATATGGTACATACGCCAGTACATACCTTCATTAGTCGCTGGTGGACAACTTTGAGTACATTTGGCAGGAAGTTCTTAAACACAGGGTCCTCCTTGATGTAGTTGTGAGTGCTGAATGCCTGCCACACCTCCACAGAGGTCAGACATAGCAGCTGTACACACATGCAAACACAAAGTAGTGTAACCCCCTACCATGCTGTGATAGTTGAAATCAATGCAGATTTGTAGTCTGGGCAACTAAGCACTGCAAGGAAGGGGCGTAACTTGCTCAAATACATTGTGACAAAGAACTCCTGGAGGCAACTTGACACTAATGCATTGCCATTGTCCACCCTAACCTAAACCTAGTACCCAGAGTGAACCTCTTGATGACAGAATCCACATATACCTGACTCTGGTGTTTTGTGAACTCCAGCATCACCTGAAGATAGAGTTCCAATGTGTCAGGCCTTGTGAAGTCAGAACTCTGGGACTGAGGGACACAGAAATAAGTTAAACTCTCAAAAACACAACAGATATGCCATAGAAGTAATTTACTACCATGAAACTTGGAGGTGACAACTTCACTGTCAAATTGGTGATAGTAGTTGTGTTTAGTACACTGTAAACCCCCTCCAGAAGTACACAGGCTATAGAGTATAGACTTGCAACTGAAGGACTGAACAATAATATTTTTGTTATAATTAAAAACTATATAATCGCCTAGCTTGTTTGGAGTAACATAAAGAGACAATATTGCCATTTTTTAACCCTCACATACCAGGCAATTATCATATTGTAACAGAGACAGACTGCCATTTTACTGAGTTACTTCACACATGCTCCTATTGCCACCTTAGTTGGAAACTCTCTAATGCGGACACCACGGGACCACCGTTGCATGTCTGCAATATAGAGGCACCTGTGTTTCAAAGCCTTCCGGTGTATTTCCGGTAGGCGCGGCAATGTGTACTATTGAGTGCTACAAAGGCGTGTTCAAGAGCTCTCCCTTGCAGTACATGGCGAGAAAGCCTAACCAGAGGCTAGTACTATGTGTACCAGTGCTATTATAATGTCCATGCAATTGATCAGCGATTGTGGACAACCTTGCGTGAGAAGCATGTGAGCATCCACATTATCGAGTGAATTTGTACAGTCCAGGTACTAAAGGGACCTAAAAACCTGTCTGCTTTACGAAATAGCGAGGTGTCTGCATTTCAGGGGTTATAATGAGCAAAAGGAGATCTTTTGTCACACATGCTACTTGCGGCAAATAACATACTTAACAATACCTAATATGCCATGGCAATTTCTGATATTATCCAACACTAAAAATCACGATCCTCAAAGGTCATCACCTACCCACAGAAGGGCCAGCTGGGAGGTACCCAAGTGGACAAGAACTTGGCACACCCTCTTCAAGAAGATGTACTGCTCCTCCTCAACTCCCATGGTGTCAGCCTTGCTGCAGGCAGATGGGAAGGAGGAAAAAATTATGTAAGTTGGCAATATGGCCACCACAACAAGTTGATTTATACACCTCAAGTATAGTGTTGGTTAATGTAGCTACAATTATACATGCAGAGACATTAGGTCAAAATTGGTACACAAAACTCCTAATCAGCTCATAACATCAACTTTGCCTTTATTTCCAGAAGAGATATTGGTCAAGAGGAAAATGAGAGGAAAGTGAAAAGCTGCTGAAGATCAAACCCCAGGGACCCTGGCTTGAGCTGCCACTGCTCTGAACACTAAGCTACAACCCCTAGCCCTCAAAACGCTCTACTGACAGTCTGTAGATTTTAACTGTGTACTCTAGCAAACATATGCATTTCAACGCACACAGAGGCTTGCAGTATAACATCCAGAGCATCTTTAGAGAGTAGTACCAAGAGTTTCGTTCTTTGCTCAGCTGTACGTTTAATGTCCCCCTGAATGGGAAGTGAAGAACAAGCTATGGTTAAGGACAATAGCAATAAAATTTATATTGGACATTCTCCAAAATAACAGAGGATGGTACTGCAAGATAAAACTCTGCAAACTAGTGCTGTGTAGCCTAGTTCCCAGGCCCCCACACCCCCTCCCAACATTTTTTGTTGCATAATGTATGAATATTATGCAGCAGCCTGGGAATGCGACTAGTGCTGTGTACGTTTGTTAACATTGGGAGTGACATCAATATGAGAGTGTTCTATCTGTTTAGAAATACTCATCGGTTTGAAGTGTTTGTGTGCTTTTAAGACCTACCTTTCTTGCCAGGATCACAAGGAGGCACTCGCAGGCAGCAGTCTTCAGCTCCTCCAAGCTGATGAAGGTATACAGAAGCAACAACAGCTTGCACTCCTGCATGAGCAGCACATTAAACTCCACCCACTCCACAAAACGGGTGATGGCACTCAGAGCAATGGGACGAAGGTGATCTGAGATAGGAGCCTGGCAGAATAATAAACCAAGTTAGTCTGGAAAGTGTATATGTGCACAAGCATACAGTGAGATGAGGTAGACATGCAGGACAAATATAGTCTATAACTATTCACACACTACTAAAGGAGGGTAGGTAGTGACATGATATGTGTATGTGTGCATCAGTACACACTACACAGAGGCTTATCTCTACAACTGGCCGAAATATGCAGTATAAAAGTTGTAAGGATCAAACATGGTTGATCTCAAACTACAAAACAGTTTTGTCCAGTTACTGTAGCAAGTTGAACACCAGTTCTCTCCTTCTGAATGCTTGTACCTAGAGTTGGAAAGGAGTATCATACCTCTAAGTTTTGCAGAAGAAAGGCAAACACAGTCTCAACATCTGCAGTAAGGGCTGCTACCATCTCCCTCCTACGTGGAGGTGCGAGTCCTTCAGGGAAGGTATGGATATCCTCAGTGAGGCGACGGAAAATTAGCAGAACAAGCTCCACCTGTGTGGGCTGTTGGGGGAGGGAGAAGGGAGAGGGAAGAAGAAATAGATGAAGGGATGAAAACAAGGCGAAGGGATTAAAGGAGAGGGAGAAAAGGTGGAAGGAAAAAGGAACAGAGAGATCGAGGGAGGGAAGATGACTGTCAAGCTGGAGTATTCTTAGTTGCAATCACACACATGTACACACCCCATAGTGTGTGAGTGTATTCATGTCAGAGAAGAAGGACTGCCAGTACTGAGGCCACATCCTCTTGGCTGTCTCCACAGTAATCCTCGCTAGGCTCTCCTTCACAAAGATGGCTTCATGCTCAGAAAGGAGGACACTCTGACACAAACATGCAGAGAGAAAGAGAGGTAAGAGAGAGAACTTGGTTTCAGCAGAGATAGTATTTACTGTGCAGTTCTGTGCTAGATGGTGCCAGTTTCAAGCAAAAAAACTATGGAACTAGCTAGTTAAGCATTTGTATAGTTTGCTGTTGGATAAAACAGTCTGATGAGATTAATAATTATGGTTTTTACAATTTTTGCAGCGAAAACTTGCGCATGGGCTGAAGTGAGCTAGACTAACTGCTATACAACAATTATACATATATTAATGACTATGGTTACTTGGGGTTGGAATTGATAGCCTGAAGTTACGTACATCAGACATATACTGTAGCAGCTGCAGACTGAATTCTTTCCGCGAGATGTTCTGCAATGTATTCCACCTGTACCTATACACAATACACAGATGATACATACACACACCAAAATTCAAGTGCAACTATAAATGGGCTTTTGTGTAAATTTTTCTTTAAACTACAAGACATAACACAGACTGAGCACTCTAGTCACGGTGCAACAAATCTTGGTAGTCCTGCACATTTAAACCGAAAGAAAACAACAAGCAAATAAAATAAAACACAGCAATGGATTAGGAGATGAAGCAGACAAGATGGTGGTTTGATTAGGGAACGAACCTGATTGCCTGGTATTAATCCCATTAAACAAAAATGTGCTTACTTCACAAAGTGTTCAATCAGTTGCAGTCCAAAGTGTCTCACAACTGGGTCTTGTTCTTGTGCCAATCGAAATCCACACTGCAGACAGTGTGGATTCTGCTCCTTGAAATCTTCAATTCTCTAAGAACAGAAACTCATCAAAAGTCAATATGTAGATACAATGGCGTAAAATCAAAGGGTCCAACGCAAAACTCTGAAAAGTACATTTTGAGATCAACATGAGATATCTTCTGCAGCTATATAGTCCCTGAGAATCTCTGTAGCAAAGTAAACGGGCCCCCAAAGTCGGTGGTCCCCAGGGATAGTCTACTTTAGAGTAAATGGTCCCCCTCTGAAGTATATTATCCCCCTTCTTGCTATTACTGTCCTGCGTGTCCTACCTGGCTTTTGCCCCAGCCAATGTTCCAACACGTGGAAAAAAGTGTTCTAAAATACATGTGTATGCAAACACTGCCACAGATGCTGCGTCATTCATGCCTCAACTTCCTGCAACCAGATAGGTTCAATGATTGGACCATACAAGATTCAAACGTTTAGTGTTAAAGTTGTACAGCCATCACTTTAAACTTATTCACATGGATGGTGAATACATGTAGACTCTACTTGAGCCTGAGGGAACATCTATACGGAAGTTTAAACTCTAGTTTGAGGGGTTGAGTGGGGGACCATTTTCTTCCATATCCCGTGTTACTCCGGAGTAAGTGATCCCTGGGGGAACAGCTACTCCGGAGTATATTGCCCGGGGTACCAATTGCTCCAGAGTAAATAGGCCGGGGGACCACCTAGTTCTACTTCATGACATCTCTGTCAAATCAACCGTGAGACAGACGTCAACTAATTTTAGGACTAGAAGTACATGTACATAAACAAAAGACATAAACAGACACACACAGCTGGATTATAAGTTTGATTTCTGACTTCTGATCTAGTTTCAGCATACAATGTACGAAATTTTAACCGTATCGAACCCCTCGGCCAAAGAACTTAATGTGCTTGGCCTGCTCATTAATTGGAACAGTTTTAGCCACCTGGTTGCAGGTTGCTCTATCCGCTTGAGCAGAAAGGGGATCCAGGATCTTAGTAACGCACGCTACAAGCTCCTGGCAGACTGACACAATGGCGTTCTGAGGCTGCAAGACATCCATAGTTATACAGCGATGGCCTCAAGTGTGGGGAGGCTCCCGCTAATAAAATTTGCTGTCAATTTGGGCCCCCCATGAAATTGCCCCCCCGCTAGCTGCTATGAGCTTTGGAAAGACGCTTCTACACAGAACTTTCTCATGTCTATGGATCACTTGGACCACAGATTATCTGCTCACGGAAAAGCACCCGTAGACCATAATCCGGGGAACCAATTCCAGATGTTTTATCCCGAGAATTAGAACAATGCAAAACAATTTTCCGTAAAAAGCTCCCCTCCCCCCCGATTCCAACTCTGTCTCGAGGTCTTCCCCCCTGTACGTGCATTATAGTATCTAGATAGAGGTTGCTCAACAGTTCACAGCTTGGTTCATCCAAGCTATCATGCATAATTTGTAGCTAGCTAGCTATGTTTGCAGTGCAAGGAAAACATGATCCTGTCCCCTCAGTTGCTCTGGCTACTATGGTATGCTGTCAGAAATGTACTGGTAGTCAGTCAGTCCTGGCTTGAGTGTAGCTATTAAAATTTTCAACAAGCCTTAGTCTCATGGACCAGACAAGGAGGCATCTTGTTTCCGTGGCTAACGTTACCTCAGCACTTGCAGATTTAGTGCACTTGCTTAATTGTTTGTGTAGGGTGCCACATCTACTTGCTTCATCTCTTTGTGTCTCATGCCAGGCACAATTATCACTTGCCAATTACCTTTGTCTGGTGTCCTCTATAAGTCAGTTCTATGACAACCTTATCTTATGTGGGTTCTGTGGTAACATATAATGAGCTGAGGTCACTTCATGTCTCCCGGGCAACACTAATGTGTGATAGTGGCACCTTAATCTCAAGACCACATCCTGTTACAGTCACCAGTTGTGTAATAAAAAAGCTAGCTCTGTACATGTTCGGTGTGTAGCAAGATAGTTAGCTAGTTACCAGTGGAGCAAGAGGCTTGACTACCATGGCCAGCAGTACTATTGTTGTATGTCTTCTAGCTTTTCTGACTTGCTCAGTGAATGCACGACGCCAAAGAGACACCATCGTTTCAGTGGGTACCTTCAACACACTGCTGATACCTGGCATGTCTGCATTTGCTGAAAGAAAGGAATTGTTCATTGAAACTGTAAGTGGAAAAGAAAATTAAATGTAGAGGGCAGCATGTAACAAGGCTAGCTAGCTAGGCTGAGTATTCCACTGTTACATAACTAGCTAGAGGTCTTGATGCAAGCTACCCATTACAACAATCATGCACTACATCTCATTAAATCTTCACAAATTCATCCTTCTCTCCCTTTCTCTGTGTATATTCTGTACAGCTTCAAAGGCGTAGGTCTGGGGCTCCAGACATCCTCTGTCTACAAGAGGTCTTCAGAAGATCTGATGCAAAGGAAATCATTGAAGCAGTCAAAAGTGACTACCCCTACTACGCCAGCTTTGAAGACCTGGAAGAGGGTGCTGGAATCCAACGTGCATGTACACCTCAAGAAGCAGGAACAGCTGCTGCTTGTCTTCTACAGTTCTGTGCAAATTTGACATCTCCTCAGACAGTTGGTGAACAACTTCAACTGCTTAACTGCAGCACTCAAAATTGCCTCCGCTTTTCTCAACTGTCTCAGTCGTGTCAGAGCTGTTTGATACTTGAAGCTCAAGACCTTCCAGATGGTGTGGATATTTTTACTCACTGTGCAACGAATGTTCCTGCAAATGACTACACGGCTCCATATGGGCTATTACTGCTGAGTCGACGTAGACTCTTGAATATCACAGCTTCAGATTTCCTGGATCCACCATTTGTTACCTACATTCCTCGTGGATACATTGCAGCAGAGGTAAGAAAATAACAGACTGTGAGTTTTTCACAGTATGAAAAGTTACACTCTGACATGCAGTTTTATCTAACTTGCAACCCTTGTACACAGTGCTCGAAGTATTGGGGGGAGGTGTTGAGGGGGTTGGAACCACATTGACTCTTCTAGCAGTTTTCTTGTCAGGGTTCAATTTAGTGGGGAGGGGGAGCTTCTCCCGCAAACACTCCAGCTTCCCCCCCCCCCCCCCCCCCTCCCCCAAATTTTAAAGACTATCTACATAAAAATTGTGATTTTACCTCTCAGATTGTATCAGAAACAATCTCAGAGGACCTAAAACACAAAACTTTCTTGAGGAGCACGCCCCAAGCTCCTCCTAGGAGTGCTTTATACAGCTCTTCCTCCCCAAAATTCAAAATCCTAGATAGAACCCTGCTAGTAACTAATTTCTCTAGGAGGTGGAAATTCGATGATTACTGTTTCAAACTGACAAAACACATGTATAGGTGGAAAACTTGGGACTCTCAGTTCTGTGCACTCACCTCACAGCTGAATTGCCATCAAGTGTGGACTATCGTAAGTTCAGCTAGGTACCAGTAGCTTAGTTAATGTTCACCAAATCGAATACCTGCAAAAACAAATCAGCAAGCTGAGATTGTTTGCCAATATAAGTTTAGCAGCTGCAAACAGGAACTCTGAACTGAAGTGGAGTGTCAACTTGTTTCCTTTTCAGCTGGTCCACTGCAGTTCAGCCAGTATGCAGAACAACAGGCAAATGAGATCACAGTTATACATGAGTTCGTGGAAAACAACAGCAACTGCGTGCTCCTGGGAGACTTCAACCATGGTCCAGCTACCCCTGGCTTATCATGGTACCTTCCGCTGAACTATGGGCTGATGACTGCTCGTGGGCTGCTCAGTATAAGTGCCACATTCTGTGGGCAGTGCACAAGCTGCAGTGATAACATACTGACAGGAGGCCAGTTACGTGATCTTCACATTGACCACATTTACATTCCCGCCAATCAGATCTCTTCGGTCAGAAGAGTTATGGTATGTACTACTCAGTATATAAATATTATCATGTAAGTGGTGTGTAGCACATTAATCAAATTAGTATTTTTTTTCACTTTCAGGGACTTTTTGACACCATTCGAACTTCAACGACGAATCTGCCTCTCTCCGACCACTATGGAGTCAGAGCTGAGCTCTATTTGAGCTTCCACAGGCATGCCGTACGGAGGCTCTGCCCTACTAGCAGTACACTGGGGAGGGTGGTACCCTTCCTCAACATGGAAGATATTGATCAGCGCACACAAGACTTCTGTCCTGCAGAGGCTACTCTATGATGGCATCAAGTGCCAATTGATTTAGATCTCAAGACTGTTAGAAACACAATTTGTAATATTGCTTGACTACTTGTAATTAGAATTTTGACTAACTAGCTACAGATACTGAGTTCCATTTTGCTTGTAACTAATGTTACATGAGAGTGTTCTGGGGAATTCTACTGAGCATTGGTCACTCGGTTGGAATACACCATTTGCATGCCCATGCAGTGCTTAACAAACAGGTAGCTACCACATTGATATATAAATACAGTGATGTGTACATGAGCTTTCAGGATCAATATCAGTCATCTCTAGCTACAACCATAGATAATGAATGTATTCTTGGTGGCTATAGTCAAATTTGGAGCGTAGCTATACAGATCCTGTTAGTTTAGTGAACCAATCACGGCATTGTACACATGTCTTCTTATTTGCTTGCAATCAATCACCTGCATGGCTACTTGCTGCATGCAAAGTCTGCTCACGTACATGTACATGACTTGGCACCCTCTTGCAGGATTAGCTATATTGCCTCTCCAATTACTTCTTGTTATTCCAATACATAGGTAGAGATCAGTTACAAAATTACAATGACTTGCTAGTACAGGCCCTGAGTGTGTCTATAGCAGTGCAGTGGTTAACAATAACTCCCTTCTTCATGTGAAAATAAGTATACATATAGCTATATAGCATTGGCCACCTCATGTAGGATCAGCTAGCCCTATGAATGAGAAAGGGGAGTGGGTAGCTATCTGACCATCAAATAAAGTTTTGTACACACATATTAATTATACATCAGCTATGGATTTATATACAGGAACTATACTCATAACATGCAGCACCTAACCAGCATCAAGTTGTATGCATGCTCCAATAGGACTGCAGGAATTTAAGCATGTACAATACCAATCAAAGTCTGCTGATGGACAGTGTTAGTGTCTGAGTAATTATTATTCCTTTATCCCTACTATAGCTACTATTAACATGCACAGCTGACTTGTTTAACGACCCCATGTGTATATAATGATTTCATCTTGGCATGTTAGATACCAGGCCATGTTCGGGCCATTTTCTTCTCCATCTTGATCCTAATCATTATACAGACTTTTACAGGCTCTGTTGTCCTTTTAGTCAACGGTCATGTTTTAGTTGTCACCTGTCAATTGATCACCCACTCTGTACCCAGTCACATCTATGTCCTGTTTCATCATTCCCTTGTTCAATACATTCAATGTTGTATATGGGGTGCCGTTTGTGCCAAAATCGAGCGAGAAAATTTGCACGCTAGATTACCTATACTATTTAGTAAATCATTACTACGATTTGCTAAATTGTAGTGACAATTTAGTAAATCGTAGGTAATCTAGTGTGCAAATTTTCTCGCTCGATTTTGGCACAAACGGCGCCCCATAGTTGTATGACATACAAGGGGGAGTCGTACAAACAAAGTAAAGGGTGCATGCTCTCACAGCAATTAGCCCTTAGCTGGATTAATTCTTGTTTTATGTCACCACTTGTAAGAGTGCTAATATACATAGTGGACCTTCCCTCCTCAAGGTATTCCAGCTATATAGCAGCATACTTCACACATTTTTAGCCTCCTTTTGATGCATGCTAGCTTTGCACATAGCTATACAACCAGCCTCCCCAAAGTCAACTTATTTCAACTTGTATTAGCTAGCTATCACAACCAAACCAAAGTCTGAAATTTTAGAATTAAAGCAAACTTGTGAGAGTGATACCTATAGCTAGCTAGCTAGCTCTCTGCAGTAGCTATAGCTATATGCATTCCATTTAACGCCAATGGTGAGAATTCTTACTGCATCGGGAACTCACTGTCAGAAATGCTGGATACATGTGAAGTGTTTGAAGGTTCGAGGAATCATATCAACGTATCTGTAGCTAATCAAAACTCAAATTGCAAACAATGAAGCACTAATTAATGCACACTTGAGATCTGTCTGAGTATAGCTACACAAGAATTGTTTAATGGCATACATATTATGGAGTAGTCTCTGCAGGACAGAAGTCTTGTGTGCACTGGTCAATATCTTCCATGTTGAGGAAGGGTACCACCCTTCCCAGTGTGCTGCTAGTGGGGCAGAGCCTCTGTATGACACGCCTGCGGAAGGTCACAAAGAGCTCAGCCCTGACTCCATAGTGGTCGGAGAGGGGCAGATTTGTGGTTGAAGTTCGTATGGTGTCAAAGAGTCCCTGAAAGTGAAAAGGAATTAATGCTAGAAAGTGGATGAAGGGTTTACAAGCATGTGTGTCACACAACCCGCCAGCTAACGGACTTATTGTATCGGGCCCTATTGGCTGGCAATCGTAGTTATACAGACTTATATGTATGCTAAGTGTATAAAGGTTACAAATACCTGCCACCTGGAAATTTTTTGCTTAGATCACATTTTGCAACATTTCATGCTGAAAACTTACAGTGCAGCTAGTATGCATCATTTCGTTATCCTTTGCTCATACATATATGCATATATACACATGCAAATAACTTGTGTGACCACAATAGGCAATATGACAATTTCTCCCATACCATAACTCTCCTGACAGAAGAAATCTGATTGGCCGGAATGTAAATATGGTCAATGTGGACATCAGAAGAGCCTCCTGTCAGTATGTTATCATTACAGAATGTGCACTGCCCACAGAATGTGGCACTTATACTGAGCAGCCCACGTGCTGTCATCAGCCCATAGTTCAGGGGAAGGAACCATGATAAGCCAGGGGTGGCTGGACCATGGTTGAAGTCTCCCAGAAGCACGCAGTTGCTGTTGTTTTCCACAAACTCATGAATCACTGTGATCTCGTTTGCCTGTTGTTCTGCATACTGGTTGAACTGTGGTGGACCAACTGGAAACAAAGTATCACATGTCATTTAGTAATGTGATAACCGAGCTAAGCACTTTTAAATCCTGAAATGAGTTTACTTTCCTGATATTCAACGTCAACATAATGCACATAGCAGCATGCTAGTAAAAATGTTTTGTAACTGAAACAAAAAACAAAATAAAATAAAATCTCATGCAAAACTGAAAACAAACAAACTAACCAAAAACAAACAAAATATAAACACCAAATTAAAGCAGCTCTTAGGACAAACAAATACTGTAGCAACTTTAGCCTAAACATGAGTGGCTTCAATTACAGTAAAGAAACTATCAAACCATTCATACTTTGTCCTACCTCATACACTTTTGTTCGCCTCATTCCCAGGCCACTCACAGATTTTATCTCGCAGCCGTGGAGAATTTTCCTCCACGGCTGCGAGATAAAATCTGGGAGTGGCCTGGGAATGAGGCTACTTTTGTTCACATTAATATGTGTAGCTTCAAAACATACAATTGTCGGTAGATCTTGTATGACTTTCGCATTTAGATATACGGTATCTTAGTTACTGGCACCTGAACTTACAGTAGTCCACACTTGGTTGCAAATCAGCTGTGAGGTGAGTGCACAGAACTGAGAGTCCCAAGTTTTTCACCTACATATGTATAATCATTCAACACAAATGTACCAGTAGCTATATTGCGAACCACATCTCTCCATACATTAAAACACCCAATGTACAGGATGTACTTTGGTCAATGTAAGGCCTCATTAGCTATGCCAGTGTGACCAAGTGATTAGCTTATCCTGAATTTGCAACCACTTTAAGTTCCAGCATAAATATAGGCATTAAAATCTACAAAACCCTAGTGGGTCCACTGACGTGTACATGTGTCCTTAAATTATCTACATCCCCCCCCCCCCCCCCCCCCAAGGAAACCCTGAGCACGGTTATAGATAGCATGCAGGAAGGCTATCATGGCACCTTAGTGCGTTTAAAACTTTAATTGATGGTCAATGAAGTAGCCTATGATGTCTATCTATGGAGTGGAGTCTCTTGGTAGCTACGTTTAGACCATGACTGTGTAGTGCGATTTTTGAGTGCATTTGGAGGTGAACAAACCCCTAACATGAGTGAGATTCATGAATGTGTCCACCACAGTTGCCAACAACAAAAATAAAACTTTTAAAGGGAAGTAGAATTATTGTGACCCCATCATCTGAGGCATTAGCTTGGAACAGGAACTGGGGGGGGGGGGGGGGGGCACTGGGGGGATGTGCGCCCCCAAGTTTTCAGTCTGTGCCACGCCCACTCTATATGTTCTGTACAAAACTGTGCCCCCCAAATCAAAAAGTCTTTCCTACGCCTCTGTGAGGTGCTGCAACACTGTGTGTATGAAAGGGAAGTCTAGTAGTGATTCACATACCTCTGCTGCAATGTATCCACGAGGAAGATAGGTCAGAAATGGTGGGTCCAGGAAATCAGCAACTGTAATATTCGAGAGATTGTGCCGACTCAGCAGTAATAGCCCATATGGAGCCGTGTAGTCATTTGCAGGAACATTTGTTGCACAGTGAGTAAAGACATTTTGGGTGTCTTGAGCTTCAAATATCAAACAACTTTGACACGACTGAGATAGTTGAGAAAAGCGCAGGCAATTTTGAAGACTGCAGTTGAAAAGTTGAGTTAGTTCACCTGCTTCACCAACTGTCTGAGGAGATGTCAGATTTGTGCAGAACTGTAGAAGACAAGCAGCAGCTGTTCCTGCTTCTTGAGGTGTACATGCACGTTGGATTCCAGCACCCTCTTCCAGGTCTTCAAAGCTGGCGTAGTAGGGGTAGTCACTTTTGACTGCTTCAATGATTTCCTTTGCATCAGATCTTCTGAAGACCTCTTGTAGACAGAGGATGTCTGGAGCCCCAGACCTACGCCTTTGAAGCTGTACAGAATATACAGAGAAAGGGAGGGAAGGATGAATTTAGCATGCATTACTGAAGTCAGGAGGCGAGCATAGTTGTTAGTGTAATGTTGCTGGGCGGCTTTCATTGCTTTGCCTTAAGAACTCAGCTGGTCATGAAACAGTGAAACATATTTGCTTTGTAGCTAGCTTCTCTAGATCCATGACACTTTTGGTCAGAGAATATTGCACTGATGATGGTCCACGGATCGAAACGTTTGCACTACTGACTGTGAATTTGCTACGGCTTAATAGCTCAAAAAAGCACTACCTAGTCTGATTATCGAAATCCATTGAGGATAACACCCACTAACAACATGTCAGCGATTATTCTAGTGAGTGTAACAGGCAACTGTGACAGCTATAGCTAGCATATATAGCTAGCTACTCTGAGAGTGAGATGCATGCAATTCATATTAGTCAGTCTATAGCTATTTAGTTTGCCAACATTGTAGGTGATTTTGAACCAAGTCGTTAAACAACTAGCTAGCCATATAGTGTAACATAACCATGATGCTTCCACTTACAGTTTCAATGAACAGTTCTCTTCTTTCAGCAAATGCAGACATGCCCGGTATCAGCAGTGTGTTGAAGGTACCCACTGAAACGATGGTTTCTCTTTGGCGTCGTGCATTCACTGAGCAAGTTAGAAAAGCTAGAAGGCATATGGCAATACTACAGCTGGCCATGGTAGTCAAGCCTTTCACTCCACTGGCAACCAGATAGCTACACAACTAACCGAGCCTGCTTTTTATCAAACTTGATCACACAAGTCAAAGCCAGTAGCTGCAACAGGATCTGTTGTGTGTCTCCAGATAATGTACTGTCACACCTCAAAGTTGCCCAGGAGACACAATGACAGCTGGTAGCAACATTCCTAGGCAATTAGTTATCTGGCTTCTAACATAAGTTGGGCTTCCCTCAAGTCACTTGTAAGTCTAAATAGTGACTAATTATAGTTAGTGGCTTTTGTCCCACTCAAATGGCACTGAATTTGTGGTGCCTCATACTAGTCTCGTGCCCAGACCCTCCCGAAAAGCGGAAAGAGGGTCTGGTGTTCTGAGCGACATTTCTTGTCACATGGGGCCTTCGGCATAAAGAATGCACTGCATGCATACTAGATCTCATGGTCAATTGTTTAAGTCATCACATATAATTACGCATTCTGCAATCTGATTTGAGCTCTCAGATCAGGAAGCTGTGACAAGAAAAGTCACTCAGAACACCAGACCCTCTTTCTCGCATGTACAAGAGGGTCTGGGCACGAGACTAGCCTCATACACTATTGGGTTACTTCAACCACATTTTTAGGTTGTCTCAGTCGCATCAGTGTGACCAAGAAAATTCTACCAAATAGCTAGGTTTTCTTGAAAGTTCATTGAGTAGCTTTTTCATTAGTTACATTAGCTAGTCTCTTTTTTCAGAAGACCTATTTGGTTACATTCGCAGCATTTCTACCAAAACTGTGCAACCAAGGAACTCTCCAGGGGCAGATGTGTATGATCAAGAACTTTTGAGCTCACTGATCCCTAAATAAAATGTAGACATTGTGGAGTCATTTACATTGATTCTTGGAAAATGTACCTTTACTTCACCATTAGGCATTGCAACCACCTTTGAAAGCAGAAGTAGCTAGTTGTGTATCACTTTATTGATAATGCGGAAGTTGTTTATGTGTTATCATTTTGAGGGTGAAAATGACAAGTGTGCTAGCTATGGTGATAGCTGGCCTTGGGCACCATTGGTTTGAATGGCAACATAACCAGGAGCTTATGAACCGTACATGTCCAGTCTGAGCCACTACAGTGCATACTCATGAATGATGCTATGACGCGCGCGCGTCATGCCAAACTTCGTGACGACATCATGATGAAATTTTGTAGTAGGCCTATGCCTATGACTTAGTCCCGCGAGCCAGCCGTATTTTTCTTTATTTCGCTCCTCCCACCGGAAATAAAGAAAAATACGGCTGGCTCGCGAGACTAGCCTATGACTGTGGACTCTGATAGCCTGACTCTGGACGTCTCCGTCTCTGCGTGTGCCGTGGAACTTGTGTTTAGTAGGAAAACGAGGGACTTGCTGGAGCCACAAAAACTTGACCTGTTTCTAATCTCGGGTTAGCTGAACAGGGTGTGGTTTGCGAGACTATTAGCAAGTCGGCTCTCATGAGCGTCAAGTTGGTAAGGCGACTGACTTCATATATATTTCAGACTTGTAACATCTATACAAGATTGAAGAAAATCCCTGTGGTTCGTGGGCTGGGCATGACTACTCTGGAAACACTGAACTTTGACAACAGGGTTCTGAAGAGTCTTCCTCTTGATAGGGAAGAGGAGAACTATGTGAGAACAGTTCAAGGTGTGTGTGTGTTCAAGAAATTGAACCATGAGGCATAACAGCAGCAAAACAACCAGATACAGACGCACGAACAGATCACGTTTATCTGCTACATGCTATGGGTGTGGGCGTGGCTTCACTTCCAGAGAGCAATAGTTTTGAGTCTATGTTTTAGTACAGCTGTGTGTAAAATACAGGCAAGGAAGCACTACATTGAGTCCTTACCATTAGCGCTGAAAGATAAAAGAACTGCTTCTCTCAAGGTGTCCGCTGTACAGTTGCCTCTTGATTGTGCATTTGCTCTCTGGAAGTAGGACGCTTAATTGACATTTTGTAAACCATCTACTCAAAGACTGTGCAAGTTCTGTATTGGTTTGTTTTATCCCAGAATAGATCACCTGTTCTCCCTAGTATTACCCTCTACCAAGGCTACATGACCCTCATTCGTAGGCCTCCTCCCATCTGGCCTTGGTATGAAGCTATAGGGTCTAAATGTTTCTTCCATGTATCTTCACTCATCAAGGGGCATGTTACTCAAGAGTGGACCCCACCCCTGTTAAGAACCCAACCCTTGTTGCTTACTCTGCAATGGCCCTGAGTCTCCTTGACATCACACCAGCCGAGGTAGCCAGACCGGAGTTTCTTGAGTACTTCAGTGGGAGCAGAACATTGCCTGGATCGGAACCAGCCTCCCAATGCTACTGTGGTCACCAGTTTGGCTACTTCTCAGGCCAACTGGGAGACGGATGTGCACAGTGAGTCTCTACTCATGGCATTTTTAGGGAGTGGGGTAGGGGTTCCAAAGTTTCTGGAAAACTACTCAGGTCCAACAGCAGCCCACAGTGTACTGTAGCCGCATCTCCAAGCCACACACAGCATTTGTCGCTGTGCATATTTTGTGATGAACGTGCACCTTTTGTGCTGTAAGAGCACTGCTTGATGTGTACTGTAAGTGGAATGGTAGACTGTATAATGTATGCATCTCTTGCAGAAGACCAGGAACATTCTGTCTCCAAATCCAAGATTGAAAGAGTTGACATGAGTGCTATTCCCACCTTCTTGACCACTTTGTAGTAACAATTGGAGAGTATATAAAGGCTACTTCCTTACATGAGTGATGTCAGTAGTGGAAGGGACTTACAGACATTGCCATGCAGTTGACTGAGAACAACACTAATCTTGCTTTCACTTGGTAGAGGTGACCATTTTGCAGTGAACTGGACTTATCCCTCCCTCCCTCCCTCCCTCTCTTAGCTACCTGGGTGAGATAGTAAACAGTCATGGCGAGAGATGGGAGGTGCAACTAAAGGGATCTGGAAAAACGCCCTACTCTAGGCAAGCAGACGGCAGGAAGGTGCTACGATCCAGCATCAGAGAGTTTCTCTGCTCTGAGGTATGCAAGAACACAAAAGAAACCATGTACGTTATCATCAAGAGCACAAGACAAGAGTGTGTGCTTACAAGACAAGAGTGTGTGCTTACATACACTATTGTGTGTGCTTACATACATTATTGTGAACATCAAACTAAGCACGTTTGAGCCGCCCTTAACTGGAGTTTAGCAATGTGGTGCTTCAAACATGGCAATGGGCTCAAAATACACGACAGAATAATCTTTAATTTTTCGACTGAACTGCCATGTGTGCTAATATATGTTAATACAAGAAAAGAGTATGTGCCTATGTACCTATCATCTAGAACACCAGTATGACTAACATGCCTGCTTGCTGTGTCTGATCCAGGAATGTCATGTTGTTCTTTGCAGGCAATGTATCATCTGGGAATCCCAACTACCAGAGGTATGAAGAAACCACTGTTTCCTGTAAAAGAGTGATTTGGTGTACCTTTTTGGGGGGAAATGTGGTTTAGTGATTCATGTGCTCTGCACTCACTTGCTCACACTCAAGCTGGTACTTGCATCACATCTGATGACTATGTGACCAGAGACATTCTCTACAATGGAAATGTCATTAAGGAAAGAGTGACAATCATCAGCAGAATAGCTCCAACTTTTCTCAGGTGAGTGTGCACAGGTAAGTAATTGGGGATCCTAGAAGAAACTAAACTCCTTGTTGCAGTCACTTCTTGCTTAGATTTTTGCCTCAAGTTGGCTGCCGGGTGTGTGACTGAGGCACTTATGCAGTACATATAGAGGATTGTGAGGGCTGGTGGTTGTCCACAGCTCAGTGGCAGAGCACTGGCTGCACAAGCCAGGTGTCTGACTGCCAGCCTTTTCACTGTCTTCTATTTTGCCTCATAACATCCGAAAATCTGTTTACTGTTACTTCTTTTCTCAACAGTATCCCATCTTTCACAGCTTTTCCATGTTTGCCTTCCACCTTCATGTATTACTGTCAATGCAACTTGCATGGGTAGATCTGGGAATGAGGAGTATGTTAGCTTCATGGTTTCCCTTTGCAGGTTTGGTTCATTTGAGATCTTTAAGGTCCGAGACATTGTGACAGGGAGGGTGGGACCTAGTGTGGGAAGGGTGGACATTCTCCACCAGCTGTTAGACCACACCACAAAGAGCTTCTTCCCAGAGGTATGCAGACAGTTCTCTGTCTGTACACATGCCTGTCTCTCTGTCTATAATGGTGTCCTATATGGTTGGATTGATGTTTAAGTCTAGCCTAAATTGTCTGTCTGTCTGTCTGTCTGTCTGTCCATCAGTAGTATGCTTATAGTTTGGTTGATGTGTAAGTCTTGCCTATCTGTCTGTCAATCCGTATGTATATCTGCATATCTGTCTGGCCCTGCATGTATGTACGTATGTCTACTCTGTCTATCAGTAGTGTGCATTGTTGATTGGCTCATAGCTTATCTGTCTGTGTGCTGTTAGATTCATGCTGCTCACAGTGAAGACAGAGTTGAAAGGACAGCTGCAATGTTCACTGAAGTCTGTGTAAGGACGGGCAGGCTAGTGGCACTGTGGCAGTGTGTGGGGTTCTGCCATGGGTAAGTGTGTGTGTATGCATGTGTGTGTGTGTGTGTGTGTGTGTGTGTGTGTGTGTGTGTGTGTGTGGGTGTGGGTGTGGGTGAATCCATATCCCTCCTCTCTTCCCCTCAGTGTGCTAAACACAGACAACATGAGCATCATTGGTGTCACCATTGACTATGGGCCATTTGGCTTTCTGGACAGATTCAACCCAGCTCACATCTGTAATGGGTCAGGTAGGACTACTTCCATGGTTAGCTACACACAGTCACAGCTTATCTGATTGGTCAATAACCGAGGCTCCAGCCTGGGGGGGTTGTGTAGGGTATGAATTTGTTTTGCATACTTAGTAGTTAGTACATGTAATTTGCTACTATAGCATTTAACATTTCAAATGAATGGTAGTTCTGTGTTTGATCGAGAACAGCTATTATTTCCTTTGGTTTGGAAATGTATGCACTTCTATAATGTTATCATCTACCAGTGGATGTTTGTGACTCTATCAAGAGCTACATACTGTTTGCAACAACAGCACATACAAATAGAAGTGAAGCAAGGAACAGTAAAAATATCTTTACTTTTTGCTTTTCTCTGAGCATTCTTGTCTGCAATGCTTACATGTGTACATACATGTACAAACCACATAGTGTACCATTTACTAGAGCTTGTGTTGTGTACCAGTGTGGGTGTACTAATGATTCTAACCCCCTCACACAGATGATGGTGGTCGCTATGCCTATGATCGCCAGCCATCCATTTGCCGCTGGAATCTACAAAAGCTAGCTGAGGCTCTAGCTCCCTGCCTCCCACCAGAAAAGGCAAAGGAAGGACTGAGTCTGTAAGAAGGAGAAAGAGATACTAACTATATTTAGATTCTATACGTTCATATACATCTAAGACTAGCCTTGTACCCAGGCTCTCCCACAAACAACCTAAGTGAGTACCGGCTAGTTTAAGATGTCAGTCTAGTTGGTTATTGCTTTACTTGATGGTTGCATGGATACTGAATGCAACATGTTGAATGATGGACAGAAATGTGACTCTGGTAGTTTTGTTTCACCTTAGGTATGAAGCAGAGTTCCAGAAGACCTATCTGGATAAAATGAGATGCAAGGTGTGAACCATCCACACGTTCAGTCTACCTTACACATCCTATCCATTTACACTGTTCATACTTACCTTATCTACTCACCCTGTTTATGCTGCAAAGGGTACAGTTTTTTCTTCGTGCTTTTCACCTGCAGCTTGGGTTGGTTCAGAAGCAGCTGCCTGAAGACAGGTCAGTTTTCAACAATTTAACACATGCACGAGCAATCATCTCCCTGTTCAATTAAAGGCAGGCCTACGTATTATACAAGTGATCAGTTCCCCTGTATAAATGGTGTTGATTCTTTTGTTTCTTCAGTGACATTGCTGAGTCCTTCTTGGACACCATGCACAAAACAGGTGGGCCAAAACCTTGTAGCTGCTTCCAAATCCTCCTTTTGATCTTAATCTGTCCCTACATCAGGCTGTGACTTTACGAATGGGTTTTTATGCCTTGCTGAGATGAAGATAGCAGACAGCAAAGACAGGTACTATTGCATGGGGCTGTGTTAACATTAGTTCATCTCATATCATGATACAAGATGAGAATGGCATCACATCACAGGTTGACAGTGATACATCATGCACAATGATAATTTAGGCTCTTTATTGACTTTTTAATAACACTTCCAAAAAGAACAACTTCAATTATCTGATAAATCTCAATTCTTGTACTGGCCTATATTGTACGTATGGTGATGACAGTGCATCACACATTGACAGACACAGTAGCTAAGGACATGTCACTGTAGAGCTGAAGAGATATTCTCTACTCTACTCATACACTTGCACACTCAACAGTGATGTAGAGAGGGTGTCACATGTGGTGGTGGAGCAGTGTGCCACTCCACAAGAACTGATTAAAGGGTTCAAGCCAGGCATCTCTGCTCAGTGAGTCATCTATAATATTGCACACACAGTGGTTGCTGCTTTACACAGTAAACAATCCCCAGTACCAATTTCTACAAGAGTGCTGTCTACACAAGCAAACTTTGCATACTCTTGTTGTATAGAGAAACATACTAATGAGTACCCATGTGTGTCCTGATTAGTATGAATTAGTATGAAGCTGGATCAATGTCGAGTCTGATCATTTAAGACATCCATGAAACTCATCTGATGAAGAAGTTTTACTGTACTCCATTTCTGTGCAGGACATATATCATCAATGTATTTATATCTCTGCTCTTAGCCAACTGCAGATCTTCTCCCAGCTGATGCAGCAGTCACCAGACCTCCTCAGTCAGCTGGGTATTACTCCAGAGACTCTGAGGAATGAGATGAGCAAACTAGAGAACATGGAGAAGATGAAGGTACTTGTGCAATGAGGTGGGAGGGATCACTGAGGACAAGGCTGCTGTAGGGATGACTTTGTGGCTTGTGGTGAGCTAGAGTTACATGTACAATGCTGGTAATGCATGTATTGTTGTACATACAGAGCACTCCTCCAGAGAAGAAGATGCAGGAGGATCGTGATGCCTGGATGACCTGGCTGAAGACCTACAGGTGAGGTAGCTCTACATCTCAGAGCTACATGTACATGGTAGTCAACTTTTGTTACTTTAGCATTTTACACAGCCAGTATGAAGACCCCCAACACACACACTTACTGTAGATCAGAAAATTTTGGGCATTACAAAATTTTCAGCAGTACCCAACTATGACGAAAATTAAAAACACTAAATATTTCAACATCACTGTATTTCCATGCTCACACTGACACTCTATCTCTACTCTAATGGCTGCATCCTGCTGCTCTTTAGATATTATACCCTCTCACGCACAACGTTCTCTGTCTCCAGTTTTGACAACTCAGCTCTGTCTCATGCCCAGATTCGGATCTAGATTTGGGTATGAGACTGTCACTATGAATTTTTTCGTTGTGTCTAAGTTTCGTCAGCATGCTGAAGCAACGAAAATTAATCAATGTTAAACTTTTACAGACAAATATTTTTATAGGCAAAGATTTCCTGATCTACAGTTACACTGCTGCTTCCCCACATTACTCTACAGACAAGGATCTCTCTCAGCACATAATGTTTTGGACCAACTTCACTAACACATCTTTGTTCATTCTTTCCCTCAGGAGTAGGCTGCTTCAGGAAGTGGAAGGGCTTGAAACTAAGGAGATTGAAAGAGTAAGCTCCCTGCATGCATGTGTTTGTCAACATGTACTACCTAATGATGAACATGCTTTTCTTTGTGAAGGTTGATCAAGTGCGTAGGGAAACCATGCAACAGAACAATCCAAGGTATATTAGATCATACTCCGAGCAAGCTGTCTTTACGTATTGCTCGCTGAATACATTGTGGGGTCACTTTCCCACCATGTTTATTACACAGATTTGTGTTGAGGAACCATATTGCCCAGAAAGCTATTGAGATGGCTGAGAAGGGAGACTATTCCGAAGTGAGTAGTTTTGTGCACTCAGATCTAGTTTAACACACATGTATCATGTTGTTGTTGCATTATGAGACCTACAAACAGATTATGTATGTGAGGGAGGAAACATATCACACTGAAATTCAGCTTCAGAGAGGTTAAAAAAATGTGGCCTCATTGTGCTCACCAGCCTGAGTGTGCATTGCCACACCTACCAGGAGCACATGTATACCGGAAGCCCCTGCATGAATTACGGATGCCTCCATATTTCAGAAACGCAGCAGTGGCCCCAATGGTGTCCACTTTAGAGGGTTTCCACTGTATATATACTACTGTCCTGTTTGCTCTGTATCTCCATTCGTCAGTGTTGCTCATTTACCACACCAGGTCAACAGAGTCTTGCAACTCCTGGAGTCTCCTTACTCACCACCAGGAGACACTGTAGGAGCAGACCAGAGGACTGAGAGTGCCAGTGCTTCCACTCCAGACAGCTATGAGTCTGCATCAATGAGTGTGTACTTCAGTAAGCCCCCCGAGTGGTCCCTCGGACTGTGCGTCACATGATCCTCATAAAGACCAGGAGGCTAGTAGCAGAGTGCTGGTGAGTTATATTTCTCTTGGACATGGCTTGCTCTCGTTCGTTTCTTCTCTCTGCATTTCAGCTGCATGTGACCATTCTGCACTATAATTAACATGACTTGTGTATTTAATATGTTAATAATAAGGAATGTACCCATGTATACTACTTTTGGTATGTCGCTCATAAGTACTCACTAATCTTGTTAGTTACTTCCTCATGTGTTTTCGTCCATAGGCTACTTGGTCAACCATGTGCATAATGTGAGGAAGGTTTGACGTTGCTCTCACACTGAACCAGGTATTTGTTACCATTTTGATGGCCATTCTGTTGTGTTTAAACTGTATACATGCTAGTAACCTTGCTCTTATCACTCATGTACATGGAAAGAGCTAGAGGTTTGGCCTTTGGTTTTGTGGGTTGGTATATATCAGCCTCTCTCTTCACTGTCAAAACAGCTAGAAGTGGCCAAATGCAGACTCCCTTCACTGTGATACCCTATCCCATGCACAGTGGCCTAGATACAAGGGGCTAGTCTCAATGTAACTGGTCTATGTTAAAGATCAGCCCACACAACCATAGTGTGCACCTTACCTGAAAACTGGCTTCCATGAGCTGATAAATTATATTCACTGGTAGAGAACTGTTTCTTGATCCAACAATGTCACAGATTCTTGAATCAGTGGATGGAAATGGGAGTGGTTATGATCAGTACTTTCATGTAAAGTCTTAAGGCATGCACACACAGTGACTATATTCGCTGTGGATTTTTGTATATGTGCATGCAAATTTCAATGCTCCCAATATAGGTTATGTTGTTCAATCTTACAGCTTCATGTGTGGAGCAACCATGATGGGTTGACTGGAAATCTGTTTCAGAGCAGCCACCCCTGAGGACGAAGCCTTTCTGCATTATCTTGTTCCTAGATTTTTGTATGATGCGCACACTGTGCAGTCATGTGATTGTACGTACTATTGGTTTGTGTACAAAACATGTAAGTTATAGAGATGTTTAATGATATTCAACATTATAAGTTAATGAGTGAAACATTGAAAAACTATGGTAATTGTAAGAATGTTTCTAGGCCTTTAGGCTGGGGTGTGAGCAAGATGCTTAGAGTTTATACTTAGCTATGTGGATATGTGACTTCTGTAACAGTATGTATTTGGACACTACACATTTGCATCCAGGGGCTTCTGTTTGGATTCCAGTCATTTTGTTTGGAGCATCGAGTGACTTCTTTCCTTCTTTTTGGATGTCACTTCCTAATTCTAATTGGATGCCAACCATTTTCTTTAGCAACAAGTCACTTCCTAATTCTAATTGGATGCCAACCATTTTCTTTAGCAACAAGTACTTCTTCTAATTGGATGCCAACCATTTTCTTTAATTTGATGCAACAAGTGACTTCTTCTAATTGGATGCCAACCATTTTCTTTAATTTGATGCAACAAGTGACTTCTTCTAATCGGTGTTCATCTCTGAGGGTTCAGCTTGTGTTTGAACCCCACTAGTATGTCTCAGGATGTTTCATTGTTTTAACCTTATAAGCATCTACTATAGTGGGATTCCAACACAACAGTGACCTTACATTAATCAGCTTTCAGCTTCAAATTTGAAAATTGCAGAAAGGTTGGTGTTAATCATTGCATGTGGCAGTATGAAGGTACTCTCAGCATTGATAAAAATTGGTGGACTGGAATGACAAACATGAAAGTATATATAGTAATTATTGAATCACTGTTGTGCAGCCAAGCATGCATGCATGACTGCATGTATGATTGTGCAGTGAGTCTGTATTATGTATAAACAATTCATGGAATATGTGTCACTGTGGCTGTAGATCCTTGTGTCTGCACTAGATTCTGTAGAAGTAACTTCTGTTCAGCTAGTGAATTCCTGTAAAATATAGACATACATGACAGTAGATGCACTAACTACCTCTGAGTGGCTACCTACTCTAATTCACGGTTTATTAAACTGGTGAGAACTTTGACACAAACATGTCAAACCTCATAACTGTGCGAACATTGTGATTGAATATTGTAACAGATAGACCCCTCTATGTTGAGTTAGTAATGAAGCTGATTATAGAAATGGACACTGAATTTTACTCTCCAACTGAAAATCCAGTCTTGTGCTCAGCCATGCAGTCACACCCCGTTCTGGCATATTAAAATAGCCAGTGGACAAATATCAATGTTGAATAGAACACATGCAACTGGAAATGTCGAGAACAGAACTGTTTTGGTCTCCATCAGGTACATGTTTTTTTTAGATGCAATGTTAGTGCCATTTACAGCAATTGCTAACCCAGTAAAATAATGTTCTGATTTCAAAATGTTTGTTGGGCAGACAAATAGACAGACCTGATATTGATTGCTTAATTAACCCCATGGTGTATGCAGATGCAGGGTAAGTAAGCATCTGATGTCCAAGAACATACCCAACACTGAGGACCATGCTTATTGCATGACAGCCACAGTGTGAGGTTTGTACTCTGATGAGTTTAGTTATTCCGAGGTTACAGGGCTCCAAACAGTTTTCATTTGTGTTTATAACTATAACACCTGATAGCTGGAGCATCTAGTCAAGATATCATATCAGCAAATTTCTCTTTCAAATAAAGAGTTTGTTCCTTATAACCCATTCTATAGTGTCACTAAACTTCCCTGCTACCTGATTTTACCTTAGGTCATCCAAGGCATCATTTTGCTTCTTCATCTCCCTCGCTAGTCTCTCCAGTTTCTTGTTAGCTTCATTTACTGGAGGCACCTCCCACCTTTCAAGAAGCTCTGTGGTAGGAGTGCATGCAGGCTAACAATAATAGTCACTTTGACATCAGCTATAGATGGCTATGTAGTTCTTGTTTGCTAGTTCCATACACTTTAAACATGCGATGTCAAATGTTTAGTGTGTGACTGGATGTAATGCATAGTCCTACCTACAGTTAGCTATACCTTGAGGATTTTCTAGTGTGTGACTGACTACCTTGAGGATTCTTTATAACTTCTGAACCCACATAATGTCTCTTTCTGAAGTCCTGAGTAACAGGAAAATAGAAAACATCATAGGCATTTCTAAAGTGCTGTATACAGGGTAACAGGATATAAGTGTAGTATACCAATACACACATTACTTCACAACTATGCGTTCTACGTGTAGCATATTTGCCAAGAATACGCACAATACTTATCATTAAACTCTAGCTACATGCTTACTATGCGTAGGAGAGTGTTATGTTCCACTCTGGCCACAATCCAGGCTCTGTTGATGGCCAGAGACCTCTGAGCGTCCAGCTGCACATTGGCATAGGTGTCGCTCATCTGAGCAATGAGCAGGTTCAGCAGCACCACAATCACCATGAAGAGAAATGTCAGGTAAATGATCACACCAAGCCACCTGGTAGTGGAGAGAAATGGCATGGGCGGCTTGTTTTGAACTCATCAGTGCAGTGTCAATACAAAGATGACAAATCATGCATGGTTTTACCTGAAGCCTCGGGGTCCAAAGTACTGGTCCACAATACTTTCTCCTTCAACCATTACCCTTACTCCAGTGAAGAGGACATGGTAGAATTCTCTACAGGTCAAAAGTGAAATAGGAGGACATTGCTATACTTTACAAATATGCTAATGACACCCTAACTTGTTAACAATACAAACGATTGTACTACGCCCTTGCTCAGAAGTACCATGGTAAATTGTTAAACACATTCATTATTGTTAACTTACTGTGTTTCAAAAGGGTAAAGGTCCAAACTTGTAGTAAAGCTTCCGGTTTCTGAGGTACTTGCGTTGCTTTCATTTCCAAATGAGGTATTTTCAGAAGACGGCATGGGAACGGATCTCACCTCACCACGAAGGGCAAAATACAAAGCACCCGAGAAGGACACCAAAAACACCAAAAATATTGCCCCAAAACGAGCCATGTCGTGCAGCATGACCTGGTAGAGGATCTGTACATATGCCCCAGTGGATCTGATGGAAAGAGTTCAATGTAAAATATGAACTATGCATGATGGATTGGTGCTGAATGTGCAGTAATGGAGTGAGAATTGGACAAAAAATTTTATTATATACCTCCTTTTAATTGAACCAGGTACCCACCTAAACACAGCAGCATACTTAAATGCCCTCATGCCATTGCAGAGGTAGCCAAGGGCAGCAAAGATCCACTGAATATCCAAACCAGCCACTCGAAATGGAATGATGAGGAAAGTAAAGATGACAGCAGCGTCGTCCACTAAGTTGTAGGGGTCAATGAAGTACAGGAGCCTATGACTAAAGAATGAATATCAGAATTTCCTGTTGTGAATATATACCAGTGTAATAGTACATGAAGGTTATTCCCCTTCCAATTCCCCCGAGGATGTTCTGCCCTAGTACAAAACATGCAACAGATGGTGGGACATGTGGGATGGGTGGGAGCTGCTGCACGAGTTGCCAGGGCTGCTTGCAGAGAGGATATGGTCTCAGTTGTTGCTGTGGGTGGCTGGAAGGCTCCGGCAATAGTGGTAGGTATGGTGGCACTCGGGTATGAAAGCACGTGCCCAGCATGCGCATGCACGGACCCTGCCTCTGACGCATTAACCAGAATTAACTAAGTGAATTCCCATTAACTGATAACGCATTCACAGTCATTAACAGTTTATGCTACATCTCCCTTTCTTGGGAAAGGTTTCGTCCTAGTCCGGCCATGGTGGGGCATGTTGGTTTTTGGCCAGGCCGAGAATACATCAATCAGCCAGTTCAGGTATATTAAATTCTACAATTGCTGTTTTCTTCTTTGTAGAGGTTGCGCTCACTTCTGGTTAGATATTTGCATTGATGGAGGGATGCAAATCGTCATGCCAAACTTTTGCCATAGAACATCTTTCATACTGCTCACTTTAATCTTAACACTTTGTATACTGACCTGTTCTTTCAGTCCCTCCTTCATGCCTTTGTACACTTTGTCCAGAATGTTTCACACATGACAAGTGTGGGGAGACATTCTGCACTGACTAGTGCAGAATGTCTGGGGAGAACATTCTGCACTAGGGAACATTCTATCATCACTAGATATATATATATACATATCACAAGATACATTTTAAGCCGCACCACAAATACTTTAAAAAAAATTTCTATACAAATGCAGAAAACTCACATTCTCAACTGATTGAGTTCAGAGATCCCATAGTATCCTATCAGCAATATGGTCAGCCCTTCACAGATGCCTCTGAAGATGTCCACTGGCTCATTGTATAGGCGTGGGTCCTGCTTCCTTGCAGCAAGTACCAATGCAACTGTCAGAGTAGCCATAACAGCAAGAAAGTAGCAAAACTGACATCTATAAAAATGGCAAGTGCACCATTAATTGATTGAAGGATAACACAATATGTACTGGAATTTGTGTATAGCTGGCAACAACTTGATGGTTGCAACGTGGCCATATCCTTCCTCTCTGTGGAGGGTGCGGCTTGCGAGATTAGCACATCCAAGAGGAGAGGATCCAAGGACATTCCTTGGGCTACATAATTAAGTTGCTTGCCTTTTGGAATGAAACAACACATTGCAATCTGTCGTTGTAACACCACCACAAGACTGGGTCTTTGTGACGAGTCAGGACAAGGTCATGTGCACAAAATGTTACCGTACTCATGCATTGTTGCTTGTATCTCCATAGGAGTGACTAACAGTGAATCTACTGCACGAAAATGCCCTCTGTAAAAGTAGTGTTTGGTTAGAACAACATATCAAGGGGTTGGTCAGTAAACTTGCAATATGGCTACCACTTTGTTATCATATACTCTAGCTATGGTGATATGGTCATATTTATTTATTATTATTGTTTATCACAGTGAGCTCTGGGCATACTAATGCAGATTACAGAGGAATCTTACAAAAATGCCCATCTGGCAAAGTGTTTCCATTTTCTTCGTAACAGAAGACGAACAACATCATGATAGACAATCTCCTGCAACAGTATCCAGAAACATGAATTATATGACCTGGCCAGATTTCTAACTTAGAAGGAGTATAATGGTCAGCAAATAAAAGCTACATTAAGTACTCACAACTCCTAAAAACCAGGTATATGGACACAGTGTTCCTCATGCAGCGCATGTGGAACAATGTGTCCATTGCTAATGCACACATTCTGCAGTATATGTATGCAAGCATAAGCTAGCTACCAGACAATTATTTGCCTCATGGTATAGCATTCAGAAATTAGGTATGCAATTCCATGCTGCAAAAAGATTCAGTAGAGTTGATCAATATAGTATAGACAGCACATGTGATTCATGAAACTGCTATGTTCTCACTCTGTCATCGCTTTTAGCAATTTTCTGCAGACAGGACTTTGTAGTAGAGTCAAACTGTGGATCAACTGGGGTACGTCCACACTCATCTCCATCCAGAAGGGAGTAGTACACTACATAGCTGTTTTGTTTCCCAGGGATGGGCTCCAGCATTGTGTCCAGAACTGCCAGAACTGTGTCCTGTATACATATATACATATAGTGTAGCGACGAATACGTGTAGTATTGCAATGAATGGTTACATTGAATTCCAGGGCAATTAACTTAGCATACAATGTTAATTTACGCTTGTTGATTAACCAACCTTCATGTCCTGTTTGACCAGAATGTCATGCAAGCTGATAGTGCAAGGCAAATCCATACTTCCCATGAACAGGTGACGAACCCTGCAGCATATAACATTGTGATTGCCATCAAACCAGGCTAAGCATTCCTTAAAAACATTTCAAAGTCACAACAGGAAATGGCTAGCTACTGTTAGTAGCAGATAAGTTAGAACCTGTAAACCCTTGGTCACTTATTGATCTACTCTGCTGTTGCTCCATCCACCCATGCAAGTATTGTGCTATTTTTGACTTTTGTGTGGCTCATTCATGGTCTAATGCATGAGAAAGGCTATATATGTGTAGCTAGTACTCTGTGATCTCTGACCTTGATGGTTCCATGCTCTTTATCATCAGTACAGCAAAGTCACTGCGACTGTTCATGATGGCCAACTGGAGTGGGATTTGCTTCTCATTGTTCTTGGCCATGGTCTTTGCATCATGGTCCAACAGACTTCTCCCAACCTCCACAAACCCTCTCAAAGCTGCCAGGTGCAGTGGAGTGTTGCCATCAGGGCCAGCAGTCGTCACAATGGCCCCACGTTGAAGCAGTCTGATCACAAATTGCTCAGTCTGTGTATATACAACAATTAAGACCATATAGTGAACTGACCAATGACTCAAACACAAAAACTTTGATGAAGTGTAACCACAACAACTACTCCGAACGCTGGTTAGTATAAAATAAGTGCATGTGTCTGTGAGTGTTGTAGGATTGCAATCATAGTCTACAATCACTGGACTGGACTGGTGGACTGACATTGTTTTGTACTAAAAATCACATCATGCTCACTATAAGGAGAAATCACTATGGAAACATAGCCCCCTCCCGGCATTCACGGACTCATTATGATCTAGCAACAACATAATTATTAGTCATGCTCAAGTTTTAGCAAGCCTCAATGAAGGCATCCACCATCAGCATTACAGACTACCCACATACACAGAATTCCTCATATTCTGGTTGTCTCAACACCCACAGCAGTGCTTTGTGTACACAGCCAATTTGTTCGACAAAAGAATCCACATGTGCTTCAAGAAAAGCTTCTGTGCGCTTAAAACCAAGTCGGCTCTTTTCCACAACCTGTATAAGAACAGACAGAATATAACAGCTAGTCTGCCCATGGCTGTAATCACAGTAGCTAGCTATAGTATATATAGTGACACTCCAAGAGCTCTTAATTATGCCCAACAAGAGTTCATTACACAAGAGAAAAGACTATACTCCTTAGAATTTTGGCTCCCTAGGTGAAAAATATTACAGGGAGGAAGTACATATCCTATGACACCGGATTACTTGGGGCTACTTCAAACCACACGTGTACGACCACACGACAGATGACTCACTCTAACCCTAACCCCAGGACTTACTACACTAGGAAGGAAACTCCACCCCTGGCATAAATATCTCCGGGTAATGCGAAGAAGTCTGTCAACTTACTAAACCGCGGTTAAAAAGAGCCTACGGGACTGGTTTGCTCCCACAATAAACTTTGATCAGGCAAATCTAAATGTTGTTATTGATAGCTACCTGAAAGGCTGAATATCCAGCAACTTTCACACGACAAAAATTTTTGTAGTTTCAACTTTTGCATTTTAGAAATTTCATTGAAAATGTTTGTATCTTTCCCACTATAGTAAAAACCACTACCGCGGTGTACTCTACTATCTATATATGGTGAAATCAGCACTATAATATGGTCTCGTAAACTACATACAGAAGGACAATAGATACCTTGTTCGCCTCATAAACTAAATACAGAAGGACAATAGATACCTTTTCTAAAATATCTTCTCGGCGTTCATCTTCTAGCGCTGCGTGCACCTGATTCCACGCCGAACCGTGCCCTACAGAAATCCCGGCATTGCGGTGGAGTCGGCGATATTGACTGACGTGGTTTATCGCCGCCAGTCTAGTAGGCACAGCCCTTGGGTTATTAATCTGCGCGTCTTCAAAGCGAATAATTCCATCATTGTTTCTTGGAAAATCCACTAATTCTTCAGGAGTTCTGTAGGCCCGATAGCGACCACGACCGCGGAGGTTCATATAATCCCGAGTTGCATTTGGGTTGGCGCGCCCATCGCGGTGTACTATTACGCTTGAAGGTTCCACAGCTGCAGTTTCGGGTTCTCGTTCAGTGCTCACTTCCACGTGTTCACCCCGATCAACCATATTTTTGGTTGCGGGTGTAGGAATATAGCGGCTACTTATAACCGTGTCAGTACATGGATCCTTCTCTCCTTTTGTGTAGGTTAGAAACCCAACCGGGAGCAGGGGAGTTCTTGGCTCGAGGAAATGTTTACATGGGCAAGGCCGGAAGGGATCCTCGGTATGCACTTCCGAGCGGCTTCTGAAACCCTAAGAACAGTTATGTGAAACAGTCGAATCGCCAGCCGCAAGAAGTCCCTTTTCAACTAAAGTTTAGTCACAAATAGTCATAAAACATTGATAAAAGAGATTGTTGATCTGTGTAAGTTTAGTCACATTAAATCTCAACATACAACTCGCATTAGCCTCGTTCCCAGACTCGGACGTCCCGTTTGCGGTTTTCAGCTGAGGACGTAAGAGGCTGGGAACGAGGCTGGGAACGAGGCTGCTTTACGCATTACGTCATTTTCTTGAAGTCAACAACACTGTTCATACTATTCTCAGCAATTGTTTTATGCCACAGCAGACTAGCTATAAAACTGGATTCACAAGGGTGCAGCTTTCCCTCTATGGCAAGTAAAAAAAAGAAACTATCTGGTTGTGATACTATTATAGTAGCAGTATTTTCGAATTTTCCTTTTCATCACAACTATGGAATCAAATTGATGATGAGTGTGGGGGGAAAATGAACAGTAAATTTATAAAGTCTAGATATAGGGAGCCTTGACATCCTGTTGATGTCTGAAAGTGTTTACCACATACTTACAAAACATATTTGCAAAATGGTGCAGCAGCTAAAAGTAATAATAGATCACAAGTTTAGTCTTTTGTCTGGATTCTCAGTGCTGTTTTGACTGTTTGAGGTGTAACTTGTTTGTTGGTCAGCTACTGGCAGACTAAAAGGATAACTTTTCATTGAACAATCAAGTAGCTACAGTGCATGCAGGTCAATACTATACAGTTAAGCTCTCGTTTGCAGTGAGGTCAAGCTGTCAAGCAGGCAAATATAGATGAAAATTTTTGCATCTGCATGGTCTTAACTAAACTCTATATGGGAATACCCACATCTTAATTAGTGCAGTAGTGGACAAAGCACTGTGCTTTACCAACTACTGACGTCTGGCTTCAATGGTGACTCCGCTACTTGCTGTTGAACTGCAAAGAGGGTTTAGCATTGGGGTTCAGTCTGCAACTAGATACCTGGTTCCAAGACCAATGGCTTTCCAAGTTTCCATCAGATTCTGTGACCCATAGGGAAGGCTGGAATGTACTTGGATTAATACATCTTGTCAGTATAATTATACATAAACTTGACAGATGAGGGGCGAATGTGAGGGAGCCCCATGCTTGTGGTACAAACAGAAAATTGTCTGTTACTTAAAAGCTATACATGAACGCCGGAATGAATTATATTTTTATGTTTTGTCCTTACCACATGACACTGATCCAGCTATAGGCTCATAAGACGGCAGCACAGATAGTATTACAGTGGAACCCCTCTATACTGACACTATTGGGGACCAACAATTTTGTCCTTTATAGCGAGGTGTCCCTAACTCAGGGGCTTCCAGGGGGGGGGGGGGGAGGGAATACCATTCCATGTAATTGGAAGGAAATATACAGAGGGTATATACAAACTCTCGGCCACATGCGTACAACACTCTAAGTGTATATGTACATAGAGGGTGAGGCATGGCAAGAACCCTTACAAGAAATGAGCTGTTAAAAATGTACACTATACTTATATATAACAATGTGACTGTAAAGCAGAGTTCAAAATGACAACAAGGAAGGGGGTGACCAGCTGGGGGAGTTCCTTGCAAGGAAAATGTAGTAAGAGCATGAGATGGCGGCTTTGGCACAGCGGTCTAGGAGGTCTTGTGTTGGCCTTTTGGGAAGGTCTAATACTGATGATAAAAGAGGGCGCATCTCCCTTTGGTAGTGTCCTAGGGAGCCTATCTCTATATTTCCGGCAGGCGTGGTATGCGTTGAGCACAACGTGGTTACGCTTTCCCTTGCTGTACGCTGGCAGGGAAAGCTAAGCAGAGGCTAATACTATATGAGTAACAGCGCTAATCTAATGTCAAGTTCAGGGTACATACTTGTATTAGCCTAGGAAGCTATTATGTATCCTTTGCATTTGCATAAATTATCATAGAAAAAAAAAAAAAAAAAGAAAAAAGAAAAAAAAAAAAGTTGTTAACTCCAGCAGCGATGGTCGACAATCTTGCTGAAAAGGGTTGACGAATGTCCACTAAATCGCGGTCGTTACTGGCCCACCCAATTCGTTGATTATTAGTTTCTCATCAGCCGCCCGCATGGGTTTTCTGCGACATAATTTATCACCATTATTTTTATTTTCGTATACTAACGACGTAGAAACGTACCGGATAAGCGTAGCGATGAACGTTACGCTAACAAACATGTTTTTCTACTGCACAGCATCCAAAAGAACCCTTCTGCAATGGCGTATGACGAGCGCTGATCCTCCTGGCATCATGTTTGTTGGGTTCTTTCGGGAGTAATATCTGCTGGCTATTATTAATGGTATAATACCCGCCCGCCCGCATTGTGTGCAGGAGAAGCATCTGATGAGTAACTAAAAATCAACGAATTGGGGCGTTATGTATTGTTTATGTAGCTACAATTGGGAGCGCGAAGGGTGTCCATTATAGGGAGTAGCGGGGTGTCCGCTATTTAGGGGTTTCTAATGTATTGAAGTCTATGGAGAAACGGTCGGGACTTTCAGAATTGTCCGTTGTATCGTGGGTGCCCGCTGTTGAGGGGCACATGCCCCAGTGTGCCTCAACTTGGCTACGCCACTGCACATATGCAAACAAGTCATGCAGTCTTTCCCCAAGACCCTTATAATTCTCAGGGTATTCCAGGAGACAGACTATACAACAAAGACAGACAAGCCTTCCCGCCCTGAAACTCATCTCAGAGTACCAAGGGGCAGACTACACAGAGAGGCCAGAGTAAACATAGACAAGTCTTCCCAACCTTACCACTCAACTCGCTCACGCAGCCTAGTAGTTTGAGTACGTGATTGCTGAGCGCAGTAGGGAGGCTTGGTACTGTGGTAGTCGCGTTGTATTCTCGGCCATGAGTGTATATAATGTCAAATGTATGTCACGTTTTTGGCCCCCGGGAGCCCCCTGCAAGCTACAGGCACACGTCGCTGTTGAGTAAGTTGTAGAGTTCGCCAGCCTGGGTTTATAGCCTCGTTCCCAGGCGCGAAAAGGAGGAGGAGAAAGGTGAAAGCTTGAGGAAAATGGGTTTTAACTAAAGTCACTCCACCCACCTGTCCAGTCCAGGGACTAGCTATACCCGGAATTGCAGCCCGGCGGATATTTAATAGCATACCGGCCGTCCGGAATAAGATTACACCTACATTTCTGCTGCGCGCATGCAGTGTGCAAATCTGAACCCAAGAGCTTCACTATGAAAGCTACTAATCTTCTGGCTGTCGGCGCACTCTGCATTATTTGTGTAGTGAGCGGCAAGCTGGAGTCTGAATTTGTTCGAACATCATCGGTGTACAACCTCATTTCTGGCAGCAGACACAAGCGCCAAATGCAAGTTGGACCAGGGGGAGGGACGTGTTCCGATGAAGAACAGACTCGCCGTCTGACTGCCGTTGTCTGCAATCCGGTGACTGGACAACGCTTTGTTGACGTCTACTTGGAATGTAATCGGGACACAACCGCGAGGCGTCTTGTGCATTCGTGTATCAGAAATGAGAATCAAAGTTTTTGTTTTGATGTTGCCGTGAGTGCTTCTGACTACACAAATTTTGTGATGACAAACTGTCCACGTCTAAGTACGTATTCTGGATATCAGTGCACAAATTCATGTAGAGACGCACTCCAAAACTTGAAATGGAATATTGGATGTTGTCTCAACACCAGGCTTTACAACGCCTCAGCAACCTTTAGAAATTTTCTTGATGCTGGTCTGTGGTCAGCTTGCAGAATTAGTCACCCTGGTTTTTGTACGGACAGCACACTCATGTTGGGTTCTGTGACAAATCGTAGCTGTTCAAATGAATATCTGAATGAACAGATGATCACCCAAATCTATTGCAGTGCAGAAGTTTTCAAGCCGTATATAGATGTTTTCCAACAATGTGGGTATCCCTATTATTATGACTACTACATCAGCCTGTGCAGAGTGAATGAGAACAATGAATTCTGTTACAGAATTGCTTCAAACGTTGCCAACTACCTACGGGCAATAGAATTCCAGTGTCATCTTGATTTTACACAAGGATGCCTCCACTCCTGCCAGGCAGCTCTTAACAATTTCAAAACAGCATTTGGGTGTTGCGTGAAGTATTCAGTCAATGCCACTATAAGTGGTTCCACTTTTCCTAATGCTATCAATCCTGCTTTCTGGTCTGCATGTGGCATCTCCTTCCCTGAGAATTGCCAAAGCACACTTTTATCTGAGTCCGCCAACCCACCCTCATTAACCAACCAGACAAATGCTTCCACAACCAACCAACCAGGTGACATCCCAGCTAGATCATTACAGATAGTACTTAAATACAACCAGTCTTTTATAATTAACATGCATGCAGCTCATACTTTCAACACTGCATACTACAATATTAAATCTGAAATATGTGAAAGCATAAACGGCAGCTTTATGACAGTACTAGCTGTTTTAACGTATGTAGCATGCAGTTAACTTGCAACTAATGAATAACTTAGTTTTCGACATGCTTTGTGCCATTTGTGAGCTTAGAGCAACTTGTTTGGAACTACAACTCAAAAATTTAGTGCATTTTTGGGGTGCACATTCATTCTTAGTGGAGGCACCCATATGTAAGTCCAGTCCATCACTTCAGAATTTGTAAAATAGTACAATTTCACATGCTGCTTTGCTGAGTCCAAATTCAATTGACTCCTGTAGAGGTACACAAAAATTACTCACTCATATATATCCACATTCTACAACACTGTCAGACATTACTGCAGCCATCGTCGGTGGAGTAGTAGCTGTTGTTGTAGTTGTGACTGCGAGTGTTATCGTGATGGTGGTTACTGCCTTTGTAGCAAAGAGTCGTACAGCAAGATTCTCTGTTCATCAGGATGCTGGGTAAGGGGCCATTCAACTTAATAGCTGTGCAAACTCTAGCCTCGTACCCAGGCTCTTTTTCCCACGTGCAGAAGAGGAAACGAGCCTGGGAAGGAGGCTATATGCAAACTCTATAGATAACTTTACATCCTTATGTACTGTGTGCTATAATGAATTCAGCTGCATGTGTGTAATCTTGTGCTGTAATCTTTGTTATCACTGAGTGTATTATGGAAAAACAGTTTTCAACAAACCCACCGATGTTTTTAACAAGATCTGATCATCAATGTCAGCAAGTGATGACTAGCCTGTTTTATGAACACCAAATGACATTTCATCTTTGTTTGATAACTATGCCAGTGAATTTGATGTCTGTACATAACAACATTTTCACAGAGTGATCTTGTGCCAGCATATATATATATATATGATAATACTGATCATACATACTTTTGCTGCAGGAAGGAACCAGCTAAATTGGGTCATGTTGCTAGGCCAGGTGATGAAGAAATCACAACCACACAATGTGAGGCATATGAAACAACAAAGTTAGGCTACGAGTACAAAGATATCTCAGGGTATGAGAATGCAGAATATGAAATTCCTGTCACCCAGAGTTCTGCCTATGGACTCACCAGTAAGCCAGGACAATGAAGAATTTACAGTGTCCGGTAGACCTATAAATTTTACAAGTACTATGAAATGCTAGAGTTTTATATGTGTAAGTTTTTTTTTATGCAGCTGCTTAATGACAAGGTAGACCTATAAATTTTACAAGTACTTTGTTTTAATAGAGTTTTATATATGTAAGGTTTTGGCTATGCAGCTGCTTAATAATGAAATCCTATACATTCTCTATGTGGCATCTGGCTATGAGATTATTTAGCAACCAGTGCTATCATTACATGTACAGCTACCTGCATTGCTGCCAGCCGTGGTATATACCTTTACTGGGAAGTTTGTCCCCCTGCACATCATAAATGCATTCATTTTACCAGTAACATCTCCTGACACTGCACATGACAGTGGTGATATACAGTTCAGTTCTCAAATCATGTAAGATGCAGATAGGAGATCACAAGTTGGCAAACTCAGGCAGCAGAGCAATACTTAGAAAACTATTTAGAACTCAAGCAATGTGTAGTAGAGATATCGAGCTAGCCCGAGCAGGCACTAGTACTGATAACACTGTGTTCCGCCACTTGCTGCAATCGTGAATATTATACTCAATACCCATGTCAGTTTGTGCATACATAGACTCTCATCTGCATTCTCATGTTTGTTTCTTCAAGTCTATTGCTTGATGGATTGATGGAGTACCCAATACACAATGACGATCACTCTCACTCCAATTATGCAATGACATTCAATCCAGGCATAGGCTTTTAGCAAATTCCTGAATCTGAAAAGATTTATTTTTGTTCACCTAAAACAGTTTGCTTGTTTTAACTTTTAACACACATACATCACAAATTTCAAGTGTGTTGACTAGCCCACTTTAGTTCTCAGAACCAAAGTGGGCTAATCCACTAGACAATTGAACAAACATGGCACTACAGAGAAGCAGGTTGTAGTTTTAAGAATCTGGGTGTGCACTACCATGCATGGATATTCACACACTGAGAGTATAATATTCACAATTATCGTGTAATTGTACACAAAACAGAACTGGGCAAGTTCCTGTTACCAATACATATAAACACATTCATTAATCGTGATCATGCCTGTAGATAAGGATGAACCAGTATTCATGTTTTGTTGGGATGAACTCTGATAAAATTGCAGCATGGGATTTGGCTGGGAATGCATTATGGTGCTATGTTTATAGTTTGCACCTCCTAACTTTTGTCAGGTACATATAAAATACAGTACAAAACAACGTTCACAGCCCTGACCATGCATGCCCATACAGACAAGGATGAATAATTCATATATGTGTACAGCAGTATTCGGTTGTCATAGAGGTTCAGGTGGATGCAAGAGCAGAAAAGAGGATGCAAACGTTGCATTAACTTGTAACATGTATATACTAACTATATAAACAACCTTCATATCTTGATGACAAGAATTCCTGTATGTCATTGTGCAATAGGCCTTGCTTTTTTATTAGCCCATTATTCTATTCTTTTTGCGCGTGACTTATGCCTATTATGTTTTGAAAGTTGCCCTATTATTCTCAATTATCCTTTTAAAGTTGTGTATCTTTCTTACATATGTAATGTTTAATGGTTGCATTATTGAAAGAGAAATATAAGCTATTGTTGCTGTTAGGCATTATAATGTATAAGAGAAAATATACCTGAAACAAGACCATGTTTGGTAATCAGGTGACTTCCAGGGCAAACTGGTAGTAAATGTGTACACAGCAACTGTAAGAGATTAATGTGAGACAAATGCCTAGTATTCTCACATGTCTGGATGTTTGTAAATATTCCAGCATACTTCCCTTATGCTTTTGAGTACCTATTATTTTGCTGGCATATTTTATCAAGACATATGCCAACAAACTTCATGGATCATAGTAGCTCTGTTGGTCTAGCTATAATACAATGTGTGGTACATTTGACTTCACAAGAAAACATGATTCATTGTTTTGTGATTTCGTTCATCACTTGGCAACAAGAATTCATATGAGGGAGGAGGGGGAGGGGGGGGGGGGAAGAGGGGCAAGGGAAGGGTGGAGGGGGAGGGGGAGGGGGGAAGGAGAGGGGGAAGGGAGGAGGGGAGAGGGAGGGGAGGAGGAGGGGTGAGGGAAGGGTAAAGGGGGATTGGTTGATCTTTCAGCAATGGCTATTTTTGAGCATAGGGTTCCAGATCACTGTGCTTCCACATGTTATAAAGTACAGCAAGCCACAAAATCTACAGATTCCGGGTAGCTAGGACACTAGGATGAACTGCATAATTATGTAGAAATCCCAGTTTGGAGCAGGTGCTGCATGTGTACATACAGAATAGCCTGTTGGGTGAATGAAATGGTGGTTGCTGTATGACCTGCTCGAACAAGTAAGCAAAAATTCATAATGTGTGTTGTACTGAACATTTATTTCATCATAGTGAGAAGGTCATACAAAAGGTAGTCCATTTCCCCCACATATGTACACTTTATATAAAATGTAATACAATATTAAAGGCCAAGCATTCCAGGTAAATATGCTATCAAGCAAAGAGGATCTAAAGGCATTGATACAAGAAGGGATACAAAACAATGGTTTCATATCGTGATACACTGGATTGTGTGTACATGATCCTCGTAGGACCAGGTGGCTGGTGGCAGAGACACCACCACAGTAGTGAGAGTTAACTCTTGTTTTCTCTCTTGTTCATTTCTTCTCTCTGCATGCATGGCTCAACTACATGTGAGCATTCAGATAAGGGATATACATGTACCACTTCTGGTGTGTCTGTTCATAGCTAGGTACTCAATAGTCTTGTTAGTATACTTTCATCCGTAGGCTATTTGGCAAGCACGAAGGTTTGGCATTGCTCACACACTGAACCAGTTACCATTCTAGGTGGCATTTCTATGTTTAAGTTGTATGCGTGCTAGCAGCCTTGCTCTTATCACTCATGTAAATGGAAAGAGAGGTTTGCCCTTGGTTTTGCAGGTTGGTACCAACCTCTGTCAAAACAGCTAGAAGAAGTGGCCAAAATGCGGAATCCCTTTTCACTGTGGTACCCATGCACACTATCCATGTATAGTAGCTGGCTTTACGTAGGGTATCTAATCTATGTGCAGCCAGTCATGTATCAATGATACTTCAACTTTAAAAGTTACCATCAATATAATGGTAGATCCAATCTAGCAGAAGAAATTCAATTCTTGGAATTTTTGTTAATCCACTGACTATGCAGAAGGCTGCTGCACTAATTATTTTCGAGTGAATCTAATTTATTGGAAGAGTTTGTATCACAAAGCGTTCCTAGCAAAACTAAAGTAAACAGCAAAATCATGATTAGAGAGAGGCTGTTACTGCACCAGGAAACGTTCTTATCACTTGTGAAGCCACTGGCAGCCCGCCTTGTAGTGTACCCAGACATGTTGTCAAGTACGAGCAATAGTCGCTGGCAGACAGAGGGATGCTCAGACGGTCAAAGTTCCCCGAGCTTAAACACTTCTGGGAAAAACTAATTACTACGTAAGCGTAAAAAATAATTGACCTTACGTTAGATTGGATTCATCATAAATTCCTGCAATTGACGTAAAATTAGATCTTACATTGCATAAGAATAATGATATGTGGAAACTTTTGAAAAAAAAAAAGATTCCAGCTTACGTAAAATTGGATTCATGATAAATTCCTGGAGATTGGATCATACATAGTATTAGAATAATTACGATACTATAAGCAACACCTCTGGGGCGAATGGGCCTCCACTTGGCTAGTGCTTTTCTTGGAAAATGTGCTTCCATTACAACAATGGGTGATCTAATCTAGCGGAAGAAATTGAGTGAATCTAATCTAGCAAAGCCAGATTTGACATTATTTAATTTCCTACCGTTCTATTAGAGTAATAAGTATCGTTGGGAAAACATTGAAATACTATAGTGATTGTAAGAATGCCTTCATGCCTTGATGCCCTCACCATAATAAAGATTTGTGGACTGGAATGACAAACTTTGAAACTACAGTATATTGAATCACTGTTGTGCATTGATAAGAATTGGTGGACTGGAATGACAAACATGAAAGTATAGTAATTATTGAATCACTGTTGTGCAGCCGAGCATGCATGATTGTGCAGTGAGTCTGTACAAACAATTCATGGAATATGTGTCACTCTGTGGCTGCAGATTCTTTTGCCTGCACCAGCTTCTGTAGAAGTAACTTCTGTTCAGCTAGTGAACTCCTGTAAAATATAGACATACATGATAGTAGATGCACTACCTCTGAGTGGCTACGTACTTTAATTCACGGTTCATTAAACTGGTGAGAACTTTGACAGTATGAAGGTACTCTCAGCATTGATAAGAATTGGTGGACTGGAATGACAAAGATGAAAGTATAGAATCACTGTTGTGCAGCCGAGCAGCATGTATGATTGTGCAGTTGTTTAACCCATTAAAATTAATGTTCTGATTTCAAACTATTTTGCTGGGCCGACAGATGGACAGATCTGATGGACGATATTGATTGCTTAATTAACCCCATGGTGTATGCAGATGCAGGGCAATTAAGCATCTGATGTCCAAGAACATACCCAACACGGATGACAACATAGGCGACGGAAGATACTTTCACTGGGGGGAGGGGCGGTGAGTGTGCTGTGCGAAACACGCTCGTTCTAGGGGGGTCTGGAGGGCATGCTCCCCCAGAAAATTTTCAACATTTGCATGCTCTAAGGTTGAATCTGGAGGCATCTTGGCACATAATGAACCTAGAACTTTAATACAACAGAAATGTTCAGTCATCTGCTGATGCTTTGGAGAAGTAAAAATATATCATCGGTCTTCCCAGTTTGCTCCTCATTGCTTGACTTGCTGCCAATAAACAGTACTAACCCATTTCTCACTGCAAAAATAACCCTTTCTCCATCCTTATTATTACCATCATGAAATGCGGAAAAGGGCACGAAATGCAAGTCGGTGCCAATACTTGAGACTTCACTGAGTCAAACAGTAAGATCTCAACAACTAGCCGCTACTGGCTTGTATTAAAATATACACAGTTTATACTTGCATGGGTAAGCCCCCCTCTTGGCCATTTAAGGGGGGCCTAAAGTTCCCCCCCCGCCGGTTCCGCCACCTATACATCACACACAGCCACAGTGTGAGGTTTGTACTCTGGTGAGTTTAGTCATCCTGAGGTTGCAGGACTCTAAACACAATTTCCATCAGTGTTTATAGCTATATCACCTGATAGCTGGAACATCTAGTCAAGATATCAAATTTTTTTAACATTTTGTTCCTTATAACCCATTCTATAGTGTCACTAAACTTCCCTGCTACCTGATTTTACCTTAGGTCATCCAAGGCATCATTTTGCTTCTTCATCTCCCTCGCTAGTCTTTCCAGTTTCTTGTTAGCTTCATTTACTGGAGGCACCTCCCACCTTTCAAGAAGCTCTGTGGTAGGAGTGCATGCAGGCTAACAATAATAGTCACTTTGACATCACCTATAGATAGTTATGTAGTTCTTGTTTGCTATAGAGTTCCATACACTTTAAACATGCAGTTTTGTGACGTCAAATGTTTAGTGTGTGACTGGATGTAATGCATAGTTAGCTATACCTTGAGGATTGTTTAGTGTGTGACTACCTTGAGGATTCTCTATAACTTCTGAACCCACATAATATCGCCTTCTGAAGTCCTGAGTAACAGGAAAATAGAAAACATCATAGGCATTTCTAAAGTGCTACATACAGGGTAACAGGAGCATATTTGCCAACATCACTTCTATAGTTAGAATTACAACTATGGGTTCTATGTGTAGCATATTTGCGAAGAATATGCACGTTACTGTTATTATTAAACTCTACATGCTTACTATACGTAGGAGAGTGTTATGTTCCACTCTGGCCACAATCCAGGCTCTGTTGATGGCCAGAGACCTCTGGGCATCCAGCTGCACGTTGGCATAGGTGTCGCTCATCTGAGCAATGAGCAGGTTCAGCAGCACCACAATCACCATGAAGAGAAATGTCAGGTAAATGATCACACCAAGCCACCTGGTAGTGGAGAGAAATGGCATGGGCGGCTTGTTTTGGACTCATCAGTGCAGTGTCAATACAAAGATGACAAATCATGCATGGTTATACCTGAAGCCTCGGGGTCCAAAGTACTGGCCCACAATACTTCCTCCCTCAACCATTACCCTTACTCCAGTGAAGAGGACATGGTAGAATTCTCTACAGGTCAAAAGTAAAATATGAGGACATTGCTATACTTTACAAATATGCTAATGACACCCTAACTTGTTAACAATACAAATGATTGTACTACTCCCTTGCTCAGAAGTACCATAGTAAATTGTTAAACACATTCATTATTGTTAACTTACTGTGTTTCAAAAGGGAAAAGGTCCAAACTTGTAGCAAAGCTTCCAGTTTCTGAGGTACTTGTGTTGCTTTCATTACCAAATGAGGTATTTTCAGAAGACGACATGGGAATGGATCTCACCTCACCACGAAGAGCAAAATACAAAGCACCCGAGAAGGACACCAAAAACACCAAAAATATTGTCCCAAAACGAATCATGTCATGCAGCATGACCCGGTAGAGGATCTGTACATATGCTCCAGTGGATCTGATGGAAAGAGTTCAATATAGAATATGAACGATGGATTGATGCTGAACTGAAAGCACACAGAATTTTTATATGTTCAAGTAATTTAAACCATAACCACAAAACACATTTAACTATAACAGAAAAGAAATGATTAACAGGCTATTAAAGTTGTTTTCTAATAACTAGGTGACAGTACACATTGCATAGAGGCACATTACAATGGAGTGAGAATTGGACAAAAACGGTGTATGTTTCCTTTTAATGAATCATTTACTCACCTAAACACAGCAGCATACTTAAATGCCCTCATGCCATTGCAGAGGTAGCCAAGGGCAGCAAAGATCCACTGAATATCCAAACCAGCCACTCGAAATGGAATGATGAGGAAAGTGAAGATGACAGCAGCGTCGTCCACTAAGTTGTAGGGGTCAATGAAGTACAGGAGCCTATGACTAAAGAATGAATATCAGAATTTCCTGTTGTGAAATATATACCAGTGTAGTACTGCATGAAGGTTATTCCCCTTCCAATTCACCCCCCCCCCCCCCCCCCCCCCCCCCCCCCCCCCCATACCCCCAAGGATGTTCTGCCCTCCTAGTTCAAAATATGCTACAGAAGGCGAGACATGTGGGAAGGAGGTATGGAATATAGCCTTTGTACATTCAGTGTCAGTTCAGGTATATTGAATTGGATGTTGATGCTGTTCTCTGCTTTGTAGTGGTTGCTGGCCTTTTGGCAAAAGGAATTTTGGCTAGGTATGTGTGTTGATAGAGGGATGCCAATCGTCATGCCAAACATTTATACATCATCTTTCATAGGGCTCACTTTAAACTTTGTTCCTTCAGTCCCTCCTTCATAACTTTGTACACTTTGTCCAGAATGTTCAACACATGACAAGTGTGGGGAGACATTCTGCACTAGGGGGGACATTGCATACTACGTCACAATGTCCCGGCAGACATCTTGACCAAGGGCAGGATGTCTGGGGAGACATTCTGCGTAATGGAACATCCTGCCCTCTGACATCACTATATCTATCAAGCCACATCACAAATGTTTCCTCCGGGAATAAAGAAAACTCACATTCTCAACTGATTGAGTTCAGAGATCCCATAGTATCCTATCAGCAATGCAGCCAAACCCTCACAGATGCCTCTGAAGATGTCCACTGGCTCATTGTATAGGCGTGGGTCCTGCTTCCTTGCAGCAAGTACCAATGCAACTGTCAGAGTAGCCATAACAGCAAGAAAGTAGCAAAACTGACATCTATAAGAAAGTAATTTATGTGCACCATTAATTGAAGGACAGAAGCATGTGCATTAACACTGGCCGGAATTTGTGTATATAGCTACTGCACAAAAATGCCCTCTGTAAAAGTAGTGTTTGGTTGGAACAACATATCAAGGGGTTGGTCAGTAAACTTGTTCACTGTGATAAACAAGAATAATAATATGACCATAGCTATTGCCATAGCTAGAGACAACAAACTGGTAGCCATATTGCTCTGGGCATACTAATGCAGATTACAGAGGAATCTTACAAAAATGCCCATCTGGCAAAGTGTTTCCACTTTCTTCGTAACAGAAGTCGAACAACATCATGATAGACAACCTCCTGCAACAGTATCCAGAAAGTTGAAGATGAAATTTACTGATCATTACACTCATTTTGAGTGAGAAATCTGTCAAGGATCTTGGTTTGTGTTTCTGGATACTGGTCCCTATGCTGACTTCATTTAGACTTGCCGGGCAGAGAGAGCTATGGAGCCATGAAGTCAGTTCACAGACCAGTATCCATAAACGTGAACCACAAATCCAGCCAGATTTCTAACTTAGAAGAAGGGGTGTAATACTCACCAAAAGAAAGACAGGCATCCAAGCTACATTAAATACTTGCTACTCCTAAAAGCCAAGTACATGTACACTCCTCGTACAGTGCATGTGGAAATGGCTTGTTGTCCTCCCATTTTAAAGTACTTGTACCCACATTCTGCAGTGTACGTATCCAAACATAAGCACATAATTAAATATAGTATACCCAACAGAAACTAGATGCTTTCAGCTGCATGATTATTTGCCTTGTGCTATAGCATTCAGCAATTAGCTAGGTATGCAATTCCATGCTGCGAAAAGATCCTATAGAGTTGATCAACATAGTATAGACAGCACATGTGATTCATAAGCTAGCTACCAGACAATTATTTGCCTCATGCTATATATAGCATTCAGCAATCAGGTATGCAATCCCATGCTGCAAAAATAGTTGATCAATATAGTATAGACAGCACATGTGATTCATGAAACTGCTATGTTCTCACTCTGTCATCGCTTTTAGCAATTTTCTGCAGACAGGACTTTGTAGTAGAGTCAAACTGTGGATCAACTGGGGTACGTCCACACTCATCTCCATCCAGAAGGGAGTAGTACACTACATAGGTGTTTTGTTTCCCAGGGATGGGCTCCAGCATTGTGTCCAGAACTGCCAGAACTGTGTCCTGTATACATATATACATATAGTGTAGCGACGAATACGTGTAGTATTGCATATATACATACATACATACGTACATACATACATACATACATACATACATACATACATACATACATACATACATATAGTGTAGCAATGTATGCTTGCATTGAATCCCAGAGTTTAACGTAGCGTAAATCACTGCTAATTGGTACTTGTTGATTAACCAACCTTCATGCCTGGTTTTACCAGAAGGATATGCAAGCTGATAGTGCAAGGCAAGTCCAGACTTCCCATGAACAGGTGACGAACCCTGCAGCATATAGCATTGTGATTGTCATCAATCTATAGCATTTCCTTCAAGGCTACATGAAGATCTCCTGACCTTGATGGTTCCATGCTCTTTATCATCAGTACAGCAAAGTCACTGCGACTGTTCATGATGGCCAACTGGAGTGGGATTTGCTTCCCATTGTTCTTGGCCATAGTCTTTGCATCATGGTCCAACAGACTTCTCCCAACCTCCACAAACCCTCTCAAAGCTGCCAGGTGCAGTGGAGTGTTGCCATCAGGATCAGCAGTGGTCACAATGGCCCCACGTTGAAGCAGTCTGATCACAAATTGCTCGGTCTGTGTATATACAACAATTAGGACCATAGTGAACTGACCAATGACTCAAACACTATAAGAAAGTAACGGACATGGCCTGAAACACAGTGAACCAGTTAAAATTGCAATTGTTTTTTCACTGCATCAATATCTTAAAATGGAACTACTTTTTTGCCCTTTAACATTACGGTAATCACTGTGTTCCTTATCAAGTGCACCAGTTATAGTCTTGTTCACAGGCCTATCCCCAATCTCAGGCAGGCCTGGTGCACCATGTATCTGCTATAGCTAGCATAATCCACTTTGAAGGTATAGTTCTCAAATAATTATGTTGACAAGAGATTAAATGTATGGAGAGAGTCTGCATGCATGTGCTAGATACATGCATGTTGCTGAGTTATACAACTGCAACATACACAGAATTCCTCATATTCTGGTTGTCTCAACACCCACAGCAGTGCTTTGTGTACACAGCCAATTTGTTCGACAAAAGAATCCACATGTGCTTCAAGAAAAGCTTCTGTGCGCTTAAAACCAAGTCGGCTCTTTTCCACAACCTGTAAGAACAGACAGAATATAACAGCTAGTCTGCCCGTAGGCAGAGGGGGGGGGGGGGGTTCGAGGGGGTTCCAAAAGATTTTATACACAGCCCAGCTATACATTTTAAGTGCCCTTCTGCTTGTAATTGGTCCACTAGCTTCGCTGCCATTGAGAATCACCGCTGTCCAAATGAGTTTGGTTGCAGCTATGCACCCCCGTTGGGAGGTAGCATAGCATAACACTGATAGGTGCATAAAGGATTCACATAATTGTATCCCAAGAATCTAGATAAAAGATTCACAGTAAGCTAGTTTTCAGACCACAATGGACATCCAATCTGAGTGCATATTCGCTAGTCCATGGTTCACGTACAATGTCTTCTTCACTAAACTGCTGGTTGTAGTGTAAAAGACGTAATTCAAGGAAAAAATACCCTAATTATGTCACTCATGGGAATGGTTTTACATTACTATTCCCATGAGTGACACATGGAAATTATGTCTTTTGTACCCTGGGCTACTCATGGGATAGAATGTAAAATGTCCAGCCTTATATAGGAAAAGAACTACGTCTTTTGCCTTAAAATGGATATTCCTGTTAAAAATATAGGCAAGACATCTTTATAGGGAAGAATCACGTCCTTTTCCTCAAAGGGCATTCGGCACAGAATTGGCTATGAATCTCATTTGAGGAAAAGACAGATAATTTTACGTACAATGAGATCATGACTAGTTTCTATCCCATGGGTAGCCCATGGTGAAAATCGTTCCCATGAGTGACTCACAGGAATGGTAACGTAAAACCATTCCCATGAGTGACACATATTTCACTGCAACTGGAGGCTCTTGCTGACCTCTGACCTCTGTATGACGTCTGTGAACACACAATCTAGCTTGCCATGCATATAAGTCTTTACGCAAATAGGGAACCATGCACATAACTAAATAATTTCAAATTGGACAATCGAAGCTACATACGCCGAGGCGGATTGATCGTTTAGAAAAGCATCTAAAAGTTGATACCTGAATACTATCTCGATCGCACTGTTAAAATCACCGAGGAAGAGTCTCGCAGTGTTCACCTCGTATAATACGTATGTACAATGTCACACAGAAGGACAGTGGATACCTTTTCTAAAATATCTTCTCGGCGTTCATCTTCCAGCGCTGCGTGCACCTGATTCCACACTGAACCGTGCCTTGCCGAAAGCCCGCCATAGCGGTGGAATCGGCAGTGTTGGCACACGTGGCTTATCCCCGCCAGTCTAGTAGGCACAGCCCTTGGGTTATTAATCTGCATGTCTTCAAAGCGAATAATTCCATCATCGTCCCTTGGAAAATCCACTAACTCTTCAGGAGTTCTGTAGGCCCGATAGCGACCACGACCGCGGATGTTCATATAATCCCGAGTTGCATTCGGGTCGGCGCGCCCATCGCGGTGTACTATTACACTTGAAGGTTCCACAGCTGCAGTTTCGGGTTCTCGTTCAGTGCTCACTTCCACTTGTTCACCCCGATCAGCCATATTTTCGGTTGCGGGTGTAGGAATACAGCGGCTACTTTAACCGTGTGTTTTGTAGTACTTACATGTACACAATTTGATCCGAGAGGCCGGAAGGGTTCTGTAAACACTTCCGAGACTTCTGAAACCCTGAGAACAGTCACGATCAAATCGCCATGCAGCCGCCGGAAGTCCATACATAACAACTCTCAAACATGCTGTCATTTACAGTCGATTGCGGCTGCGTTCGAAATTTCCGTGGATCCGTACGTCCGTAACCGGCCGTGACTCGCGTAACGTACGCAAAATAACGGTACTGTTGATTTCACCTCACTTCGAATGAGCGTGAGCGTGTAGCGTAAGCGTGTGGAGCGTTACCGCTCAGCGTACTAGTACAAGTACACGCCTGTAGTTGTACAAACATACGCACGCTGATACGCTCACGCCACGCTCATTCGAAGTGAGGTGAAATCAACAGTATGTACATATTTGCACGTGAACTGCCTAAAGGCGGCATAGTATTTGCACTGTCATTCTACACGGACAGTGAACGGTGCTGGCTCACGAGTGTATCACAGCTTTAGTTCAACTTCGGATTGGGGCTGGTGAGAGACGGCTAGACGGAAACTGGGATGTCTCAGGATGGCTCCGTACCTGGTCCTTCTTGGGACCCAGAACGTCAATACCAGTATTCAAGACCCTGCTGGGAGTATGAATACCACTTTGGGTTTCCATCCTACCAATACGGTGAAGATTATAGCTACGAAATGGAGGTATGACATAAAAAAATGGCAGGTTCATTGCTATTCTCTGATACACAATGCGCCAGCGCAGGTCGTTGGAATAGGCTGTCTTTCTTCCTGGTTCAGCTGACATAACTGACTCTGTACTGTTCAAACTTCCCGCCGCTACGCATGCGTACGCAAACGTACGCAAATTATGCAAACTTACGCAAAACACGCGTGACGGAATTTTTGAACGGAACCGCAATCGACTGTATTACGCGAAATACAACCCTTGTGAAGTCTGAAGATACAGTTGTCTGAATTTGGGTATAATTTCCATCTATGAGCAATGTTAATGTCTGTATGAGCTTCTAGGCCTGACTGCTAACAGTTATATACTACCAACCTTTACATTAATAATATTTTGTCTTTCAGGCTCAAGAACATAGCTACTCACTGGTGCCAGGAGTCTCCCTTCGGTCTCATACAATTATGTCTGGACTGGTATTTGCTGGCAGATTTTAATATCTCGGGGGGGGGGGTACATGTAGCCTGAGTATTTAGTATTGCAAATGTGGCACAAAACAGTCTAATGCAACATGCCACAAATTGATGCATAACTCATATACGGTTGGGCAATAACATATACTTGAATTGTGGGACATTATACAGTTGTTATGGTAACCAATTGCTTTGTCCAGTGTGGCTATACCTGCATGTTTATCCACCTCCCACTTGATTTGGCACTTTCATATAGGAGAGTACTTATATCACCCTGCGATGTCAAAGATGTGTCTTGAGCTGCTAGGGATAAAACTCGAAACAGCATGCAGTATAGCTACCCAGCTTTCTGTTGTTAATCCCTCATCGGTGCATGTAGCTACCTTTTCCCCTGCCTCCTTTCCAGCTGTTGCAAAAGATGGGGAGGTACCTGCATGGGATTCCTTGCAATGAGTCTAGTGTACTAACAAAGGAACACCAATAACAGCTACTTTGTTTGGTGTTTCAATATCCTGATGAAATTATGCATGTGGATAGAGTTACCAATAGGTTTTGCTTCACTGCTCACAGTCTTCACTGCTCAGATCAGATATATAACAAAAAGGTTTTGTTTTGTACCTCATGTGCTAGCACTGATCACCCTCAAACTCCTAGTCTCGTTTCCAGCCAGTACTTTTGCTGATAAAATATCTGTCAATATAGCAATATCTGGATATGGATACTAGACTTGCAAACAGACCGGATAATCAGATAGTGACTTGGATGGTCAACCACTTGGGTGCACTAAAGTACTGTCTATTCATAAGTGATAAAAACATTTACACTCAGGTTTCAGATGCTGGCATGCATGATAGTATCATGGTGATATTTTGTGCTGGATATTACATGCTACTGTGCTGATATCAAGGTTTATTACTACACAAAAAACCGCAGGTAATTGCAATATGGCTGAATGAAGGGTTAATTCAGTTGCGAACTAGCTACATTTTGCATTCAACAGTTGTTTCAGGTGAGAGGTTTTCTCTAAATTATGTATTAGCTAGGTGAAGAATGTTCACACTTGAAATTACCACTGAACAATTATACTGGGCCACTTTTGGGATCACTCATTGCAAAACTATTCTAAAATGACCACAAGTAGCTACATGGTTACTGCAGTTTAAGGGCTCATTGAGCAGGTGGGTAGTACAATTAAGGGAAATCCAAAACATATTTAGGCCCCAATTCGTTGATTATTAGTTTCTCATCAGCCGCCCACATGGATTTTCTGCGACATAATTTATCACCATTATTTTTACTTTCGTATACTAACGACGTAGAAACGTACCGGATAAGCGTAGTGATGAACGTAACGCTAACAAACATGTTTTTCTACTGCACAGCACCCAAAAGAACGCTTCTGCAATGGCGCATGACGAGCGCTGATCCTCCTGGCATCATGTTTGCTGGGTTCTTTCGTGAGAAATGGAGTAATATCTACATAATGGTAATACTCGCCCGCCCGCATTGTGTGCAGGTGAAGCACCTGATGAGAAACTAAAAAATCAACGAATTGGGGCCTTACTATTCATCAACCCCCCTCACAATTCCATCTAGCTTCAAAAAGCTAGCACAGACACTGGTCAGCGAGCCAACCTATATCATGTTATGCATCCATCTGCTGGCTATTAGCTATCTAGTTCACAACCATGCAGGTGATTAGTCAACAGATGAACTGGTATACATTGGCTAGCAGACAAGTATCTGTGCTAGCTCTTTGAGGATTGATGGAATGTGAGGGGGTTGATGGATGATAATTGTATTTTGGGTTTCTTTAATCCTGTTCAATGAACCCTGAAACTGCAGTCACCTACACTCGTGGTCATTTTAACCCAGTAGTTTCTGCAATGAGCTTGAACAATGATACTACTTATAGGACATGCTTCAGCAAAGCAAATTCCTTCTTCACTCCATCCAATCATTTTGGCTGTACATTTTGCAGTAACTTATTACTATTAGTCCACAGTAATGTCCGCATGGGTCAGTTATGGCTAATGCCTGGCACTAAATATCTTGAGACTGGGGCAAACCCGAGGGCCGGCCCCAGTCCCCTTCACTGCACAGACCCCCTACCTGAAGCATATGATAGGTATATACAGATGAAGTGATGTGCATAAAAACTCACTGCATTCCAGTTTTTGTTTCAACCGTGTGTCGCTCTTTTTATTTTCCTGGAAGTTGGCAAGGGTTGAGCAAACTATTAGCTACTGGAAAGGATGGACAGATCAGAGGAGCTATGGTCAGCCTATCTGAAAAGACTAGGCTAAAACTTGTCAAGCTTTGTGCTTCAGGAGTGGTGCCACAAGTTCCGGCATGCTAACCACTCCCAGGCCACTCCCAGATTTTATCTCACAGTGGTGGACAGCTGCAGATAAAATCTGGGAGTGGCCTGGGAACGAGGCTAAAAGCTAGCTACCTGTCAGACATACCCACATTTTTTTCTACCTTGTCACTACATGTATAATTGCCATTTATGTATGCACATGTATTCCCACACTGTTCTCAAGATCAACCATGTGCACTGAATTGACGTGATGTATAACTGAGCTGATCTTATTCCTTGGCTCTCGTATGGTAGCTATCCACTTCTGTAATTTTATAGTGGAAGTGATGCAATACTGGAGGTAGTGAGGATCTGGAACTGGGCTACATCATGTGGTGGGCTTTAAAAAGGAAAATGCACTACTGGCGGTCTGAGTGTCTGGGAGTGAGACAATGTATAACCGTGCCAGCCAGAAGACAAAAATAAAAGGTTCAACTGGAAACTTCTCTCCTTTGGGAAAAAAAACTCTACCAAGTGGTTCTTGTTACTCAATGCCTCAAAGCTTCTTGCTTTAGCAGGCAATAAAATAAATGTATATTGTTTGATGGTATGAGGTGACATACACAGAGGAAAGTGGATGATAGCTAGTTGCCAGAGATCACTGAGCCGGATGTCCTGGGCTCGATTCCCAGCAACTGCCAACTTATTACTTTCCTTTCATTTGCCTCATATCATCAAACGTGTGTCTTAAGAATCACCACACAATTTAACATCATGTCCTGAATACCCTAAAAATTGCATACAAATTTCTGTTTAAAAAATAGCAACTTGAAACAGTGCATGAATTAATCAGAATCAGACTCTGTCTACATGATGATTTGAGGGTCTGGGACAGAGACTGCAATGGACTTGTGCGGCAATATGCGTGCCCCATTGATATAGAGTTCATCTTGAATGATCACATCCTCACCTAGGACAGAAACATTCTCCATACGCACCTACAGGTGGACGGAAAATGCCATATTGACTGTACCACTTTCATACAAAATGACATTGTGGGGTGAGCTAGTTACACATCAGCCACTTCCTGAATTTATGCATAGTATATATATATATGTGGCAGTCCTGTGTAGAAATTGAAGGTTATTCCGTCGCGTATTTCGATCGCATCGCTGCATTTAAAGCGCCGTATCGCTGAACTTCCGTTAAGGGTGGGGCTCATACATGCTTCGTAGATGCATGAATATCTAATAAGTCTATGAAGCGCGTATGAGCGCCGCCCTTGACGGAAGTTCAGCGATACGGCGCTTTGAACGCAGCGATGCGATCGAAATATGCGACGGAATAACCTTCGATTTCTACACGGGACTGCCACATATATATATATATATATATTAGTCTATCAAGTGGTTCAAGCCAGACCATCTCTCACCCTCCAGAAAAGTGAGAGAGGGTCTAGCAGATATTATTACGATTCATAGTTCATAGCTTGCAGCCCTAAAACTGCACAAGTATTAGTCTTACATATTGAAGCCAAGGTGTTGCTACTGTCTCAAAATGGAACAGTAGGATCTGATTGGTCAGCATCTCATGCATACTAATAACATCTGCTAGACCCTCTCTCACTTTTCTGGAGGGTGAGAGATGGTCTGGCTTGATAGACTAATATATACATACACATGTGGCAGTCCCATGTAGAAATCGAAGATTATTCCGTCGAGTATTTCGATCGCGTCGCTGCAATCAAAGCGCCGTATAACTGAACTTCCGTTGAGGGCGGGGCTCATACGCGCTTCGCAGACTCATTAGATATTCATGCATCTACGAAGCACGTATGAGCCCCGCCCTTAACGGAAGTTCAGCGATACGGTGCTTCAAACACAGCGATGCGATTGAAACACGCGACGGAATAATCTACAATTTCTACACGGGACTGTCACACATTGCTTATCTGTGTTGAGGTCAAAAGGTCATGATCATGTGGTTGGTTTGAGATGGGGGATTGTAGGTGATGCAGACACTGATGTGATTCTACAAATGCACATTGTCTGGCTTAGTATAAATACATGACATGTAACTTCAATTATTTGGGGGGGTTGGATAAATGAAGATTTGAAGTTCGGATAAGTGACTTCCTACAGCTACTGTACTTCAACTGTTCTTCTGTGCTACAGAGTAGAATACAATCACTTATTCGAACACACTAGGACCAAGGGGTGTTCAGATAACTGAAATGTTCGCTATTTGTATACAAAGCAGAGTACTTTCCATATAATGAAACAGCAAAATATCTATGAATATCATTATTTTCGGATAAGTGACTTCCTACTGCAGTTATATATCACCTAAGTAGCTCAGTGAACTCACCCATTGCCCAACTGTAGATGACCAGCCGATGATGCTGGACTGTATCCAGGCATGAGACTTGATCTTTGAGTTACGCAGCACCGTAGTCTTGGACAGACACACACCTGCAAGTCAAAGGAGTGTGATACTGTACGCACCAGTAATCTTAAGATAGCTCTCTAACATGTAGAGTAACCCACAACTGTTCAATACAAAAGGTTACTCTGATAGCCCTTGCAAAGCAGGCCACTCCTGAATATCTTGAACAAAGTTCAAGCAACTCATCCATGACTTAGGGTATGGGTTTCAAAATTTACTTTTAAAATGAATCTCACCATCCTCCACGATAACACCAGGTCCAATAACAACATTCGGCCCTATTCGACAGCCCTTGCCAATGGTTGCTGAAGAATCCTGAGAAGACAGAGCGTTGTGTTCAGATCACAGATCCTGACAAAGTCTTCATGAAATATGATCACTGCCTTGTTACCTAGGTAACATGTCAATGTTGCTAATATCTACCTGGGACGGATTTAAAGGATGCTGAGGCCTTTTGTGGCCAGATAAGCAAGGGTCCACTGTATGAATCAGCATGCAATGTCTGGCTGACTCACCATGAGTACATTTCCCACGAAATTCTCTCCTTCAGCAAGTCTCTCTGGAGCTGTCTTTCTCAGGAAGGAAAGATAGAGTCCCATGCCTTTGATGAAATCCTTTGGCTGACCAATGTCCATCCAAAACCCTGTGTGTATGCATGTGTGTGTATGTGTGTGTGTGTGTGTGTGTGTGTGTGTGTGTGCGTGTGTGTATGTGTGTGCATGTGTGCGTGTGTGCGTGTGTGTGTGTTTGTGTGTGCGTGTGTGCGTGTGTGTATGTGTGTGTATGCATGCGTGTGTGTTTGTGTGTGTGTGTGTGTGTGTGTGTGTGTGTGTGTGTGTGTGTGTATGCATGCGTGTGTGTGTGTGTGTGTGTGTGTATGCATGCGTGTGTGTGTGTGTGTGTATGCATGCGTGTGTGTGTGTGTGTGTGTGTGTATGCATGCGTGTGTGTGTGTGTGTGTGTATGCATGCGTGTGTGTGTGTGTGTGTGTATGCATGCGTGTGTGTGTGTGTGTGTGTTTGTGTGTGCGTGTGTGTATGTGTGTGCGTGCATGCGTATGTGTGTAGGCACATTGTGTATTGGAATAACGAAAGAGGAAAGGTTGCATGTACATACTTATAGTAGCTAGAGTGCAAATGCTGCTCTGTTTGTAACTTATTTGTTGGATGTTACCCCTAGCAACCTGCTGCCACATCCATTATCACCTCCACCCATTCCACTTTGTGTTATTCAAGTTCAAAGATTTGGTTGCTAAGCAACAATCCAACAAATAAATACCGGTACGCATAATCAGAGAGTCGGTAGACTCTCTATGTATCAGAGAGTCGGTAGACTCTCTATGTAGGGATGGTGCCGACGCGTAATATATGCAATACTTAAGCAAAAGCCATATAACTTCACTACAAACACGCTAAAAGCTTATTTAAGCGCCCAGGCTTCCTCTTTGAGTGCCTTTGTGATCAGCAAGACTCATATAGTTGCCCAAAAGCCACGCGGAAGATAGCTAAACGCAAAAGTGTGCGGTAGCAAAAGTGCCATTTTTCGTATTCTTTCTTTGTTCAGACCACTTGTCAAACAACGATAACTCGAAAACGGCTTAGGTACTCACCTTGATTTTAGCACGAAATTGATGCTCGTCAAAGCGCGCAGCTTCACAACCCCTCAGCGTCTTCATAGCTTCAAATTTACCCTGGTCAACAAAAGCCATTCACAACACTCTGAGGCTGTTGTCCGTTGCTTAGGACGCCATTTTCTAATTTTGTACGCATGCGCACACGAAGTCTCGTTCCCAGACCCAAGACCACGGTCATTGGTCTGGAAGCGCATGGTTGGCACGGTCTTTTCCCCCCACGGCATTGGGCAAGGCTTATGAACACCACGTAGGTAAGGGGCTGCAATCAGCTGCCTACTTGTAGCTACACTAAAAATAGCCTACTCACAGCTTTAGTGAACTGTAAAGCTAGGATGGTCAGTTGTCAGTATGATAGTTTTCTGTGCTGCAGCTGGTCAGTCGTCATGACAACTGAATCATGAAATTTGTTTTACAAAGTTTGGTAGGGAGAGTGGTTGGCCCTTCATTAGGTTCTAGCTGACTATATTTATGATTTAATTGGAATAGTTGAACCAGTAAGGGCCACTAGTCAACACCGTTTCAAGTTCTGGTTACACTTGAATATTCTTCTTAGGCTTAAGTCTAACTGTAACTGAGGTTAACATCAAAAAAGTACAGAAACAAGACTTAAAAAACATTAAAAATGTAAAAAGATGTAGGGATGGCATGCCAAAAAGTATGCAAACAAGGTAGGGATAATGCATGAAAGCAAAGGTCAACATATTGGCAAAGCCCCATCCCTACATCTTTTTCACACTACAGATGATGCAATGCTGCTAGATCATATTAGCCTCGTTCTGAGCTGGCATGTGGGAGAAGAAAAGTGGCCTGGGGACGAGGCTAAAACCATGCCATATACTTTAAAGACACTTACTATAAGTCTGCAGTCTACTCCAACTCACTGCTTAAGTTGTTGAAGAGGTTCCATATAACATAATGCGTCATGCTAGACTTGTTCCCAGGCCACGTGGGAGGAGGAAGTGGCCTGAGAACAAGGCTACAACCATGAACTGCCAGTAAAGGTTGTGAACTTGTGGTACGTTTTAGGAAGACCCCATGCACTGTCTAACTGTAGTGTGAAAAAGATGTAGGGATGGGGCTTTGCCAATATGTTGACCTTTGCTTTCATGCATTATCCCTACCTTGTTTGCATATTTTTTGGCATGCCATCCCTACATCTTTTTACATTTTTCATGTTTTTTAAGTCTTGTATATATATGAATGTATGTACGCATAATGTACATGTATGTATGTATGTACTGTATGTACTGTATGTATGTATGTCTGTATGTACATGTATGTACTGTATGTACTGTATGTACTGTATGTACTGTATGTACTGTATGTATGTATGTATGTATGTATGTATGTATGTACCCAGGCATCAATAGTTTAGCTAAACAACAAACTTGCCCTCCAGGTCGAAGGCAAACAGCTCCCCATCGTGTGCCATGAAGGGGAACACCTCCTTCTCAAGAGACATGAACCGCTCCTGGAGGGAGGAGGGCAGAGCATCCAAATATGGCTCAGTTACACCCACAGCATGATCACACGCCTCCTTACAGACAGTAGACGTCAGGCATACACTACCTTACCCTAGCGTCGTACCAAGCTCTTAAAACATCTGTGTTTGTCATTTGATAATGCAGGGGTGAAACGGCCAACCATACGCCCCTTTATAGACAATGGGCTTCAGGCACACCGTATTTCTTCGATCAGACGCTGCAGCTACTATTTTTTTTGCTGCAAGTTTTTGTGTGGCTACTATTCAAGGGTGGCGTTTATTTCTTTAGAAAGCTCGCAGACACCAACGACGGCTGGATAAGGTACGTACGAGCGATACAGTGACAACTGTTAGATGCTGTCAGTATTATGAGCAGCCTCTCAATCCTGCTGTCAGCTATAGAAACAAGTCGTACAACACAAACTGCCCTAGCGCTAGCCTGGTCACCATCGTCAGAAAATATTCACATACGTGTGCCACGTATAGTAGCCATGGCTACTATTCGAGGGCAGCATTTATTTCACTCAGAGCCCCCAATTGTGTGGCTACTATTCGAGGGCGGCATTTATTTCACTCAGAGCCCCCAATTGTGTGGCTACTATTCGAGGGCGGCAACTATTCGAGGGCGGCATCTATTTGAAGAAATACGGTACACTGTAGAATAAATCTTACCCTAACTTCATACCAAGACCCAAGGGTATGTCAGTTGCATACCGACGTGGGGGAAGGTCTGGTGAAACTTGTCATGTGCAGTGATATACCTGGACGTTTGGACGGGTGGAACATTCCAGAAGAGTTTTCTTCAGTCAGTGGTCAGGACAGTACAACTGAGCATCGAGCCACAAAAGTTTCAAGCAATCACAACACAGCCGTAAAAACCCAGATAAAAGACTGCATTCGGATTTCCAAGATTTGCCATAGTTATGAGTTTTACCAGGACTTCTTACCACATTACAGTGAAGCCCCTCTAAAGCAGACCCCAAAGGGACACAACTGCATGTATAAGGAGTGCCTGTATTTTGGAGGCTTCCAGTATATTTCCAGTAGGTGTGCTCTTGCTGTTGTGCACTACGAAGCTGCATTCCAGAGCTCTCCCTTGCTATACGCTTGTGGGAATAGCTAAGTAGTGCTGTCCAGTTGTTGAATCGAGCAGCAGCGGCAAACAATCTTGCGTGATAGACATATAGCAGCAGCGGCAAACAATCGAGCAGCAGTGGCAAACAATCGAGCAGCAGTGGCAAACAATCGAGCAGCAGTGGCAAACAATCGAGCAGCAGCGGCAAACAATCGAGCAGCAGTGGCAAACAATCGAGCAGCAGCGGCAAACAATCGAGCAGCAGCGGCAAACAATCGAGCAGCAGCGGCAAACAATCGAGCAGCAGCGGCAAACAATCGAGCAGCAGTGGCAAACAATCGAGCAGCAGTGGCAAACAATCGAGCAGCAGTGGCAAACAATCGAGCAGCAGTGGCAAACAATCGAGCAGCAGTGGCAAACAATCGAGCAGCAGCGGCAAACAATCGAGCAGCAGTGGCAAACAATCGAGCAGCAGCGGCAAACAATCGAGCAGCAGCGGCAAACAATCGAGCAGCAGCGGCAAACAATCGAGCAGCAGCGGCAAACAATCGAGCAGCAGCGGCAAACAATCGCGTGATAGACATATAGCAGCTGCATTATCGACTGAATTTTGTACAGTTCAGGTACATTTGTGTACTAGTGGGACTGAAAAACCTGTCCACTTTACAGAATAGCAAAGTGTCCACATATTAGAAGTTATAATGCACAGAAATGCAATCCACACCTGAGCAAAACGTCCATAAAACAAGGTATTCACATTTCAGTAGCGGGGTTCCACTGTAACAAACATTGGGATGAGCGAGGTGGTCCTATATTGCTCACTGTATCTGTGTATAGCCATAACAATGCTCTCTTGCTACGACTTATGTTAGTACTGCAAGCCACGAAATGTTGCAGCTAGAAGACTAACCATACCATGCCCCCCTCCCACCAACAGTGACCTTCAGGCGTATTGTACCATATGGTTGGCAAGAGAGGTTTGCAGTTGTAAGAGTAGGGCATCTTTCAGCAGCTGGGAGTAAAGAGCCTCATTCCCAACCCCTCACCCAGCTTCCTGTCACTTGCAATACAGAAAAGCCTCGTATCCAGGCCACAGGGCCTAGATACAAGGCTATTCTGTACCGCAGCAACAGGAAGCTGGGTGAAGGCCTTGGAGCAAGGCTAGGGAGTAAATACACAATTCATGGTGGGAGGTGAACAAGTGGAGAGTGTCCGCAACTCAAGCCAGGCGCCCCGGGTTTGATTCCCGGTGACTACCAGTTTTTACTTTGCTGGAGTTTGGTTAACCATAGTACTTCGCTTCTCCTTACCTCAATCCTGCTGAGTATGGAGGTGTTGAAGATATACATGCCAGCATTAATCTTGTTTGAGACAAAGACTTTCGGCTTCTCGACAAAGTGATGGATTTGTCCTGTCCCTTCATTGTACACCACCACACCATACTTTGATGGTTCTTCAACCTTGGTTACCTGTGGAGAGGGGGAGAGAGGAAGATAGAGAGGAGATGGAAGAAGGGGAGAGGGGGAAGGAGAAAGGAGAAGGGGAGGGAGGGAGAAAAGAACAAATTTTCAAAAGAGAGGGAGAGGAGGAGGAGGTAGGGAAAGAAGGAAAAAGGAGAGGAAGGAGGAAGGGAAGGAAAGCATTCTCACACACACACACACACACACACACACACACACACACACACACACACACACACACACACACACACACCACAATGGTTCCCTCCTTCTTGTGTCCCTTGTGATACTCCAACAACTTCTTGAAGGGATAGTTACAGATGATGTCGCTATTCAACACAAAGAAAGGCTCCGAATCACTGAGTAGTGCCTCCTTTGCTAAGGCTATGGGACCAGCTGGAGAGCGAGGAGAGAAATAGTAGCCATGATAATGATATTCATGAGGAAATCACATCAGACTAAAGAATAAGAAATCTCGTCACTCAACTAGTCTCCTTTCCAGGCACCTGCCCAGCTTTCCGTCGCTTACAATACGATAAAGAGGGCCTGGTACCATATATGGTAATACATAAAAGTGGACTGCATAGTATGCATGCACGGTACTATCACAGTTGCATAAAATTAAAACCGTGAAAATTTCACACAGCAAACTTTTTTGTACTTCCACGAAATTATTATCCCCTGCAAAAATTTCAACGTATACAGTACCTTTCAGACATAGAACAATTCTCAGAATGGACAGGCAGTGTCTCACATATTGTTCAACTACACTGTAACTTACGCGCTCGAAGCTTTGCATGTGTGACAGTTGCCCCACACTAGCTATGGTAGATACATGTGGTAAGTTACCTGGTACTTTTCACTCTTCTTGCTGTTTGAGCTCTCTGCACCCACACACAAATAAACCTTTTCTACTATCTATCCTGACATCACTCACATGAGAAAAGATACCAGGCCCTCTCCCACTATACCAAACTGCAAGCTACAGAAAGTTGGGTGGGGACCTGCAAACGATGCTACACTTAACCTAAACAAAAACATTACTACGTACATTGTGAATTCTTAAAAATTGTGTACATTGAACAAAGTAACTTGTACCTGTTCCGAGGGGTACACTTTCATGTGACATTGTGATCCTAATGTCAAGCTGCAGAATGGAATGCAAGATCATTATAGACTCAGCAGGGTTTCATACAGGGAGAGGGGAACTCCCCCTCCCCCCTCCCTAAATTTCTATGACAACAAAGTGAGCAAATTGTTCAGAAGTATAAATTTTACTCAAAAATGACTTTAAATCATAGAGAATATAAAAATCAAACTGTTTCTGAGGGGGGAAGGACATGCCTCCATATCACTCAAGTTCTTACCAGTTCAGTCACTGGCATTGGAGCAGAGGATAGACGGTACCAGAATTGGGATATTAAGCTATATTCATGGGGTGCTAATAAACGCATGCAATATTCTGGTAGCGTACAGTTGTGTGGGAACAGTGACATATTTTAGGCCCAGAGGTTCTTATTTTTTCTGCTGATTCCTGCCCCATGTCTGTAGCTTTTCTAGAACAACAGATACAGTCAGCAACCAATCGATTGTTACCAACCCCCGCCCACCAACGTAAAGTGCTTCAAACTAATGAATCCGTGAGAGGTTTTTGCTAATTCCTGGATGTGCTCCATCAAGAAGCCTTGCCTAAATTTTGGCTTTTATCCCATGTTGATAGCTTGCTTACAATAGAAGATAGACACTAGCGAAATTAGCTGTACGTTCAAAAAGCCAAATCAGCAAATTCACTTCTTGTTTGCGTGGTAATGGTCCTTTTTTATGTGGGATGCCTATTTTTGTATGGGTGCTTATAAGCATGAAGTGGTTGTTATAATCAAAATGGTGCCCTTAAGTGACTCCTCAACGAGGGAGGTGGGTGTATTTTCTAGTGTTATGATATGTCCACCTCATAGGCAGTTAGAGCAATTGGTGTCTGTCTTCATTTGTTAGTCCCCCCTCTTGCACAGTATTGTTTCTTTGGTGCTTCTTGCTTAACATAACAGCATGTACCACAGCATAATAGTGGGTGTACTTTCAAGAGATAAATTCACCCTTTGCCAAAACTAAAGGGGTGGGCTTATTTGAGAAGGTGGGCCTATTTTTGGAGATTACAGTATATATTCATAGACACAGTCCAATTCTTAGGCTGGATCTCTTATCAGCAATTGGTTGGTACCCAGGCAGTTTCTCGTGGGAGGAAATGAGCCTGGGAACGAGGCTAAGCTTTCACTAGCCTCGTACCCAGGCAGTTTCTCGTGGGAGGAAATGAGCCTGGGAACGAGGCTAAGCTTTCACTAGCCTCGTACCCAGGCAGTTTCTCGTGGGAGGAAATGAGCCTGGGAACGAGGCTAAGCTTTCACTAGCCTCGTACCCAGGCAGTTTCTCGTGGGAGGAAATGAGCCTGGGAACGAGGCTAAGCTTTCACTAGCCTCGTACCCAGGCAGTTTCTCGTGGGAGGAAATGAGCCTGGGAACGAGGCTAAGCTTTCACTAGCCTCGTACCCAGGCAGTTTCTCGTGGGAGGAAATGAGCCTGGGAACGAGGCTAAGCTTTCACCACCAAAAAATGATTTACTGCAAATTTCAGCAAACTGGATATTAGAATTAGAAAACTGTACAAAATCATATGCACCGATTATATAAGTATCACCATAGTACAATGCTATACCACAAGTTTGTTGCCATCTGTATTGTTGCCGAGTGGGAAGCGAGGCAAATAATCGTGCAGTGTGGGGTTCGAATCTCGGTTTTGTCTGTAACGCTCAGGAATGCAATCTACAGTGGCGCACGTGCGTGATCGTGAGGTAGAAATGGAGTTGGATGCAGAGAGGAGGAGATAAACCAGGGTACGAGTGCAGCGACACCATCAAGCAGAGGATGATTCCCAGAGGCAGCAACAACGAGAGGCTGACCGACATACATGTAGGCACAACCTTGGTCAGCCTCTTGTCGTTGCTGCCTCCGACAGTGTCGCTGCACTCGTATCATGGTTAATCTACGAGTGCAGCAACACTGTTGAGCAGAGCGTGATTCCTGGAGGCAACAACGACGAGAGGTTGGCCGACATAGACACGCATAACTGTTACATATGCAAAGTAGCTCAATACCTCGCTTCACGCGAGGCTCTCCTGCGTGCATTCACGTATGCCCTAGTTAAGAGTGCGCAGCACGAGTAACAATGCCAACGGCAACAAATGAGTGACATTTTCTGGTATAGCTTGGTACTATGGTGATAATCATTTTAAATTCATATGAACCTTTGATTTCATTGCACGTTCAGACGCAGCGCACGTGACTTGTAGTACCTGATACGGATTCTCGCGTGACTTGTAGTACTGATACGGATTCAAGCGTGACTTGTAGTAAAAAATAACTGCACGCAGCTGCAAGGCTCCCCATTGACTCCCATACAATCGCGTGACTTAGACGTATGATAAGGAAAGATTATGCTCACCTTCTCCTCTTGCTCCTTCATCTCTGCTTCCAACATCTCTGCTCGGTAGCTCACTGCAAGGATCACATGCTTTACTCCAGCCTGAAGGAGGGAGAAACACACCTTTATTTGAGTCTGTAGTACACCATAATAGTGTAGTTTCCATGTGGGTTGCCCTGGTCTACATAATAGTGCAGTTTCCATGTGGGTTGCCCTGGTCTACATAAAAGTGCAGTTTCCATGTGGGTTGCCCTGGTCTACATAAAAGTGCAGTTTCCATGTGGGTTGCCCTGGTCTACATAATAGTGCAGTTTCCATGTGGGTTGCCCTGGTCTACATAATAGTGCAGTTTCCATGTGGGTTGCCCTGGTCTACATACACACTTAGCGTTGAATGTATAGTTGGTTGAACAACATGCAAAATGTCGCCTTTTTGTTCTGGCCCTTTGCTGATTATGTCATGCTCTTCCTGTGATGCACATACATACCGTAGAGCAGGTATTTTTCATTGGGGGGCGGGGGGGATGGGGGTAATTTTCATGTTTGAGTAGGATTCATGAAAATTTAGCTCGCAAAAAAATCTATGTGCGTATGAATTGTCTAGGTGTGCACAACTTGAGGAAGTGAGGTCTGTACAGTAAACTTTCTAAGTGGGCAGTTGACACATCTGTGGTGTAGCTATAGAAATGCACTGGCTGGATTTATACTCATGCGCTTCTGCATGCTATGCTTGGTGAGCATGTTATATTATAATGTCCAGTTGTTGAATCAATTAGCAGTGCTGGACAATCTTGCGTGAGAGGCATGTCAGCGTCCGCATTATAGAGTGAATTTTGTACAGTCCAGGTATTAAAGGGACCAAAAAACCTGTCCACTTTACGGAATAGTGAGGTGTCCGCATTTGGGAGTAGAAACACATTACATTTCGTGGGTTAAAACTTGCTTGCTGCAAAAATTTAAACCATGAACGTACCTGCCAATGAACCACTGACCTAGTATCTCTACAGTTTTGGACAACCTACACGATGTACTCTCAACGCAAAACATCTTCCATGATTTTGTACAATTTTTGTACAACTTACTCGAGACACATCTCCTGCAAATATACAATGCACCATGGCCGACTTTGCCTTCACCACCTCAAATAGCTTCCATTTCAGTTAATCTGCACTTCTGCAGCATTACCATCACATACAACTTCAAACTTGAAGTCATACTAACTCCAAACTTTACTTCACGGGGTGACTAAAATGGCACTCACTTGAATTTGAATGCAGTTTCCTCACGCATCAATTTATGAATACAATTAAGGTAGTTAGGTAATGAAGTATGCATATTTCCTTTCACTGGGAACATGTGCTCCAGCACCAGGTATCATGGAGCCATCACAAAGTCAGCACACTCAGTGCATGTACTCGCTCAGGCTTGCCCCACAATGATGAAACAGCTGCCAAGTGTATTGGTTGGTGGTGCACCGTTCAGATTGTGTACCTATTCTGAATTCCTTGGTTGCAAAGGGTGGTACATACTTTCATGGCCAGGTCTTCTGGTTCTTGTGTGCTAATCAACCATAATAACACAGAAGCTGTAGTAGAGGCCTGTAAACTAATTTACACCTGCTTGAAAACTCACTCAATGGTTAGTAACTTGGGACTGGACATCTATGAAAGCAATTATTTTGGAGAGGGGGAGAAATGTTGCGGAAAAGTCTGTGCAAACAAAAGTGCTGTTACAGTCCACCTTTTCCTCACATAGATAGTGATTATGTCGTGTGAAAACCCTACATAGAAGTGAGGTAGCATAAATGAAGAGAAAAGGTTATCTGTTACCATCTTGAGCTCGGAAAAAAACTTTGGAGACGTGCCTGATGATGACTGGAGCATTCAGTCGAAACGTCTGCAAAGTATTTTCAAGCTCAAGATATCCTTCCTCTTCATTTATGCAGGAGTCAACTGAGAAGCCACTTAAACGAGAAGTTAGCAACGAGAAGTTACAGATTAGTGCATTGAATGCTCTGACCTTTTCAACTCTTAGCTCACTAGCGTAAATGGAAAGGTGGTTCCCTATCACCACCTTGAAACCAGAAAACTTTTTCCCAATTAACATTTTTACTGAATGCCTCAGTTGTGATCAGGGAGTGACCTTTGGTTAGGTGCATAGCAATGCATCAGTAGGCATGGGGCGGTGTACAGGGGATGCAAAGTTCTTATTGATAAATGTCAGTATGCTAGCATTTTTACCTTCTGTTACGTTTACTTTATTGTCCAGTATTGGAATTACAAACCTGTAACCCAGCGTTAATACTGTCCAAGTAGCCCATCTTACACGTTGTCCAGTATTGGAATTACAAACCTGTAACCCAGCGTTAATACTGTCCAAGTAGCCCATCTTACACATTGTCCAGTATTGGAATTACAAACCTGTAACCCAGCGTTAATACTGTCCAAGTAGCCCATCTTACACGTTGCACACCTGATAAAAAGTATATGGACCTTATCCACAGCAGATATTCATGGCCATTTTAGCGATGCCCCTTGGTGAGATAGAAACAAATTGCACTCTATGGAGTTGGTAGCAGAAACCAAAGAATTGGCAGCTAACTCAGAAAGTTGGTTGATATACAGCACCTTTACATACTGCATTACAGTATGCAAAGGTGCTGTATTAAACCATCTATAATTTGTGCTCTGTGGAGATGGTAGCTGAGCACTACTCATGAAGGCTTAGACGGTATTCTTCAACCAAGATGTGTGGCCTCTTATTGCTTTGAATAAAATCTATGAACATAAAATTCTGTATACAAGCAGTTACATTGTATGTACGCTACCAGACAGCACTTGCAGACGGTCATTGTATGCACATGTAGTCTTGTATAATTTACTTATACTGACACTATTCACTGTATTTAGAACTACCCTACATTGTACACTCGTTTATAATATGAGTATGTTTAACAACTTGGATACTTTGGCATGTAGCCAGGCATGGCTGTCTTGAGTAAATTAGCAACTTACTTCAGCAAGAGCTTCAATCTGGTGAAGTAGAATGGGCTTATTTCCAAACTCCACCAGTGGCTTGGGCCGTGAGAGGGTCAGTGGACGCAATCTCGTCCCAAAACCTCCAACAAGGATTAAGGCCTTCATCTTGTCTCCCCAACTCCTGCATGTGCAAGTAGGCGTGTCGACGTGACAGGAAGCTGGGCATATCCGCATGGGATGGATCATGGAATCAGCTGTGGATCACGTGAACAAAGACCGGGCGCAACCGAGATCAAGCCGTCAGCCTGAGTCTGAGGGTTGGAAGAAGCACATGAAGCAGCCTGGAAACAAGGGCCACGAGGCTACGGCGCTGATGGGAGACTTGCTGCGATGGAGGCAGTTGTAACTATCTGTAAATAACTTTGCTGCATGCAGTTTTTTGTAATATGGCAGTGATATATAGTTATACTAGGCCTTCCTGTTCCCATGCAAAAGAGCTGCAAAAGCAGGTGTATAGATGCAGTACTGGGAATCTGTCTGAGTACACCTCCATGATAGATAACTAGTTTTACAAGCCAGATCCAACCAACCATAACCTAGATCACTTTTAGCATCATGCATGTCTGCGCTGTCCGATTTATAGGTCTGGCTCGCAAGTCTAGTCTAAGTAGATAATAAATAGAGCACATTTTCTGATTAGTACTTACAGCTATACATACCCCTGCTACCCTTAATTAACCGTCACATACATACTGTCTTTATGTAACATAATTTTGAGCTATAAGGTGAAAATGCGATGTTTATTGTGGTCGTGAGGGTGGGGGTTTTTTTCATACAAAAGGCCAAGTACAGCTGTGCACAAATTGTGGTGAATGTTTTTCTGAACCTCGTACTCAAGCCCCTGGGAATGAGCAAGACTATAGCAAAGGCTATATCTTGGCAAGTAAGAGTCTCAGAAAGGAGGGTCTGGTCAGTGGGTTGGGGTGGAAGTGTTCACTACGCCCAGAATATAGCCTTTTTGTGTTGTTGTTGCACTCCAATTGGCTCATTAAAAACTGGCATTTTGTTGTTTTGCACTATCAACTTTGAAATCAAAAACTTTTCTGCTCATGTTTTGACTGAATGCTTCAGTCAATTTAACAGACTCAACCAGCCTATATATGCATTTGCAGAACCTTAAATAATTTATAATCCTTCTGCTCAGTGCTCACAATAAAACAGAACAAAGCCACTTGCAAATATGATTCTCATGTGGTTACCATTTCTACATGATGGGCAAACATATACATGTAAAAATGCTTTCAGTGGCTCCCCATGCAGCTCACTCCTGCATGAATGAAAGATGGTTTTCTGTTACCAACTTGAAATCAGAGAGACATGAATGTCTCAGCTGCAGAAGGATCCACTGGTGACAAACAGTATTAAAATTCCACAATGTAGACTTTCTTCGTTTTCGTTCCTTTCTGATTTCCAAAAGGTCTTCTTATGAGGCTTGTGTGCATCTTTGTGAGAGAGAGGGAGTGAGAGTATTGCAGTGGCAATGCGGCAGACAACATTCAATGATACAGTGTTCAGGAGTGCGCGGAGACTTGCTCATTTTGACAGCATTTTCGATTGACTCTGCTTGTAGGTGTGGCACCCAGTTGCCGTTCAGTTATCGTACGGAATTCGCTTTTTTCACAGCGGTTCATGTTGCATTATGTCATCATTACGTCTTCTGTTGAATATTCATAAGTAATTCGTTTCACAGCGGTTCATGTGTGTTGAATATTCATAATTAATTCGTTTCACAGCATACATTAGACCGAACAGTGTGCTGGTCGTCTGTTGTGGCTTGTTGGCTAAATGGTTAAAGGTTAGGGTTAGGGTTAGGGTTAGGGTTAGGGCTGGGGCCAGGGATTGCACTAGGTGTGTTTCTTTTTTTTTCCTGTAGTGTTATAAGTGTGGTGAACACATTTGTCTTCGTTGGTACGGTAAGTGCGCGGCGGGGTGCTCACGACGGAGTGCGCACGACGGGTTACTTATGAATATTCAATAGGTGACGTAACCGCCACATGAACCGCTGTGAAAAAAGCGAATCCCGTTATCGTACGATCGCTATACGCTCGCCACGCGTGGTTTTGTCCAGGGGGCGAGACTATACTGGTACTCTATGGGCTTCTGAGGGGGGCGAGTCTATGGCTATTTATACACAACGGGTGCAGTTATTCGCCGTAGCCTACCCCACGCACGTATGGGCGCAGCAGCAGCGAGTCATCAGGAAGCTAGGGAGCTCGCGAGACGCATGGAACTGCGGAATGGCAGAGTACGAGCGACGAAAGCTAGCAAGAAGATGACGCCGAGAGTCTTGCCTCCTCCCACTCCACCTCTAGGTCGCCAAGGTCGATCGGTTTCCTTGGCTGCTGCGACTGCCTCCCCATCCCTATGTGGCTCCGCGCAAGGTACGTTGGTATGTTCGTCTATATAAATAAAGGGTCCAGTTTTGCAAGATGCGAGTGAAGAGATGTGTTTGTACAAGTTACAAGGTTTTGAAGCACTGTTTTGTTTTATCGTTGCATTTTCACTGCATGGTCTATTTTCGAACATGCATTGGTCGGTTTTGAGGCGCCATTGGTAAAAAGGTAGTCTGCACAGTCAGGCGAACTGATGGGCGATGGGATGCCAGCGTTGTTGCATGTGTAAATTGGGTGTGATTGGCAAATGCGTGGTCACTGCGGCATGTTCTTATGTAATCTTCCTTTAACTTGATACTAAACATGCATTGCTCGGTGGACGAGCTTGTAGTGAAAGATGGTCACACACAGTTTCTTGTATATATTTTAATATGGTATAGCAGGGCCATAGGAAGCAGAAAAAAACCTGTCCGGCCAAATTCCCATAAGGGATGAGGGATGGTGTGCTTTGCACGCCATAATCTAGGGGGTCTGCCCCCAGGAAAATTTTGAAAATTACTCCTTCTAAGACTGCTTCCGGTGGCTTCTCAGACACCAATTTCATTTGAGGGAAATGCAAACCATTGTAGATGAAAGCAGAGTCTTTCACATTGCCAGCGATCTTCCCCGTCTTAATGGCTATGATGCACGTATGGCAGAAGGCTAAGTCTGTAGTTGACTCGTAGTGTAGCCACTGCCACTTATTAAACCAAGATCCTCATGCACGGGAGCTAGAACGACCATACAAGGTTCAAAGTTCAAACTCCAACACGTGCTCGCTGTCGAATCGCGAATGGCTGAGTCTAGTCATCTTCCCGAGGCCTTGGTGAAGTACCCCACCAACCTGAGCGTCATATCTTTCCAAGACGCCAGTTCAGCAAGTCCAAAGTTGTCGGTCACGCTTTTAAGAGTCTGGCTTCACGAGACTAGCTTTCGTGAGTGGCGGCGTGCAAGATACATTTTTTTTTTCATGCTTACAAAAACCGGTACAGCCATGGCTATGGGCCTGTATAGGGCTGTACTTGATTACGTTTGTGTGTATTAATAATGGTATCTACTGACATCAAGAATCTGCATAATGGATTTTTTTAAGTTTCAACTGTGGCATTTACTTTTGCACTGAAAAGTAACTAATTATGCTGGATATATGGAGTAACTTGCATGTAAGTATCTTGTTTTCAGTGCACACCCTTCCCCGACCTCTTTCTCCTATTCAGAACAAGCATAGTTCCTAATTCAAAAATTTACTTTAAACTACCATCTAGTATTGGCTGCCGTCTTTCGGAGGAGTCTGTAAACAGTCAACAAATTGACTTTGATATTGCAGATCTGAAGCTAATGCTAATGTAGTACACTGTGACTGTGAGCTTGCGCGAGTACATACATATATGCACATTTTTAGCCAAGCAGAGCAGCTTGTGTACTGACTGTGTAGCAGCTTAAGGCAGACTTATCAGACTAAATACCGTAAAATCAGGATAATAGGCACCCACACAAAATAAGCACCCATGAATATAGGCACCTATTTTGCAACTACATTGCGTTTATAAGCACCTATACAAAAATAGGCACCCCACATAAAAAAGAACCCGTTATGTGCAAACGGAAGCGAATCGCTGATTCGACTTTCGAATGTAGCAGCTAAATTTTGCTAGTATTTCTCTCCGATTGTAAGCAAGCTATCGACGCAGGATAAAAGCTAACATATAGGCAAGGCCTCTTGATAAAACATACCCAGGAATTAGCCAATGTCTCTCAGGGATTTGTTTGTTTCAAACGCTTTACTTTGGTGGGCGGGGGTTGGCAATGATCAATCGAGTGCCGTCTGTATCTTGGGTTCTATAAAAGCTGCGAACACAGGACAACAAATAGCAGGAAGATAAATTCTAGGCCTATTATATGTCTCAACTAGTACGTTCCCCTACAACTGTACCTTGCTATGATATTACATGGGTTTTATTAGCACCCCATGAAAATAAACATCGATTCGGTCTGCTAATTTCGAAAATAGGCACCGGTGCCCGATTTTACGGTATACAGACAATTCGGCCATTTATCCAGTCAAGAGAGGTCTGCACTATGTGATAAAGGCTGAGAAGAGTCTATGATGGAGGCTAGAAGCAATTATGGCTAAGCGCTTTACACAGTCATGGGCTACGTTTTACACTCACACTGTCTATATCACGAATAGCACGGATCATTGCATGCTGCCCTCCACTGCCTATGAGCAGTCTGGCTCCTTGTATCTCCCTTCTGTCCACTACTGTCACTACACGTGACCCAATTTCCAATTACTTCCCCCTCGGGTTTAGGATACTGCAAGCATTCAAAGACTGGCACCTGGGATCTTTGCTAGACTACATGCTCAAGCATACCTCAGTGATCATGGATCTGTGTATGAAGACAGTACTCAAGTGCTCTCTCACACACTCCTTTTTCTACACTACTTTTGAGTCTAAAGTGGGAAGGTGGCATTTACTAAACATTCAGTTAGTCTCAACTATATGCCCCCTAATTCAATGCGAGGTCGACAGTATTCACCATGACTTCGCAATGGTATACGAAATGACAACATCGCTAGTCACACATCACCAGTAACTGTGGTAGTAAGCTGAGATGAGAGCCAGTGAGGTAGTTTGCATTGTTAGTAATGACAGGAGTCGACCCATGCCAGATAGTCTGGGCTGTGGCCTACAAATGAGGTTAGTGGTTGTGTGTGTGCAGATTGCAAAACCTCTCATGTACATGTAATAGCCACAGTGGGCGCATAAACCGAAAGGTCAGAGTTGATGTCCCTCTTGCTGTTGTATATCTTTGCTGATCCCTTCAAGTGTAAACTACAGTGTTGTGCGGCTAACTGCTGAGTTGTGAATTTTTGGTTGCAATTCTCATGTTACTACCTAGTGTCATGTTTGCCTGTTTCATGGTGAGAAACTGTATGCCACTATGGGAAAGCTGGGTGGTGGTATGTCAACTTGATATGCATGGTTACAGAAGAGAGAATGTCAATGTCACTACATGTTGTCCTAAACGAGTAACTTCTGATTACTCTACTCGATCTGGTAGCCATTTTGTTCTGCCATGCCAGCTGCACTTAAAGATCAGCATGGTCCCTACTAACATACAGTGGAACCTCCCTTAACGGACATTCTCTATAGCAGACACCTCATTATACAGGACAAAATGTTGCGGTCCGGATTGAATTTGCATTACGTGCAATACTTTACAGCTCTCCAAAATGCAGACACCTCGCTATTCCCTAAAGCGGACAGATTTTGCGGTCCCGCTAGTACCTGGACTGTACAAAATTCACTCGATAATGCGGACGCTGGCAGGCCTCTCGCACAAGATTGTCCGGCACCGCTGATTGATTCACCAACTGGACATTATACTAACATTGGTACACATAGTTTTAGCCTCTGGTTATCCTCGTACAGCAAGGGAGAGCTCTGGAACGCGCCTTCGTAGCGCTCAACGGCACGAGTGCGCATTGCCACGCCTACCGGAAATATACCAGAAACCTCCGAAGTAGAGACATCTCTTTACTCAGGACACTTTAGATGGCAACAATGGTGTCTGCATTATAGAGGTTCCACTGTATATAGAAGAATACTTTGAACCGACATAATCACAACTACTTAATAACACTATGGCAGGATTAGCTACGTATTGGATGCTGGGATATGCAGTGCTCTATCTAGAAAAATTTGTAGAGTGGGGGAACATGAAGCATCAAACCACCTAAGGAGGGTCCATTCTGTGTAGTACCATGGCGCTTACACAGAGAACACGGCAAACCTACGACTTCGCTCTTGGAGTTGCCTTCTTCAGCATACACAGGAATATGCCAAGGAAACACATCCTTCCAACGTACATCGTATTCTATCTTGTGCTCACCCTCCTTTGTCTCCAGATTGCACGATCCAGTGCTTACACACCACTTCATTTTCTAAAACAGCACATGGCATCACGAGTAAGTGCCAGTTTATTATAACGGACCCACCCCCATTAATTAAAATGGAGCCCTAGTTAACAGCGGCGCAGAGCGGCACCATTCCGCGCTTTAGTGAGATCACTGATATGTACCCATCTCCTTCTGCGTAGTCTGTCCACCCATGTTGGTTGTGAGGGGTATTACTCAGTATATACTACATTGTAACTACCTATCATGATAGAACAATAACTCCTGGGCAGTACTTCTGAGTATGCCAACCTTTGCCTTAGCATTTTGGCAGTGACCTGCATGGTTTAGGCTCTCAGTGATCAAAATGATTTTAGATGAATATTTGCCAGACAAAAGGTCTGCTTTCTAGACAGTACTGGCAGCTCTATTGTTCTCAAAAAGGTGCCAAAGCCTTATGTAAGCTTCTTATCACCCGCAAAACAAGGGAAATTGCGGGTTTTTCCGGTACTCCGTGTGACTATTAAAACCGGTGACTCCTCCTTGCCTTGAACCAGAGTTTCAGTGGCTCCCCTGTGGCAGAAAAGATCATCAACAGAGAAAAAACCGTCTCGAACGGTATTCATTACGTAGCACCTTTTTCTACAGGTGCCGAATATTCAATTATGTATTGTAATGCGGAAGTGTGACCGCCTTGCAGCGAGCTGTTATATCCCATATAGCTCCTTGGTCCAACCTTCTGACTTTAGAGTTCGATCTGTTGAAGCCTGGTGTGCAGCTGTTCAGTACGGGCACTTAGCTGTTTATTCATGTGGTTAGGGGCCTATTCTGATACTTGATATTCTGGTTCTGCCTACTGCCCGCCATTTTTGGCATGCTTGAAATTTTGATGTTATCATCTACATCCCGACTCTTGCGCTTGGTTGAGTTTTCACTTGGTGCAGTCACTGACAGCCGAGGGATCCTTTGATGTCGGGGTCACAGCTCTGGACAGCCATTCAGGTACTGTAAGGTGTAGATTGGATAATCCTGTTGCTGTTCGGGAGGGGGACAGGGACTTTCAGGTGTTGATCAGTTTAGAACAGAGGTGTAAATCATGATATTCAAAATGAAATGATATTTCTTGGTCTTCTGTTATCAGTGAGCACCTTCGTACTGTCAACAGGCAGCTGTTCTACCTTAGTAGCTCAGCCGTAAGCCAACCAGCCAGTCAGTAAGTCAGGCCGCTAGAGTTAATTAGTGAACTCTGTAAATCATGACCTCAAACTGGAGCTTGGCACAATAGGTAGTTCTTATTATTACTGGAGACTAAGTACTTTACTACCGTGTCAAAAGACAACTGTACTGCCAAAAAGGCAGCTCTGTAAGTGGGCTGCTGAAGGTTAATTAGTGAACTCTAGGAGTTAGATCATTTTATTCAAACGTGGTATTAGTGAGGACCTTAGTACCGTCAACGGCAGCTGTACTGTCAAAAGATACCTCTGTAGGTCAGTTGTAAGTCTGCTGCCAGAAGTCAGCCTGTATGTCTGCTGCCAGAGTTAATTAGTGAACTCTATGGAGTCGAAATTATGACATCTAAATGGTATGGTATAGTAAGTATGAAACTGGCTCAACACCTTCGTGCTGTCAACAGGAAGCTGTACTGTCAAAAGGAATCTCTGTAAGTTAGCTGCTATGAGTTAGATAGTGAACTCTTGACTTTGGCACGATATTCCTACCTGAATTAGACAGAGAATTTAGATATTCTCACAGTAAAAGGGAATACGCCCCGCCCCGCAAAGTTGGACATGTGCCCTAGGCTTTCTGGAGGTATTTCATTGCATTAACAGTTGCATGTGCTAATAGGTTTTGATGAACACTTGGCCAATATTTCTGCCCAAGGACTAGACAACAGACAAACAATGTACAGTACATGCTCACTGCAAACACATTGTGGTAGTACTAAATGATACCATCAACTACACTTAGTGGCCCATTTCAGCTCTAAAGGATCTCAAAGTGCATGAATTAATGTGCACTCCATCCATGCTATTAGGTTCTACTTCGTATTAGGAAACCTTGTTTTTGGAAAACATTTTTCCACAGGCAAGGAGGTGATTTGCTGTGTGTAGGGAAATTTATCTTAAGCTTGTCCACATTCACCGGATGCAAGTCAAGCAGTTTGTGGCTGTCTTATTTTCAGACCCCAATGGGGATGGGTCTGAGGACAAGAATTAAATTCAGAACCGGCTACCTTGAGGTATGATGAAAAACATGCAGAATAAGTGCTTTACTGGGCACCTCTTAGACTAGTTGAGTCTAGTTACACACCAAGCTGATACCTCGCTAGAAAGTGATTACAAAGGAACTCCGAGATCCGATTTCTTATTGTGCCTGACTGGAATGTGTTGAGAGCGCGTTTCACAAAGGGTGAAATCTAGCTTGCATGAAGTTGTGTGTACTGCTCCCCATCTAAGACTAGGGAGATGCTTGATCATCGTGGGGCGAGCCTGATCGAGCAGCGTACCGATGGCTTCATATTTTGGCACGGCATGCAAATCATGCATACAGTGATAGTATTGCTAACAGGGTTTGTCAGCTACACAGGCATGGGCTAAGCTTCACATTCGAGCTGGATTTCTGCCGTCATGGGTATTGTTCATGCATGGACCTGTACCTGAAGTGATCTCCATCAACCACTGTGCATAATTTCTGCCGTTCCCTCACGGTCTGTCACAACTGGTAGACTTCAGGTAGCTTACGTTGCTTACACGTACTTCAATTTCAGTTGCCGTCTCTTTCCTGTGCCGACACTACAACTGACAGTAGTCCTCCACGCTCCACGCTAAACGCTCAACCTCCATTAAATGTTTGAATGCACTCATTTGAAATATGCAGTAAGTGGTCAGTCCAAACCAACAAACATACACACGCAGGTGCATGCGCAATGCAGTCACGCTAATGTGGGGCTCACTCAGGCTTGCCCCAATAGACAAGAAATCCTGATAATATGTTGATCGTAGCTGGTCTCATTCCCAGACCCCAAATACGGTAGGTTTATGGGACACGAGCAATTCAGAGCAGGCTACCTTGAGATGCGATGAAAAAGTGCAGAATAAGTGCTTTACTGGGCACCTCTTAGACTAGTTGATGTGCAGTGACGTAGCTCAAGCTGGTACCTCTCTGGAAGGTGCTGAAAAGTAACTCCCATATTCCATCCCTTATTGGAATGGAACTGGAACTGGAGTGTGTTGAAAGCTAAGTTCAATTCTTCACTCAAGATGTGTCTTTGTTTCATGTAAGCAAATATCAACGAATGATAGTTTCGAAACATTCTGGTAGTGTGCTTGTTAATAGCTAGTTAGCCTCATTCCCAGGCTCTTGTGCGGGGGAGGAGGAAAGAGAGCCTGGTACACACTGTTCGCGCATGCCCCAAGTTCCCATGGTAACCTGCATACTACTCCGCTACACTAAAATTGCGGTCAATTTCTGCTTACCTGCTGAAGGCCGCACTGCATAGTTATACTCCCTGTGGGACACATATGGGCGGTTTGGAAGGCCAAAACAATATCGCTTTGCCAGTAACGTTCTGCATTGCTTCGTTCGAGGCGATCGGTGAACTTCAAAGGGACAGATTGCGTCATTCACGTGCCGCAGCGTTTACAGCTGGAATGGACGAACGCGTGGACAATTCCTGCAAGCGAAGAGCTGAGTACCTTCGTCGCTCCCTCTTTTATACGGGAGAAGTCGGCGTGCCTCGCGGAGGTTAGTGTAATGGAGCATATTTTACGGAAATTTCCAAATTCCCAGAAATCCTGGGAAAACTGAGCATGCGCAAACAGTGTGTACCAGGCTCTTTTCTCCCCGCCCACGCACAAGAGCCTGGGAACAAGGCTAATAGCTAGTCTGATTCTCACGTAAGTAACAAAATCCTCAACAAAGGTAGGTGATTGCATATGCAGACAATTTGCAGCCATTTCTCCACTCAAGGCAGCTACTACATGTATGGCTTCACAGGAAGGGACTAAGATTCTAGTAGCACTTCACTGACTGATGCACATGGATGTTCTATCTTCTTGAAATAAATAGTCTCATTTAAAAGTTTGCAGTGACTGATCACAAACAAACGACCAAACATACACACATGCGTGCACAATTAATGCAGTCCTAGTGTTGGGCTCACTCAGGGTTGCACAAACGAGCCATGATGCTAATGTATCCACACGATTTCAGTGAAGAGTAAAGCTCTGTTTTTCTTTTCCTGTGACACATGGGGTCAGACACACGATCCTCAATGCTACGTAGTTTTCACTTGTCCTCGTGCACGTCTTGTGCACGTCAGAACAAGCAGATTTCAACTTGCCGTAGTCTCGCGAAAGAACACCCATGGGCAGAGCACCTTACAAGTCTGTCAAAGAAGGGGGTGGTGCTCTTTTGAGTGTTTCCGCATTTAACCTCGAAAGAACGCCCATGTCACGTTTAAAACGACTCGATGCCCTCAAAGCAAATGATTGGACAAACAATACCGTACAACGGAACCACCAGCGGCTTCAAAGTCAAATCCTGACGGCACACAACACTCTGAACAGCACCATGTGACCGTGAGCATGGTATAGCTCGCAGTGCATGTCGCATCAGTAACATCCGTCTACGCAAAGCTGCCTCATAGTAACCTTCAGTGAAGTATAATGCGAAGTTTTTTACTTCAGATATGAATTGGGGGTGGGCGCTCTTTCGCGAGACTACGGTACATGTTTGTAAGATAATACATACAAAGCTTGCACCAACATTTACACAAGTCAAAGTCAGTTATGTTGGGGAGCTACAAAGTGATCAAGCAGTTGACTTTGGCAGCTTAGCTTCATCCCAGGCCCGTTTGAGAAATCGGAATGGGCCTGGCATTTGGAGGCTATTTGGTAGCTATGCCACCACTGACTATCAATGCCTGCAATACTGAGTTGAACTTATTGATGAGGTTAATTCATTTGTTTTGGACTACGATGACTAAGAAGCAGGAACATTTGTGGTGGCAGGTAATAAATCGTCTCATGAAGTACAAAGTCAATAGTTTTCACCTGAAAAATATCCAGATAACGTTTATAAAAGGCAGAATAAACCTAAAGCTGCTTTATTTCGAAACTGTATAGTGATCTGTTTTGTAAATTTGTTATTCTGTAACTTCAGAATATCAGTGTTTGTGCAACTGCAGTGGCAGGCTTTTGTCATTATCTGTTATTGATATGAAGCTGTGCATTGAAAAATAGTTATGTGTGTCTTCACTCAGCCACTCTATGAAGTTAAACAGATGGAGCTCATTGGTTCACCCTTTGTCGTCATTTATATGTGAATATAGAAGGCAGATCAATTTACAACTAGCGAATTAGCATTCAAAAGAGAGAACCTATCTATACGGTTGGTAGGGTATGGTGCCATTTACTCACCTTGGTGATACTGAATCTTAGCAACTAGACTGCTAACTGACTTCACTACCAGTGGCCCGAACACTATATTTTCTGTTTTGCAGTTGCTGTGTGTAATGTATTGCTGATAATCATCAAGCTCACAAGGGTCTAGTGGTTTATTCACATTGTCTAATGTCTTTTTCCCTATGAGAGCGCACCCCTAGCTGGCATTATACCAACTGCTTAAGAAGTCACCTGCTGCTTCAGTGAAAGTGCTAACTACGCCCGTCATAGACCTTTTTTGGTTGTCTGCATCTCGAGTTACATCCACAATGTAGCCCGTGTTTTCCAGTGCTTCGACCATCATTACGCAGTTCACTGGAACAATCTCAAATTGGCTCACTGGCCACATTCAAAACTCGGGTCTGTCTTCTCATCACTCCTTGCCTTACGTATGGAGCATGGATAACTGTGGGGATCTCACTTTTTCTGTGAAGTTAAAAATATGGAGTTCATTGCTCCACCCCCTCGCAGCATGTTGAACTGCCTTGAGGTCAGGATCTACTTCTGACAGATCACGTGATTGTTGCTACACAACACAGTCACTTCTTCATAGATGATCTCTTCTGATAACACTGGTCAGCGTGCTCAGTACAATTCAGTATTGTACATCAGTAGGTTGCAGTGTCTCTTCAGTGTGACATTGCATGATTTTTTTGTGTGTAATGGTTCGTGTGCGAACTTACGTAAGTGCTAAAAGTGTCGGCAGCGAAAGAGCACAAGCTGCCATGTTTAGCTGGATAGTAGACGTCTATATTCAGATACCTTGCCACATCGTGTTACTAGGTCGACCCTGTACTTCAGCTCCTCGTCTTCTTCAGCTCGAGTTTACTATTGTAGTCTATCGTACGCGTGTGACCTGTTTCAGGTTCTTCCAACTCCATTTGTGGTTATCTCTACTCGATCTCTACAACCAACACGGTGCGGCCATATCTGGTGTGACGTAAAATTACGGCTGCGGCACACATCACGTGATGAACGAGCCCAGGCCCTCTGTGCGAATTTCGTACTGCAAGCGACGAACGCGCAGGGCCTGGGAACGAGGCTAGTGTGACATTGCATGATTGTATTGTGTGTCCAACACTAGGAAAAATTATGTTACAGCGGAGAAGCACTCGGGAGCAATTTATAAATCAATAATGAACAGCTTGAATGAATTTAATTGTCTACATTAATGTTAGGTGGCGTATTTACAGCTAAAATTTAGTGAAGCTTTTGCTTGCACTTTTAAAAAGTTTTTTGTGTGTCAGGTCTTCTGTGAGGTTAAAAGACAGAGTTCATTTGTCCACCCCTTGCCTTCATGTTGTATAGGCAGCATAGACACAGGGTCCAATCCCTTCCGTCATGTTCATAAACCTTGCATGAATACTTCTTAGATTTTCTCTGAAGTTAAAAGATGCAACTCATCTGTGCACTCATTGTCTGTTTGTGTACAACCGGCATATCATGCTGTTTCTGATGAATGTATTCTCTCCATTTTTAACTTGAAGGCAGTGACTTTTCATCTAGTACACGCTCTTTGCCCAGGAAGTTGGTGACAGTCCACCTTGCTTGGGGTGGCCTCATTCGGATCAGGTCTTCTGTGAGGTTAACTCTTTACCGACCGTAGCGCGTTATTGCAATATTACGCGGATGGCCGTAAAATCGCGGACGAAGCGGTCAAGACAATGTGTTGTGTACTCCGTTTTATATCTCCAGCTGTAAACCAGCTACAAACTTCTAGTAAAAAGCAATGGATAGCCTTAGGATTTGCCTAGCTACGCTGTAGTTTTGAAGCTTACCACTGAAGTACAAGCCTGCAGATAAACGTAAACTTTTCAAACAGGAAGTCGCCGTCTTCGGTATCTTCTGACACTTGTAACTTTGCTGTTACAGCCCTGTTTCCTTTGGAATCTGCAGCGAGGTTAGAGCTTTCTTTTAGCTATTTGTAGCTTTTTGTTTCATCTCTGTAGCTTGTTTACTTCTTGAGATCGGTTTCGATAAAGATCGCGTCTTCGTCTGCGATAGCATCACACGGTTCGCTACGTTGAACTTCCGGCTCATACGTACGCTATCACACCTCAAGTGCGACCAATTTAGCTTCCGGTAGGTGTAATGAATACAGTTACGGAAGAAGGAAATCCGTAATTCACCGCTATCTTCGGGAAAAGACTTGAAAACGCAGGTATGTATTCATGACGCTAAAACGCGTCATTGGTCATACAGGAACACTAATTTCATGACGCTAAAACGCGTCATTGGTCGGTAAAGAGTTAAAGTACGCAGCTCATTTGTCCACCCCTTGCCTTCATGTTGTATCTCCTGTGTTATGATAGCATCATCGGCTTATCAGTTATGCAGCTCTTCAAGTCAACATGAACACGTTTCCTTTCTTGTGAGATCTAAACAATGGAACTCATTTCTCCATACTCTCTGTTCATGAGTATGTAGTTCTCAGCTTTGTAAACACTAAGCACACATGTGTGCCTATATTTGGTCCATGCTGACATTTCAATTTGTTGAGGTTTTTAAAATTCTGTATAGCTATTCCCCCTGCCTTCACATACATGCACACCCGAAAAATGGAAGGTCTTCACTTTTCTGTGTGGTTGAATAAATGGAATTCATTGGTCCATCCCCTTCCGTCGTGTTCATAAACCTCGCATGAATACTTCTGAGAAATGTTCTGAAGTTAAAAAGATGCAACTCATCTGTGCACTCATTGTCTGTTTGTGTGCAACTGGCATATCATGCTGTTTCTGATGAATGTTGCTTCGTACTCAGGCCACCTGGGAGGAGAGAAACGGCCTGGTGTCGACTGCATGAACACACTTAACCTTTCCCGTGAGATCGAAACAATAGAACTCATTTCTCCACCCTCTCTGTTCATGAGTATGTAGTTCTCAGCTTTCTACACGCTAAGCAGTCATATGCGCCTATATGTGGTCTTCAATATGTTGAGGTTTCTGAAAGTTGTGTATAGCTATTCCCTGCCTTCACATACCTGCACAACTGACATGGGTGACTTCTGGAAAGTGAAGGGTCTTACTTTTCTGTGTGGTTGAATAGATGAAACTCATTGGTCCATCCCCTTCCGTCGTGTTTATAAACCTGGCATGAATACTTCTGGGAAATGTTCTGAAGTTAAAAAGATGCAACTCATCTGTGCACTCATTGTCTGTTTGTGTACAACCGGCATATCATGCTGTTTCTGATGAATGTATTCTCTCCATTTTTAACTTGAAGGCATCGATTTTTCGACTCTTACATGCTCTTTACCAAGAAGTTGGTAACAGTCCATCTTGTTTTGGGTGGCCTCATTCAGATCAGGTCTTTTGTGAGGTTAAAGGACGCAGCTCATTTGTCCACCCCTTGCCTTCATGTTGTATAGGCAGTATGGACACAGCAAGTAGTATCTCCTGTGTTATGATAGTATCGTCAGCTTATCAGTTATGCAGCTCTTCAAGTCAACATGAACACGTTTCCTTTCCTGTGAGATCGGAACTCATTTCACCATTCTTTCCGTTCATGAGTATGTAGTTTTCAGCTTTGTAAACACTAAGCACACATGTGCCTATATGTGGTCCATGACGACATTTCAATTTGTTGTGGTTGAATAAATGGAATTCATTGGTCCATCCCCTTCCGTCGTGTTTATAAACCTGGCATGAATACTTCTGGGAAATGTTCTGAAGTTAAAAAGATGCAACTCATCTGTGCACTCATTGTCTGTTTGTGTACAACCGGCATATCATGCTGTTTCTGATGAATGTATTCTCTCCATTTTTAACTTGAAGGCATCGATTTTTCGACTCTTACATGCTCTTTGCCAGGAAGTTGGTAACAGTCCATCTTGTTTTGGGTGGCCTCATTCAGATCAGGTCTTTTGTGAGGTTAAAGGACGCAGCTCATTTGTCCACCCCTTGCCTTCATGTTGTATAGGCAGTATGGACACAGCAAGTAGTATCTCCTGTGTTATGATAGTATCGTCAGCTTATCAGTTATGCAGCTCTTCAAGTCAACATGAACACGTTTCCTTTCCTGTGAGATCGGAACTCATTTCACCATTCTTTCCGTTCATGAGTATGTAGTTTTCAGCTTTGTAAACACTAAGCACACATGTGCCTATATGTGGTCCATGACGACATTTCAATTTGTTGTGGTTGAATAAATGGAATTCATTGGTCCATCCCCTTCCGTCGTGTTTATAAACCTGGCATGAATACTTCTTTTAGATTTTCTCTGAAGTTAAAAGATGCAGCTCATCTGTGCACTCATTGTCTGTTTGTGTGCAACCGGCATATCATGCTGTTTCTGATGAATGTTGCTTTGTACTCAGGCCGCCTGGGAGGAGAGAAACGGCCTGGTATCGACTGCATGAACACACTTACCTTTCCTGTGAGATCGAAACAATGGAACTCATTTCTCCACCCTCTCTGTTCATGAGTATGTAGTTCTCAGCTTTCTACACGCTAAGCAGTCATATGCGCCTATATGTGGTCTTCAATATGTTGAGGTTTCTGAAAGTTGTGTATAGCTATTCCCTACCTGCACACCCGACATGGGTGACTTCTGGAAAATGGTGGGTCTTACTTTTCTGTGTGGTTGAATAGATGCAACTCATTGGTCCATCCCCTTCCGTCACATTTATAAACTTGGCTTGAATACTTCTGGGAAATGTTCTCTGAAGTTAAAAGATGCAGCTCATCTGTGCACTCATTGTCTGTTTGCGTACAACCGGCATATCATGCTGTTTCTGACGAATGTTGCTCTAACCTTGGTTGAATGCATTCTTACCATTTTTAACTTGAAGGCATCGATTTTTCGACTCTTACATGCTCTTTGCCAGGAAGTTGGTAACAGTCCATCTTGTTTGGGGTAGCCGCATTCAGATCAGGTCTTTTGTGAGGTTAAAGTACGCAGCTCATTTGTCCACCCCTTGCCTTCATGTTGTATCTCCTGTGTTATGATAGCATCATCAGCTTATCAGTTATGCAGCTCTTCAAGTCAACATGAACACGTTTCCTTTCCTGTGAGATTTAAACAATGGAACTCATTTCACCATTCTTTCTGTTCATGAGTATGTAGTTCTCAGCTTTGTAAACACTAAGCACACATGTGCGTATATGTGGTCCATGACGACATTTCAATTTGTTGAGGTTTCTAAAATTCTGTATAGCTATCCCATCCCTTCACATACATGCACACCCGAAAAAATGAAGGGTCTTCACTTTTCTGTGTGGTTGAATAAATGGAATTCATTGGTCCATCCCCTTCCGTCGTGTTCATAAACCTCGCATGAATACTTCTTAGATTTTCTCTGAAGTTAAAAGATGCAGCTCATCTGTGCACTCATTGTCTGTTTGTGTGCAACTGGCATATCATGCTGTTTCTGATGAATGTTGCTTCGTACTCAGGCCGCCTGGGAGGAGAGAAACGGCCTGGTATCGACTGCATGAACACACTTACCTTTCCTGTGAGATCGAAACAATAGAACTCATTTCTCCACCCTCTCTGTTCATGAGTATGTAGTTCTCAGCTTTCTACACGCTAAGCAGTCATATGCACCTATATGTGGTCTTCAATATGTTGAGGTTTCTGAAAGTTGTGTATAGCTATTCCCTGCCTTCGCATACCTGCACAACTGACATGGGTGACTTCTGGAAAATGAAAGGTCTTCACTTTTCTGTGTGGTTGAATAGATGAAACTCATTGGTCCATCCCCTTCCGTCGTGTTTATAAACCTGGCATGAATACTTCTGGGAAATGTTCTCTGAAGTTAAAAAAAGATGCAGCTCATCTGTGCACTCATTGTCTGTTTGTGTACAACCGACACATCATGCTGTTTCTGACGAATGTTGCTCTAACCTTGGTTGAATGCATTCTTACCGTTTTTAACTTGAAGGCATCGATTTTTCGACTCTTACATGCTCTTTGCCAGGAAGTTGGTAACAGTCCATCTTGTTTTGGGTGGCCTCATTCAGATCAGGTCTTTTGTGAGGTTAAAGGACGCAGCTCATTTGTCCACCCCTTGCCTTCATGTTGTATAGGCAGTATGGACACAGCAAGTAGTATCTCCTGTATCATCAGCTTATCAGTTATGCAGCTCTTCAAGTCAACATGAACACGTTTCCTTTCCTGTGAGATCTAAACAATGGAACTCATTTCACCATTCTTTCTGTTCATGAGTATGTAGTTTTCAGCTTTGTAAACACTAAGCACACATGTGCCTATATGTGGTCCATGACGACATTTCAATTTGTTGTGGTTGAATAAATGGAATTCATTGGTCCATCCCCTTCCGTCGTGTTTATAAACCTGGCATGAATACTTCTTTTAGATTTTCTCTGAAGTTAAAAGATGCAGCTCATCTGTGCACTGATTGTCTGTTTGTGTGCAACCGGCATATCATGCTGTTTCTGATGAATGTTGCTTCGTACTCAGGCCGCCTGGGAGGAGAGAAACGGCCTGGTATCGACTGCATGAACACACTCACCTTTCCCGTGAGATCGAAACAATGGAACTCATTTCTCCACCCTCTCTGTTCATGAGTATGTAGTTCTCAGCTTTCTACACGCTAAGCAGTCATATGCGCCTATATGTGGTCTTCAATATGTTGAGGTTTCTGAAAGTTGTGTATAGCTATTCCCTACCTGCACACCCGACATGGGTGACTTCTGGAAAATGGTGGGTCTTACTTTTCTGTGTGGTTGAATAGATGCAACTCATTGGTCCATCCCCTTCCGTCACATTTATAAACTTGGCTTGAATACTTCTGGGAAATGTTCTCTGAAGTTAAAAGATGCAGCTCATCTGTGCACTCATTGTCTGTTTGCGTACAACCGGCATATCATGCTGTTTCTGACGAATGTTGCTCTAACCTTGGTTGAATGCATTCTTACCATTTTTAACTTGAAGGCATCGATTTTTCGACTCTTACATGCTCTTTGCCAGGAAGTTGGTAACAGTCCATCTTGTTTGGGGTAGCCGCATTCAGATCAGGTCTTTTGTGAGGTTAAAGTACGCAGCTCATTTGTCCACCCCTTGCCTTCATGTTGTATCTCCTGTGTTATGATAGCATCATCAGCTTATCAGTTATGCAGCTCTTCAAGTCAACATGAACACGTTTCCTTTCCTGTGAGATTTAAACAATGGAACTCATTTCACCATTCTTTCTGTTCATGAGTATGTAGTTCTCAGCTTTGTAAACACTAAGCACACATGTGCGTATATGTGGTCCATGACGACATTTCAATTTGTTGAGGTTTCTAAAATTCTGTATAGCTATCCCATCCCTTCACATACATGCACACCCGAAAAAATGAAGGGTCTTCACTTTTCTGTGTGGTTGAATAAATGGAATTCATTGGTCCATCCCCTTCCGTCGTGTTCATAAACCTGGTATGAATACTTCTGAGAAATGTTCTGAAGTTAAAAAGATGCAACTCATCTGTGCACTGATTGTCTGTTTGTGTGCAACTGGCATATCATGCTGTTTCTGATGAATGTTGCTTCGTACTCAGGCCGCCTGGGAGGAGAGAAACGGCCTGGTATCGACTGCATGAACACACTTACCTTTCCTGTGAGATCGAAACAATGGAACTCATTTCTCCATCCTCTCTGTTCATGAGTATGTAGTTCTCAGCTTTCTACACGCTAAGCAGTCATATGCGCCTATATGTGGTCTTCAATATGTTGAGGTTTCTGAAAGTTGTGTATAGCTATTCCCTACCTGCACACCCGACATGGGTGACTTCTGGAAAATGGTGGGTCTTACTTTTCTGTGTGGTTGAATAGATGAAACTCATTGGTCCATCCCCTTCCGTCACATTTATAAACTTAGCTTGAATACTTTTGGGAAATGTTAAAAGATGCAGCTCATCTGTGCACTCATTGTCTGTTTGTGTACAACCGGCATATCATGCTGTTTCTGACGAATGTTGCTCTAACCTTGGCTGAGCGCATTCTTACCATTTTTAACTTCAAGACATTGAATTTTCAACTAGTACACGCTCTTTGCCAGGAAGTTGTTGACAGTCCATCTTGCTTGGGTCTTCCCAGTCTCCAGTTTTGTTTTTTGCAGTATGCAGTCTTTGCATGCTGAAAGCAATCAAAACTGGTGGTGGGGAAGGCCTGGGAAAGAGGCTAGTTCGGGGTGCTTCCTCCTATTTGTACCAATCAACAGTCATCTTGTCTGCAGCTGTGTGTGTAGTCTTTTATTTGCTGGTTACCTTAGATATTTTCTTTATGCAAGAGTGCAAATTCATACAATGTCATGGAGCTGTGGTGGTGATAAAGTGGTTAAGTTCTTCTTTACGCTACCTGTGTTTCTAAAGCATGCAGCACTATTCTTAAAGTGGAACATAGCATTATTGTACTTGATCCAATGGCTACATACAGTCGTACATTGACGGAATTTTTCCTTGGTAGACTGTGTGGGGCATTTTTTTATTTTTTGTTCACATTTCTTCACTTCTGACTGTGTGAACCAGGCTTGGTACAACATTGATGGAAACTATTATACGGCTGAAGAAATCATGATGTCATAAGCTCATATTACTTGTTCTTAAAATTAGAAGTACAGTTTAGAAGTACAGTAGCTGTGGATTTTCGAGCAATATGGCATCAGCTCATATCAATTGCCTGGTTGGCAACTGTACATGCAAAAGAGAACTTTTCGTATGATTTCTGTTCAGCTAGCTGGTAGTCAAAGGATGGTCTGATCATGCACATCTCATTGCATAAAACCACTAGTAGCATCTGTGCAGCGCAGCTATCTTGACATGTCCAACTCTCTGCCTCTTCTCTCCCCCTGCATCGCATTGTTTACAACCGGGCATTGTTGATGACTGAGAAACAATCAATCCCACCGCTGCCACCAAGTGTGATAGGTGTTTGTGCACCAATCTCATGTGCCAAATGTGAACACTTTCAAACCAAACAACCCAAGTAATAAATAGTCTTGTGGTCTTACAAGATGATCCAGAAATCTTAGAACATTTTTTCTACCAATACTGGAGACAGTACTTCATTCCCTACTCATGCTGTTGCTCAAATGCATTGTAATTAACTATGAAAATGTGACGTCCAAGCTGTGACAGACGTATGACCAACTGTTGAATCTACCTTGGGTATTGTCTTTAACATCTCTGTGAATGCAGGTCGCCCTCGTTGCACCCTTGCATCTTCCCATGAGTTGGGATATTCGATGTGTGTGTTGAACTTTGACTATAATTATAGCATCAGTATCAGGTACCCTGTGCTTGCTGAAAAGTCAAAATTGGTTCACAGGGTGACCCTTTAAAATTTAATATAAATCCTAAGCCACTTATCCAAACTGAAGCAGTCCTTAATAAACGTCCAATCAGTTCATATTTTATATTGCCAATGATAGCGAACGACGACGAAAGTATTAGATGTGAATATTTGAGCACCATTCTTGAGCCCCATGATGAGGGTCCAAGTTCAGAAATAGCCTTTTCAAGGCGTTTCAAAGGCACTATTTATTTGGAGCTTCCGTGCTTCGCGTTGGATGACCGGACATTTCGTCGGCATGCACGTTCAAACTCTAGCTTTGGATTCTAGCGACTCGTTCACGTTCGACTCGGTACCATTCCTTTGTGCTTTACAAGTATCCAAACTCAGAAAAAGCTTTTCCAGAGCGTTACTTGGAGTCACCATGCTTCACACAGTAGGACCGAATATCTAACCCGACTCGTCAACCATTTTGACAAGGGTTCAAGCTCAAAAGTAGTGTTTCCAGAGCCTCCCCCCCTCTTGCGCAAGATTGGCTCGCCTAAGCACGTTTCAAAACCATGTACCAGTACCCCCTTTTTGAAAACCCTGGATCAGCCCCGGCTAATACTAGACAATTAATTGACTAGTGTGGTAGAATATATTACGAACAGAAGGTGCACTCACAATAGAACGATCTAAGTTGTTCCAATAAGAGGTATTAGGGAAAAAGGATAAGAGTAGTCTTCCACTTTTTTATATTATTGGCAACTCCAACCAAAGAAATGGGAAGCCTGGAGGCTAGTGGGACTGGCTTCTTTGCTGCCTTAGCCATGTGAGAGTCAGCCATCAGCTTCATTCAACTTTCACACCTAGACTTCCCAACTGTGCAAGCCTCAGGTCGATCCATTATTGTGATGTATTGTACTTTCCCAATCATATGTATCTAGTGCTTTGATTCAAGGCATCGCACATCGGTCCTGATCACCTTGTCCAGCCACCTGAAGTCTGCACAATCATATCCCACCATCCTTCTTCCACACACTGATGATTGGAGCAGTGGGGTCACTGGTCGCAGGCTCTAGGACTTCCAGTGGCTCCACCTGTATTGTGAAGAGGTAACATGATAGGGATTATGGCAATCTGAATATAAGGATACCCAAACATGGTAACCGTGAAGCAATGAAGGCAGTTTGTTTGATGGCCAGCTGTGGTATTATTCATTCAGGCTGTACCGGGGAGGGAGAGGTTTTCCAAAGAGACCATCTATTCCTTCCACACTCAACTCTTTATTCCATTCCCCAAGCTGTACCAGGGATGGAGAGGTTTTCTGAAGAGACCATCTATTCCTTCCACACTCCACTCTTTTTTCCATTCCCCAAGCTGCCATAACGAGCAGCCCTGTTGAGGAAGATTAAAATAAAAATAAAAAACTCATTAAGACCTGGGTCTTGGGCACAACCCTGGCTTTTTGCTGCTGTCTGATTGATATTACTTTTTCTTTCCACTTTGGGTGTAATCTGCAAGGTGCACTTTGTTATGGTTCAGAATTAAAATTTTATCGTTAGTTTTACTGGGACTTAGAAAGTGCACTGCTGAGTCACTCAGACAGAAATAATCCATGTTCATGTGTCATGAGTGCTGTGTGAGATTGGTGGATGCTGGGTAGGTTTCTCAACAAAAGACTGCAGGGAGATGTAGAACAAAGAGGTTCCCTCGCCCATTAGGTGCTATTGTCCCTTGTGACTTATTCACGTCATGAAGTTGGAACTCTTCGGCAAAGGGTCAGCTGTCATTCACTGCTGCCCATCAAACACTTCAAACTGAGTTGAAGAATCCATTGCCAAGGTTGTACCCACCAGCAGCAATGAGGTGATCTCGGGTGCTCAGAGCTGATGGTCCCGGTCATCTGGTTGGGTCATCTGGTTGGTACAAGAGGGAGTCTTCTCAAGAACCAAGAGCTGGTTGGTAGCTTGACTAGTAGTAACTTGTTGTGTCCTCTCCTCAGTAGCAGCTTGTTGTGGTAAGTGGTATCGCACCTGATGGGGGCCTCTGGAGTATCTCCCATGTGTCTAAACATTAATTGCTTTTCTTTCTCATTGACCTTGGATCTCTATTTTTGCTACATCTTCCATCAATGCTAATAGGGAGTAGATCTCATGGGTAATACTTAGTTGGTATGGAAGAAAAAATTTAGACCCAATTTTGGGTCACATTCTGGGTTGGCACTCCACTAAAGCAATGCTGTCAATAACTTAGTTAACTAGGTTTGTAAAAAGCAGCTCATTTATCACTCTACGCAAGTCGTGGCTTCCTTGTATAACTTTACAAACTTTGAGTTGTGGGGCTGAGTGGAGCTCTCCATCTCAGCTAGCTTTGAAATGTCTGGAGAGCACCAGTGACTTCCTCTAGAGTGAGAGAGAGCACCCTGCTGTGTAATACTTTGCAGCTGTCTCTCTCAAACTCTTGTTTGCTATATACAGAATGTGAAATCTTGCACTTTGTAGTGCTGTCATACCATAGTGTGCAGTGGGGCGGGAAGATGAAAAGCTGTAGGAACTAGCAAGCATAGTCTTGGTAACATTATGCAAGCTTGCTCTTCTAGTCTCCAGAACAAAATATTTACCAGTTCTTCATGGTCGCACTCAGAATATGCTAGTAGACTATGTCTCCAGAACCACCTACAGCTACCCACGTTAAGAATCTATTCACCACTCTTGATGTCTGTAAACTCTGGTGCCAAGTATCCCCAATGACAAGTGTCATAGATCATGTCATAGATCATGTCATGTCATAGTATCTATGTATGTCCATACTAGCTAATTATTCCTAAGCATAAACAGAGCCTAACTTGATAATACTTTTGTAGAATCAGCTTCGGATAGAAATGCTGCTTCATGATGTTCAAGTATTTAGCACAGGTTTCAGGCTCTTGGGACCTGATGATAGTGGGAAGACTTCTTATACTACACAAATTTTTGATGTTGGACACCTTCATATTCGAAAGCAAGGGCAGAAGCTAATTTAAAAATGACTTTTTCTTTGTCTTTGTGCTAGCTCCCACAATGCCATTAATGACGGGGAAAAAAAAACACCGTCAGTGTGCGATGCACATGAGATAAAAACATTACCAGGAGTGTCAACGTGAGGTTGTAGCATTCCACTGGGGTCATTTTCTTATTATATCTCTAATTCTTCATTCTACTCTTCATATAACAATGGTTGATAATAGAGCCACTGAAGCAGGAGGCCTGCATCACATAAAGGTGACACCCACTGAAAAGAAGAACAGTGTAGATGTGAGATTCAAAACAAGATGACTGAAAACTGACACTTGTTGGCTTGAAAGTTGTGTTAAAACCGTGGGTAGGGTGTGTAGCACCACTTTGGGTGATGTGTGCACATGGCTTCATTGTTTTATTTTCCCTGCTTTTCAATCCACACACCCACACACACCCTACCCCAGGACACAACTGCATATCTCCTCCCCTCAAGTCCCCCATCAACCAGCCATACACACTTGTTACAATGCTGCAAGTGAAACCCAACTGTTACCCCTATCGATGGAACAGCCACATTGGTCAAACTGCTCACAGTGTTAAGAAGCCGCGAATACTGTTTACACCTCAACAGTCACACTACCTGGAAGAAAGGTTCCAGGAGGGCCAGTTTCCCAGCATAGCAGCAAAAGAATACATGGCAAACATGCTTGAGCTGACACCACAACAAATCAATGTAATTTGAATAACATAGTGTGATCATAGGTACTGACAAGTTGGCATACCGTATTGTCCTGGGCAAGCGCCCATCCCCGTGCAAGCACCCACCCCCCAATTTTGACAGTTTTGTGGTTTTTGGAGGTCCTCCATGTAACCTCCCACCATGCAAAATTCTTGCATAGTGAACCGAAAGTAGGTCTGCTGAGCTCATGTACATAGTTGCGATCATTCTGATGCACTTCAGGCGCCACAAGTTTCGCATACAACCTTCCATAGTCACATTTGCAGCATTTCTTGCTTGCAGCATGAAATTCGCATGCTGCAAGCATTGGCAACAAGGCTACAGGTCGGTCCACTTTCTAGCATGATGCAGCTTTCTCCACCTTGGGGCTGGCCTTGACGAAGCACAGGCAAAGCAACACTGCAAGTCAGCTAACTTCTCATCCGTGCTGGGCACTTGCACGGGGATAGTTAAACCATTCAAGCACCTCCTCCGTGCAACTGTCCACCCTCAATTTTCAGTGCTTGAACTGTGAGCACCTTGGGCGCTTGCCAGGGACAATACGGTATATGCCGTGGTTGGTGTGCATAGAGCAATGAATTTCTGAAATGGTTACTGAGGACTGATACCAAGTTTTTGTGTGTGATTTTAGATAAGCTTTTTATAGTACTGTCTGACTTGATCTATTCTCCAGATTTGGTTTCAAAACAGAAGGGCAAGAACTCGTCGCCAGAGGAGGAGGTGTAAAGACGACGAGCCTAGGAAGCTTACACCCAAGCCACCATCCTTCTGGCCACAACATTTGCCCTTCGACAGCAATTTCATTGGTAAATTTGTATACAACTTTGTAGTTGTATATTAGTTACTGATTCTTTAGACTGGACCCTCATATTGTTTTTCCACGTTAAAGGTATACTCAATGGTGACAAAGGTGACAAAGGTGACAAAGATGACAAAGGCACTACTGCAACCCCGTCATCACCCTCAGCTTCAGAACTATCTAAAGGGGAGTCGAAGCCCATCTCATCCTCACCAGAAAAATCAAAGTTGGGTGATGGGTTGCTTCAGGAACACGTCACTCCTCCCTCGAGTATAGCTGAAAGTACTGTTAATACAAGTCCACTCAGCAGTCCAATGACTGCTACTGCTAAACATGCTGACGGTAGTACCATGTCTCATAGCCCTGGCAATGTGTCTGTGTCTGTTTCAGTCCTGCATCGTAGACATAGTGGCACTGAAGCATCAACCTGCAGCAGCCTGCAACACACATACTCCACTAACACAACACCAGCAAACATCTCACCACCAAATGCATCCCTTTTGACAGCCCATCTCTTACCTTCATTCAGCAGCATATGTGGAAATTCTTATACCGGCAGTCGTCCAGTGTACTGCAGTGTTGGGTATACACCACCTCAAATAACAGCTCCACCAACAACAACCACCACTATGCACTGTGGCTATATGCCTCCAGAACAATCAGCAGCAATGCCGTACTGCATCACTGACCATGTACCTTCAGCAATGGCAGCAATGTCATCATTCAATATACCTCAAGTACCATCGGTGTTACCATACTGCAACAATGGCTATGTACTGCCAAAAGCGACTACCACCTCACATTGCAGCATTGGCTACGTGCCTCTACAACAAACAGCAACAATGTCATACTGTAACACTGACTGTGCGCCTTCCATAGTAGTAGCAACATCATCATACCAAATGCCTCTAGTAACATCAAGTTTGTCCTACACCAACACTGGCCATGTGCCTCCTAAACCAACTGCATCGTGGAGCATTGGTTGTGTGCCACCCAAGCCAACAGTAACAAACAGCAGTGTTGGCTATGTGCCTTCTAAACCAACAGCAGCAATGGCACACAGTAGCATTGGCTATACCACAACAGATATCAGTGTTGGCTACGTACCTCCAAAGCGAATGAGACACAACAACATGGACTATGGGCCTCCTAAAGCAACAGTAGCAACACACGTCAGTGTCGACTGTGTGCCTCCTAAACCAGCAACACACAACAGTGTTGGCTACGTGCCTCCTAAAGCAACAGACATCAGTGGTGGCTATGTGCTTCCTAAACCAACAGCAGTGATACCTCATAGCAGTATTGGCTACATGCCTCCTAAACCAGCAACAGACATCAGTGGTGGCTATGTGCTTCCTAAACCAACAGCAGTGATACCTCATAGCAGTATTGGCTACATGCCTCCTAAACCAGCAACAGACATCAGTGGTGGCTATGTGCTTCCTAAACCAACAGCAGTGATACCTCATAGCAGTATTGGCTACATGCCTCCTAAACCAGCAACACACAACAGTGTTGGCTACGTGCCTCCTAAAGCAACAGACATCAGTGGTGGCTATGTGCTTCCTAAACCAGCAACAGACATCAGTGTTGGTTATGTGCTTCCTAAACCAACAGCAGTGATACCTCATAGCAGTATTGGCTACATGCCTCCTAAACCAGCAACAGACATCAGTGGTGGCTATGTGCTTCCTAAACCAACAGCAGTGATACCTCATAGCAGTATTGGCTATGTGCCTCCTAAACCAGCAACAGACATCAGTGTTGGTTATGTGCCTCCAAACCCAATGGCGCATAACAGCATTGACCGTGCGCTTCCTAAACCAATAGTAACAACAGGCAGAAGTGTTGGCTATGTGCCTCCAACTGCAACAATGGCACGGAACAGCACGGAGTATGTCCCTCCTAGACCAACAGCAACAACAGACAGCAGTACTAGCCATGTGCCACTTAAACCAGCAGCAACAACAGACAGCAATACTGGCTATGTGCCTTTTAAAGCAACATCACTACCTTCTATCAATTCTACTGCTGCTACTACTTCTTCGAAAGCTATTCCATCTATGGAATCAATAAGCTCAACGGCACTCTACTTAATGTCCAGATCAGGATGTGCTTCAGCACCGGCACGTGAACCCATCAACCACGCATCTCTTCCTTTGTCAAGACCAGTGACTCATCCAGATACTCTCACAACTAGCATAGTTACACAACCGAATACAGTGAATGGCACATTGACAACTTTCAGCCATGGCAGCACCGCCCAGTCATCTTCAGCAGCAAAGAAAAGGAGTATTTCCTGTAGTGCTCTGGAGAGAGTCGAGGGAGTAACCACTGTACCCAGCATTGATACCCAGTTCGATCTGCTGCTGGATCTTCCTGCTGCAGTTGACAGCCCAGCCCAGTGCCACCTTATGCTGCCTTCCCCAATCCATGCTGAAGCTCCTATACCTTTGGTAGATATTCTTGGTGAAGAATGGGATTTGCTTGATCCCATCTTGACTGCAGACTATCAGGAGACCTGTTTAGCCCCAGAATCGTCAGTACATACCGCCACCAACACTAACAAGAGTTCTTTTCGTTGCCACCAGACTGCACCACTATCCGTTCCAACCAACAATCATATACCACTGGATGGACATGCATTAGTGGAGAATCCCATTACACACACGCCTTCCTTCACACCACAATGGCATGAAGTACCACCTCTGCCACCCCAATTCAGACCTTTTTCACCGTCAAGAACCCACATCATTTCGAGACCTTCTTCACTATCCTACTATAATGGACCTTTCCAGTCAAGCATGGCACAATGTACTAACCCATTTCCCCCCCAGTTTCCAAACATCAGAGCCTCTGTACCAGTACCACCTTATGCACTGTCTTCCCATTAACATTGTTGCTTCATTTATAAACATGTGACCACCATTATCACTGTTTCTATTGTTATGTGTGTTGTGTTGTGTTATCTCACTGCTTGTATCACTTTGTATCTCTCTGTGCTATCAAATCACTCAAAACAGACCATCATTTGTCATATCAGTGATCCTTTTTATCAGATTCTTCTGGCACTATTCTATCATATGGAAATATGATGAAAATACTTTTGAACCACATTATGCACACAAGCCCAACCACATAAGTTACATAAGTTGATATAGTTTGGAGGGATTTTTATTAATGGGGTGGGAACCAAATCTCTTGAACCCCTTTATGTTTTATATACACAAGATCAAAAAGGCGACTAATAGCATACTTTGTGAGGTTATTAATGCACCTATCAATGTAATGCCCCACTATAGCTATACCGATAACCCCTAAGTCAGGCTATAGTAGGGCAAGGTTAGAATGTCAATTGAAGAGTTAAGAACCAGAATGGTCTATCCTGTACCCCCCAAAAAATGTGTGTGCTCAATCTATTCAATGGCTTCTGTGCTTAAATATGTGAGCTAACGTCCTGCATGTTGCAGCATCCCACTTCTCAAGTTTCATACCTGCATGGATACTTGGAATAGGATACTCTGCATGCAACAATAAATTTGTACTATGATATGCCTAAATTCCATAGTAAGAACAAATTGTTCAATTATACCTAGAAATCCCACAGGCAGTTCATTAACTCCTACATGCATGCCCAGTTTTGTACTTCAAGTTAGTAACAAAATTCCCAATAATTTACTATAAATTCCATAGTAAGAAATGAATTACTTATTATACCACAGGCATGCAGTTTATTAGCAACACCTACATACATGTTCAGGTGAATGTTTTCCAATTTCAAGTCAGTAACAAAATTCACATGTAGCTAGGCATGACCCTCAAATGTTCAGATGTTTGAGCACAAAGGTTTCAAATGAACTGCCCAGTTTTGCAAAGCTGCATTTCTGTGCTATCATTTTAGCAATCCAAAATTGCTTGTTCAGTTAGTCCATTAAGTTGTATGTTTCTAAGGTCTTCATTATTGCCCCTATAGTGGGGCAGACCATGCAATCCAATCCTCTCAAAAAAAGGGGGGGGGGGGGGGGGGGGGGGATTTAACTATGCAGTCTGAGGTAATCAAATTCCTGATTATTGGGGCACCCTCTTCAGTCAACCCCCCATCATCTGCCCAATAGGGGGTAGTGGGGCATAACATTGATAGGTGCATAAGGAGTCCGACATGGATGAGATCTTGTCCAATATCAAAGCATTAAAATTAATTATCACGCTAGAAATTCTGTTTTGCTCATATAGTAGTAATTAAGTCTGTTCAGATCCAGTCAAGTCAGCGCTAAGCAGGGTCATCAGAAATCACAAGTTGAGTTTGAAATTTCATACACTTAAGAGATTTATGCATATGTTTTTTAGCCCTTCATATATTACACAGTATGCACCTCAGAACACAGAATCTGATATATACTAATATGCGACTTCAATTTGGTGCAGCAAAGAGCAGGCGGCCAATCATTCAAAGTTCAAGAGTGAGCAGAATGCATCCATGGAGTCAAGTTTCATGACAGTAGACAAGTTGGTCCTTTTCGTTTGTCTCAAGATCATTTGATGTCTGCCTTAAGGGGCATCTACAAACTATTTTCACTCCAAAATAATGTCATTGTGACATTATAGGGGAGGGGGTACACTGTGTGATGTTGAGCAGAGCATCTACACCCCCTATTGGGCAGATGATGGGGAGTATATGGGGGTTGAATGAAGAGGGTCCCCAATAGTCGGGAATTTGGAACATCTACATGCAAAACAACACTAGAACAATTGGAAATAGTTCTCACACTGGCATGCTTAAAGAGAGTCATCCTACTAGAGCCCAACCCACAATTCCCAAGTCCAGAAATAGCCAATGGGGTACCTTCTAGGCATCATGAGTCTATCACGTCAGTAGTGGGCTTTCTGCATCTATACTGTAGCTAATTGGGGAAATTAGCCAACAAAGTTATAGTTGAACCCACTCACTTATAGGAATTTCAGGACTCAATTTGAGGGCTCTGATCAGTTTGGCTAGGAGTGACTTGGGCACACTGTATTTGGAGTCCACCCTTGATTAGTCTCCATTATACAAGTGTGCGTATTATTGTGAGTAAGAACAAATAGGAAGACCATCCAGATTGAGTTGGGCAAACTTGGTAGTAGTTTGACAGGTTGAGACTCCACTAGTTGTGTTTTGAGTACCTTATCACACACATTCTTCACCATCTTTTGTGTAGCTAGCAGACAAACTCTGCTTGTGAATTCTGCTTGTGTTCAATGAGCCCTGAAACTGGAGTAACCACACAGAGATTCTTTTAAGTAAGTAGTTTTTGCGGTGTAGCTAACCATAACATGGCTCTATTAGCAAATCAACAGTGCTCTCTTGAGTTTGCAAATCATATAGCTACCGTACAATCATGTTATGCAACGCATTTACAAATATTTATTAAATGTTGGAAGAAGACGGTAAATGAGTTCGGAGTGGTTCAACACCAATATTATACCATGCATCTTCGTCGGAGGAGAACTGCATGTGTTCGCTAGCATAGGCGTAGGAAAGACTTTTTGATTGGGGGGGCACAGTTTGAAACTACACATAGAGTTGTGAGCAATTTATATACTTGGGGGGGCACATGCCCCCGGTCCCCCCCCCCCCCCCCCCCCGGTTCCTACGCCTATGGCTAGTGCTTTGGCTCCAGAGTCTTGTCCTATATGATCATGTCTCTATTGGTCATCTATTGTCACTACGTTGGTCACAAACTAATTTTGCATGTAATTGGTCATCCAATCGGTTGTCACTAAAGTGGTCACAAGCTGATCATCAAATTGATTGTCACAAAAGTGGTCAATCCTCTAGCTTACGGTCAAGTTGGTCATTCCATAGGTGATCATCTTAGCTGTGTCTCAACTGGCTTGAAACTAAATAGTTGTATGTTCATTGCCTGTCGGTGCTGCCCTCCCACAGCCTATGTTGTTGATACTGTCAAGCTATGCATGAATGCATGGTCCTAACAGTGACAGCATATTCTAAATGGCTACCTTGATACAACCATCCCACTATCTTAGTGTCCCTTGATGTCACATTAATCCGCCCTCCTTTGCAGATCCTTCTTGTTGCTTGCAGGAAAACAAACAGTGGCATTACCTGTGTAAATGCCTCAGCCATTGACTGCTACACATCTAGTCCGAATGCATGCTCTGAATCAATAATATACATGCAAAATCCAAAAAAGTGCGGGACCTATATGTGAAATGGAATTGTTCGCTTGTCGAAAATTGCGATTTGCATCGTGAATGCGTCGTATTCGGCCTTTGATTTTCGCTATGCGTGACGTCATGTCCTGCCTTTCAACTTGTCGAACAAACTGTGCTACTACGACTATGTCGAACGAGAAAGTCTTAACAGATTTCGAAATTGACGCACTGGAGATTTACCCGGAGGAGTTGACAGAAGATGTAGACGGCCCTGGCATCGGACAGAGGGGATATATCTACATTATTCAGGAAACAATGAACCACCTACCTACAGGGTATTATCAAGTCGGAAGAACTGGAAATCCGCGCAAAAGGCTTTCCGATCTACAGCCAGGAAACTTTCGTCCATTGCTATTTACACGTGCTGTTAAAGTGACAGACGTGATTCGTGCGGAAGAAGTCGTTCTCAAAGCTCTGGAAGCCTATTCAGCGACTACGTATGGTGGGGGAACTGGTTGGTACTGTGTAGAGACTCAGCAAGTTAACGAATTTTATAACCACAACTTTGGTCGGGCAGTTGGTCCGTTCCGGCGTTACTAGCTGGAGTTTGACTTGGTGTATTTTGAAGCGTGTGTATACCTACTCGGTGTTTCCAGATGCTATTGCCAAAACTTTCAGTCTATTGGTTTAACCATTTCATTGTACTGAGTTTGTTATAATCCAGTCCTAGCTGTTATACGTCCCAAGATGTTCACACTTTATTTTCTGGTTGAAAATGTTCACAGTCACTCTGACTCTGTATATCCTAATCTACTGCGAGACTAAAGCGATCCGCGCCATGGTTGGTCGAGTCTGGCTTGCGAGACTGCTGCGACGCACCAACCAAGCATCCACATTCGTGCCTGAGCGTGCCACAACAAAAAGAAAAAAAAAAGCAAGCATGTCGCTAGGTACAGAAATGTCCGGGTGTGTCTGGTTCAGTGTGCCTGACAAGGGGTGGAACTCTGGCATGTACCGCAATATTCATATCGCTATTATTCATGTTTAGCGCCTATTAGAGCCTTGCATGGATGCAGCCTGTAAGATACAGCGGCCAATTATCGACGATCCAACTCTTACTTATATCTTAGCCTCCTTCCCAGGCTCGTATCTTAGCTGTGGAAAGTCTCCCTACCTTCCGATCGATAGCGCAACCGTAGATAGCGGAGCTACGGCGCAACGCCGCACCCTGGCCCTATTCAGCCCCACCCCCTTTCTGATCACGTGTATGTTGTAATGACGTCAGGGACGTTTGACAGTTATGGCTGAGACAAGAAAAAGCAAAACCAGTGAAGCTGACTCCAGTTAGTGAAGATTATAGTTATGAACTAGAAGAGTGGTATAGTTTTTAAGTGCCCAGTAATGTTTTGGTAGTTTTATTCCATAATTTGCCAATTCTATACTGATTTTTACTATTTGTTTCTTCTACACCGCTTCAGACATACAACTGTACACCAGAGACTTAGCCAACCTGTGCACTATTCTCAGAGGGGTGGCTGTGAAATGGCTCGACATAGGCCTCCAACTGGGCATGTCAATAGATGACCTAGACACCATCAAGGCAAACCCTCTTCTTATCGTTGAGGGTGTGAGGGGGTACCTTCGAGCAATGCTGAAGGAGTGGCTTCACTCCACATCCTCAGCTTCACATACTCATTACGCAAACCTGGATGCTGTAATTACTGCTCTCCGCACCCCATGTGTGGGGGAATCAAGGCTAGCTTCCAATCTGAAGGAAGAGTTCCTGAAGTTGCGAGGTACAGACCTTTGGCACTGTTTCATGCATGTTACATGTAGAATCATGATACTGTTAGTGCACCTGCTATGTACCACCCATCGTTTCCGCATTCCATTTCTCTTGGTTTCTTAGCATCTACTGTCCAAACTTCACCTGTCATTGAGACACCACCCCAACAACCAGCTGGCTCCTCTTCACAACTATGTGAGTCTACACATTCAGCATATTTAAGGTTTGTACAAGTTCATAAACAACTATGTGGGTCTGCACAGTCAATGTACAAATTCTACTAACTAGCATGTGATCTAACCAATGCCTTGCTAACAGGTAGCTTTACCACATCCAATATTGTAGGCTAGGGGACTCGTATACCTAAATATGATACTTTTCCAGGCATGATACAGTTTACATGATGGTTAGTTCTGAGCATTTTCACCGTGCACAGTACTTGTACTAGCCTCGTTCCCAGGTCCCGCCCAGCTTTCCGTCGCTTATTAGTACGGTAAAGCGGGAGAGGGCCTGGTATCTTTTCTCACGTGAGTGACGTCAGGATAGAAAGGATGGTAGAAAGGGTTTAATTGTGCGTGGGTGCACCGGGCCCAGAACAGCGAAAAGAGCCAAGGTGCCAGGTAACTTACCACACGTATCTAGCTAGCGGGAGGCGACTGTCTTACACACCAAGCGTTGAGCATGTAGTCGGTTTAAAATACGCGAAACGCAGCCTGTTAGTTCTGCAAAATTTCGCCATTTTCCGATTACATCATGCTCACGTGAGAAAAGATACCAGGCTCTCCACGGCTTTTCCGTACTGCAAGCGACGGAAAGCTGGGCGGGGCCTGGGAACGAGGCTATACTTGTACCATGTACAATGCAGTTCTAGCCAGGAAGACAGAGTTTTGAAGTGGCTAGTTCTCATATTATGGTTACGTTTGTTGTTGCTCATGCAGCTATGGATGATCTGGTTGATGTGAGCACATACCTCCTGACTCTGCAGAAAGAGCAGATCTTTAGCCTAGGATTGGTTCTGGGGCTACAGATCACATCCCTGAACCCAATTAGAGACTCCTTCATGTTTCTGGATGAGATGCTGGCCGCCTGGCTCCAGGGGAAGGACCGGGTGAACCAGAAGGGAGGTCACACGTGGGAGAGCCTAGTTTGGGGGCTGAAACATCCCAAAGTGAATCAAACAGAGATTGCCGAGAAAATTGAAAGCGAACAATTGCGAGTGACCTAGTCTTTGTATCACTCTTCCAAGAGTATGTATATTTGCTTAATAGCAATCTGTTGAGTTACTGGTATTGTATCACTCTTCAAGCCGTTTCTCAGTGCTATCATTGTGTTCATCAGATGCTCACAAATCAAATCAACAAAGACAGGGTCTACATATCTACTGTAAACTGGACGGTGGGAAGGCCTGGGAACGAGGCTAGACAAATCCTACATGAGAGGTAAGGTACGAGGAGACTCATTCCCAGGCCATTACAAAGTACGATGCGGTACGGGAACAAGGCTGCCCACGTACAATTAACGTACTGGTGTGGCAGGGCGTGTCTTCGTTCTAGTCTCGCCCCACAGCCGATTTCATCGAGTTGGAGAGCGTTATGTCTCAAGACCTATGCGAAAGAAAGCCCCATGCTATCCTGGAAGGAGCCAGCCATCGTGTGACTTCACTTTCCAGCAAACTGCGTGCAGAATCTGCACAACGTAAAAATTAATGTATAAAGGTTCATAATTATTTTATAGTGGCAAAATGTAAGGAAATGTATATGAATATTAGAACTGGAAGCTTGATCCTGAGTCTTGACCCTGAGTGCATGATGTTTCTCCCAACACCACAGGCACACTGAGTGCACCAACTGTTGCCCTGCTGATCTTCCTTGTGATTGGCATGCTACTGCCACTGTATTATGTTGGACAGCCACGTGATAGTAAGCCTTATAGCTAGCTGTGCAAGCAACAGAAGGGAGAGCAACGTTGCAGGTCTGGTGGAAAAGATCAAACTTCGCGTGCATAAATATGCATGTATGCATGGTTTCAACTGTGGGCAAAGACATTAAGATTGCAGCTTCTTCAAAACTTTTGCCTTCATAGCTAGCCTGCATGAAAGGTGGGAAAGTCTTTATTAAGGTCATGGAGCTGAATAAAATTATGCTAAGATTGCAGAATTTTTGTCAGTATGCCAGAATACCACCCACCCCACCTCCCTTCCTCTCACTTTATATATTGTACTGTTTCATCACTGATGTTCATAGTGGTATGACTATATATACGTATTTATACTGTACTCTATGGCACACCAGCTGTTGTGCATGTGTTGTGAAAAGTAATGGTGCCAATTTACTTGGCCAAGAATGTATGATAAACCTGCTTATGGCTTATTCTAATTAACTGCTTACTATACATTAGTGTGTACACACCCAGTTATTGACTAGTGGTTTGCTAAAGTTCAGTTATGGCTTCTGGATATACTAAATGAGCTGTTGACAATGTACATGACCATAACTGTCACCCCCATGGCACCTCACTTATATATCTTTCCACTCGCCCCATGTGCATATCACCACTCTTCCTTTGATACATGCAGCTAAAGATCAAAGACAACCAGCATTTGGTAAGCATGCATTATAAATGTGGTGTGAAATTAGTTGCTGAAGGTTTAATTAGAAAGGATTATGCTTCACTTCACACCACAGATATAATGTTCATACCTGACACACCATCATTGCAATTTCTGCATACTTTTGTGTGCCACATTATTTCCTGCATGTGTACATGTATATATAACATGTTCTAGATACCCATGCATGCATGTGCATATATATTAATTATATACTAGTAGTCAACTGGATGCTCGCCACAAGCTGGTGATTAGGCCCTGAGCCAAATATGCTTTTTTTCTTGCCAATTATTCTATTCTGCAATTCTTAACACTCGATCCTCCCTATTATTCTTTCAAGGTGTGTCTATTATTCTTTCCATATCTGTCATTATTCTCACCATAATGACATAATAAATATATGTACAACAATGATACCACTTCATTCTCACTTGTGGAAGATGATGACAAAATACTACTGCTGTGTCCCTCTGTTGCTTCTTCGGGTTCATTTTGAAATTTAGATCCCGAACTAGGGACTACAAACTTTGACAGCTCGCTAGTGCTTGCAGCACACATAGCTACTGATCCTTCATGTGTAGCAGCGATTTTCTAATGCCCGCTAATGTGGTCAGGCTGTGCCTATTATTCACTAAAAATATGCTCAATGCCAGGAAGTACCTACTGTTCCCAAAATTAGTATATTTGGCTCAGGCCTACTGGTGATACACAACCGTCATGTTTCACTAAGAATAAAGTGCCTGAACTCAGCAACATTGTCCCTGGGGTGATCATGATCAGTGCCTGTATATACCATTGAACAGCCTCTTACATACGGTTTGGTTGGAGTGCTAATTAACTGTTCTTTTGTTGTGTACTCAGAACTGACACCCACAATGCCTGAGCTCCACTCCCTCACCTGGAACAACAGCGGCAGACTAGAACAAGTCAAGGTGGTTGAGATTTGTGTCTCCAAACACAAGTGTGAAGACCTTAGCCGGATCTTAGGGCAACCCGACTCCCACCTTACCCCCTCTGTGAAGCAGATTCCATTGAGCTGCTGCAGGGCAGTGTTTCAGAGGTGGCTTATATGGGGGTCCAAACCCAAGGAGGCCTACCCTATCAACTGGAAGGGTTTGATCAACACACTGAGAGATGTTGAGCTGGAGAGCGATAGCAAATACCTGGAAAAGGCCTTGGGTCTCAGGATTTGGAACATGGCATGAACTAAGGTGCAACTTCAGACTTGTATTATTCATCATTACAGTACAATAAAGAAGGATGTTCACAGTCAGTTAAACAACATATAAGATTTATATTTTCAAAAAGATGTAGGTTAAAAACCAACAAAGAACAAGAACATTGCTACTATTTAAGTTTTGAAAGGTTTTAACATTAAATGAGTGAATAGACATAATAGTTATCATATATATTATCATTGAGTCAGCGTGCTTCTCTTGGTAGCAAGTGTTGCGGGGCAGTCTCAGGAATTCTAAGTAGCCTATATACACAAGCAATAATTAAGAGATAATCAACAAGCGGTATAGCTACACTCTACCTTCAAACAGCATCATACTGGTTGTGGGTGGGAGAAAATAATGGATACCTTTTAGGCAATGGATTACTGGGTGCACATTGCATGCAATATGTGCTCCACTATTAAATATTCCCTTATCCACACTTTTTATGTACTGGTACGTATAATTTGTAGGTGGTCACATATCTATTGGCACTATAGTTTACCTCTCCATCTTTGTGTTCTGTTCATCCACTGTTCTTCCCAGTTCAGTGGTAGACTGCTCAAGCCTTGCAAGGACTTGTCTAAATTGTATAATGTTAAGAGTACCTTCATCAACGTGCATGCAGTACACAGTGTCACACATTTGGAACAAGTCTAAATTACACCTCAAGATGCTAACAGAACCTAGAGCAGCGATCCAGACATGACTTTATATCAAGGCACACTTCAGGAACAATGAGTGCACCACTCTCAACCCGCATGCACAATGACTCCATTTGGAATTTTCCCACTTACATGATGTCAAGCATTTAATATGTCCACATATAAAATTAAAGCTTATGTGCATTGAGAGTGCTGCAGTGCTGCAAACCTATAATGATGTATATGAGTATAGGTACACATCTAGCAGAACCCTAGCCTACAGTAAAACCTCCGAACAAAGGACACATTGGAGACGGGGCATTTGTCCCTTGTAGAGAGGTTGTCCTCTTCTCGGAGGTTCTCGGAGGTTTTCTTTTAAACCTATATAAAGGTGAAATGAGAGTAAGTAAAGTGTGAGTACCAGTACAGCAATACCGTGGTATTTCTTTTTGGGAGGTATTCTGGTGCAGAGACTGGTTACATGACTCCATAAAGACAGTTCCAATCTTTTGGTAGACACTTTGGAGTCTCTGAGTATGTAAACTGTCCCACTGCATGCCATGCATGGGAGAACAAGCACAGATGGTTAAAGATTGAGAGAGTAGAAATTAACAACATTCAGTTGAAACATTAGCAAAAGTTCCCTATAATAAGGGTACTCTTTGTAGCTACACCCTGCCTTTCTCTCCCTCAAAAATTTATACATGTTGATTCACCCTTTGGGCTTCTTTGGATGTTGCATGTATCGTTCGTTTGCCTGAAGAAGCCCGAAGGGTGAAACATTACAATCAACTATAAATTAGTATTAGTGAGGGAGAGAAGGGCCTCAGAGGAGTGTTTGTGATGAAATACCTATCTTAGGGTAGTAACAGAGAATCCTCTCATTAGTGTATGATGCAGTTCTGAAGAACAAGCTTCTGAAATAAATATACAACACTACACCTAGAAAAAAGATTAAAGACAAACACCATGCATATGAAGCAGTCTCCAGTGGCGGCTGATGAGGTCTGGTATTGGCTGAAGTATGTGCTCACAGTGGGTGACGTTGTGTAACATCTATATAGGCTTCAGGTTTATTGATCACTATACACTATACGCATACTCTTCAATCCTAGCAATTATACAATGTGCTCACTTTTTTAAGAGTTTCCAAGCGATGACTACACTCCTGTGAGTGTGACGTTACTTTCTTGTTAAGATCTCTGATGTCACTGCGACAGGGAATCATCCTCCTGCAGATGAAGAAACCTTCCTCATGGCACACTCAGCTGGCCTGGTTTGTGATCTGTAGACTCGTCTCTCAAACTACCCCTTTTTTATACCTAACCACCTGACTATAATTCTTTTACACTACACTATGAAGATAGTAAATTTAGTTTCAATACACTGTGTGGAACAATGAAACTTAATATCTCCGTCAGAAAACTTCTGCTGGTAACCTGAACCTCATTAGGTCTATAGAACCTGCTCAGTATATTACATTCATCTGCTGCATGCCTCGTGTTACAGCCACCCAACTACCTGCAACCCATCCTTACCACTTACACAAACCACTCTCCAAGTCTTGTGTACACTTGTTCTCGGCCAGACAACAGAGCAACTACCTTGTCCTGGGCTTCAGATAACTTTGCATGCAGCTTTGTTCTAGAGGGAAAAAACTAACTTGGCTGATGTGTTACTCAAGTATAGCCTCATTCCCAGGCCATCACTTGCAGTATGGTAAAGTGGGAGAGGGCTTGGTATCATTCTTCACATGTGAAATGGCAAAATTCTCAGAATGAACAGGCAGCGTTTTATGTACTATTGAGCCAACTACACATTCAATGCTTTGTGTATGACAGTCCCCTCCCTTGAGGTAGGTTCCGCTTCCAAAAATGGATGATTTGCAATCCACACAAATCATCCAAATTTGGATGATTTCATCCACTTTTCAGTTCTATATAGGTAACAACAGACATACATCATCCAAATTTGGATGATATATCACATAATTGACAAATCATCCACATTTGGATGATTTGTGTGGATCACAAATCATCCATTTTTGGAGTCCGACCTTACCTGCTCCCTTAGCTTGATACATGTTACCTGGTACCTTTACTCTCCTTGCTGTTCTGGGCCCCACTGTACTCACACACAATTAAAGCCTTTCTATATCCTTTTCTATCCTGATGTCACTGATGTGAGAAAGATACCAGGCTCTCTTCCACTTTACTGCACTGCAATGTAGAACTAGACATTGGCCTGGGAATGAGGCCAACTAAAATATTGATTTCTGACTATTACTTGTGCAATCTGATATAACTGTCACATACTTGGTGAATTCATGGACTTTCTGATCATGAGGACTCATAGCTGAGGAGGAAGAGAAGACAAAAATAGTTTGTTCCTGCCAGTGTTGCTCTGCCTTGTCTCTCCCCCCACCTCCTCCTCCTTCCAACATTGTGAAAGCCTGTCTAGTTTGCATACAACCGTAAAGACAACATGATGAATTTGTCTTTTATCAGAGATACCATTAACACGGGCAATCAACTCAGCCAGTGCATAGCATGCCTTCACCTCATACCCAGGCTCTTCCTCGTAGAAAGAGAAAAAGAGCTAAGCAAGTCTGCCAATACCTAGCTGACACCAACATGCAGTCCTTTAGTCTGACACTGGCATAACGCCATCTGTGCTAACACCAAAGACCTCCCTCCTTTCTCTGCTTCAGTGAGCCTGTCTACATACTACTCAGCTAGAACGCAATTTTTCATGCATTGAACCTTGCAATGGGTTAACATTGATGCACTTGTTACAGCACTCAACTTACTTTTGAGCTTTCTCTCTTTGTGGAAAGTCTTATAATTGTTTTCCACTGAGCGTCCGAGAAACTGCATTGTCTCTATGCTGTGAGTACAAGAATAGGGATGAACATCACCCATGTACTCTTCACCCGCAAAACATAACTACATACATACATGTACACATTTAACATTCATCTTCCCACTTGACAACACTAATCGAAAATTAGCCAAGGTATGCTTGAATTAGAGTGGCACCATACTCTTAATGTACTGTGTATATGGTCTGTTATGGATAACACAAGACTCTTACTACCTATCCATCCATCAATCTACTGTATCTATTTGTTTATCTGTCATCTACAATGTATCTGCACTTATCTACCCAAACACCCTATCAATTCAGTATTGATCATGGAGTGTTTACCAACGATGGTAGATCTCAGCACTGCACTTTGGATCCCAAGAGTCAATTAAGCTGCCTGTTTCTGCATGAATTTCACGCATCTTTTCATTGAAGGTCGTTGGTGCTCCACAGAACTGTGTGGAAATGACATAGAAATAGTTCTCTACCATAGAAAGCTACTACGAAATGTGTTATATGCAACATGTAATTAGCCTTGTTCCCATGCCTTACCATTTCTTATTCTTCAATTTGAGTTTGGAACCAGAAGAGAAGTAAAAAAACAAAGCAAAAACGAAACGATGGGATGCCTAAGAGCATTTATCACATGAATGATATCAGGTAGACACCACATATAAGCACTCCACTGTTAACCAAGACTCAAGATTGTTGTATGCTCAAAACTGCCCAGCTTGATCTGTAATAATACACTCACCCCAAAGCACAAATTTGCTGTTGAGCCACACCCCCGTGTCCACCTCACACTGCCAAACTCACTGGCACAACTAATTCTCATTCTCGTGTGACTTTGTCACGCCCCTCTTCCCTACACCACACACTCCATGTCCAGTTACTATGGGCCAACAACTGGCTCCCAATGCTGGCCATTATCATTACACATGCACACATGTGCTACCTTGAGATGGGTATCCTGCTTTGTCTTGATCTCCTGGTCCAGAGCCTGCAGGTCACTGGAAACTCCTAGACAAGAGAGAGAGAGGAGGGTGAAATTGGTGAGGTCCAATCAGGTGGGTTTCATCAGGGCTTTGGTAATTGGGCTTTGGTAATTGGGCTCCAGAGAGAATACAGGGTGGCAAAGCTGACTGCCTAACAGCACTGGGTTTGTTTGAGCGTGCTGGTGTTGCTTGTTGGTTTTTTCCTGGTAAGAGTACACCACACAGTTCTCCTGAAAGTTTGTCCAATCCTAGCCTCGTACATACCAATGTCATTCATCATTTCCCCTACAAATGGCCTGGGTATGAAGCTAGGCCAATTCATTACGGAAGATATTCACATTACACATCACAACACAAGAGAGGCGCATGAACATACTTCCAGGTGCTGCCTGGTTGATCACTGCCAGAGTGTCCCGAAGGTTCTTTAAGCTACAGAACAAAGAGAGAATACAAATATCAAGAAACATGCAGCTTTTACCAAGTGACAGTAATCACAAAGGCAGCGATGGAGAAGGGAGCAGGGATGGGGGGGTGGGGGGGGGGGGGGGGGGTTAACTGACCCTGAAATCTGGCTGCTGAGGACTCTACAGGTGGCTTCATTCAGCTGTTTCACTGAGAGGAACTGCTGTTCCAGGAGGGTATACTCATGGCGGACGGTGTGGCTGAGTGGAGACAGTCAGATTGGACAGTTGTTGACTGTGGTACACCACCCTCAGCATGTGAACGTAACATATACATGTACATACTCCTATCAAAAGTCTACTCACCCCAAAGCATGCTTTAGGGAGGTGATGTTGGAACTACTCTATGAAGCAGACATTCTACTAAGATCAAGAAGAAGCCTCTGTAAGACGTTCTTTGAAAGAGGAAACTGCACCAGAGCCTACCATACAACGAAACCTAATAGCCTGAGATTCAGGTTCATCTCTCATTAAAATAACTTTCACTATTAAATTGAAACACACTCAATGCTTGTGGGAATATCCCAGCAGGATACAAGTACTTTCTGCACATAAACCTGTATCACATAAGCAAAAATAATTTTAACCCAGTCATACATATGAAATACTTTCCTTTTTCAAAACCCTCAGCAGCATTAATAGTCCCATCTTCTGTGCTAGTGATGTCCTCACCTGAAGCAAAGGGCAGCTAGATGCATGAGCCTGTACATCCGGTCTAGCTGTTCCGTGACAAAACGAAAGTACCACATCACCTTTGCACAATCCTACATTGTGTGGGAAAGAGACTATATCACCACTCACCACAATGGAAAGGTAATAATACTTCATTTTAACTGTGGTAATTAAGGGGTTTACCCTTCACATGGGCTAACTTTAACTTCACCAACAGTACATGCATGAACAATCAATGACCCTCATCTCCCTAAAAAAGGCAGGCCTAGATGTTATACCAGGCCTCATCAGCTGCACTGGGTTGACCAGGAGATGGGGACTGCTATTTCAGTCCACAGATTGCAGCATGCAAAGACAGTGTGTTGAAGGATGAGTGTTAAAGTGGAAAGAGCAGCTTACTTTGGCAAACTGGACATCATTTGCCATTGCAAAGCCCTGTGGAATGGATGGCAGAGTAGCTGCAGAAAAGAAGATATGGAAAAGAGTTCTTGTTTGAAGTTACACGTAACAATCCACGAAGTTATATGTAGTCAAAAGAAACAACAATCACTCCATGAAGTTAAAACAAGACAATCACCACAGCAAGTGACTCACGCAGCATTGGTGAATGTAGATCTGAGGTCTTCTTTACTTCGCCTCCAAACACAAAGAAAGGTCGATCAGGCTATGGGAGATCAATGGAGATGAACAACTTCAAAATGTTGTCCTTTAGCAACTATCGTGATTATTATATATCTTGCAAATGGCGATCCATATACATTGTAATATTGCCGGCTACAATGCATGAATAAATCCAGTCATTTAGCTGCTTCTAGCATAGTTGATGAGGCCCAGTATGCTACATTACACATACATGTGCATACAAGTACATTCTATTTTGGGCCAGTTTTATGTGTGAGATTCTAACAGTAATACCTATTACACTTGATCAGTGTACATAAATGGTGGTTCCTGAGTAGATAACATAACTCACGGTGGTGTTAGGCAGTTTTGAGGTAGCGACCAATTCACTAGGCTGGTATGGAAGGTTTTCAAAGAAGAGCTCCTGGAATTGTGGGTCGAGGCCAGTTTGCTGATGAATTAACTCTTTCAGTTTTCGAACACTGAGAAACACATGTGGGGGGGAGGGGGAGGGGGAGGGGGAGGGGGAGGGGGAGGGGGAGGGGGAGGGGGAGGGGGAGGGGGGAGGGGGAGGGGGAGGGGGAGGGGAAATAGAAAAGGGAAGAGTAAATCGGAGAAGAAACAATGAAAGAAAACGTCTTGATTGTCATGTATCACCTGTCAGTCTCCCCTGGGTCAATATAAACCTTATGGCAGGTACAGGAATAGACACAGAATACATCAACCACCTGCATCCAAGGAGAGGAAGAGAGGGTCAAATAACTCTAAATTGTGTATCTTGCTATAAGGCCAACCTTCATCCGGCTAATCTGCTCAATGCATTTGAAAAAATCATCAAATTCAAACATTTTACTGAGTTCGTTCTCCATCAGTTCAGCTAGAACAGGAGTAATCAGTTGTTTCAGACCCCTACGTGTGGGAGGAGGATGTTGTGTGCATGTGGGGAGGAGAAGGGTGTATGGGGGAGGATGTTGTGTGCATGTGGGGAGGGGAAGGATGTATGGGAGAGGATGTTGTGTGCATGTGGGGAGGAGAAGGGTGTATGGGGGAGGATGTTGTGTGCATGTGGGGAGGGGAAGGATGTATGGGAGAGGATGTTGTGTGCATGTGGGGAGGGGAAGGGTATATGGGGGAGGATGTTGTGTGCATGTGGGGAGGGGAAGGATGTATGGGAGAGGATGTTGTGTGCATGTGGGGAGGAGAAGGGTGTATGGGGGAGGATGTTGTGTGCATGTGGGGAGGAGAAGGGTGTATGGGGGAGGATGTTGTGTGTATGTGGGGAGGGAAACGGTGTGTGGGGGAGGAGGGGGATGTAGATTTAGAGTAGTTATGGGTAGAAGAATGGAGGGAGGGGGAGAGGGAAGCTTGTAAAATTGGTATCAGTATCTGGCTTCGCTGCTATACTACTTACAGTAGGTTTAGTCTGAAGAGAACATAGGCATAAACATGGTCTGGATAGAGGAGGTGAACTAAAGCCCCCCCCTCCCTCCCTCCCTCCCTCCCAAACACACACACACACACACACACACACACACACACACACACACACACACACACACACACACACACACACACACACACACACACACACACACACACACACACATACCCACACACCCACACTCACACCCACACCCACACACACTCACTGTGACAGCTGTACGTCATCAGGGAGTGTTTTGCTGTAGTGGATCATGCCGTTCAGCTCGAGCTGCCAGCCACTGATCATACCAGTCTGCTTCTGAGAGATGATCTTGTACCTAGTGCAGGGTTAGAAGAACAGCTAGCCACATGCTCCCTCTACCAACCCTTAATAGTCAACTCTTCCACAACTCTACACTGTGCCTCAGGATGTAATACTCCACATGCTCAAGGAGTATACCCCCACAAACTGTAGACGATTTAGCATTGATGTGCACTGGACATGGCTTATCATGTTAAATCTCATGATTGCATCATACTTTATTAGTTATGTTTTGGTCCAAGGGACCTTCTTGAACACACAATGAAACAGGCATTTGTGGCAGTCCCGGGTAGAAATCGAGCTTATTCCGTTGCGTATTTCGACCGCATTACCGCATTGTAGTGCAGAAATTCCATTAAGGGCGGGACTCATACGTGCTACATAGACTTATCAGGTATTCATGCATTTTTGCTGTGTTATGAGCCCCACCCTTAACGGAAGTTTTGCACTACAGTGCTTCAAACGCGGTAACACGGTAGGATTACGCAACGGAAAAATGTTCGATTTCTACCCGGGACTGCCACATTTGTGAGCAAAACATGTTTGGGATTCCGACTATCATAATCTCTTTTAAATTTTGATGAGGTGGCATACACATAGTGAAACTTGTCTTTAATGGCCACCATGAGACTAGCTTCGTACCCAGGCCACGCAAGGCTACCATGAGACCAGTACCTTTGTGGCCTTTATAAACAGTTGGTTGCTTTAACCAGGTCATTTTCTACGAGATTAGTACAACTGGGGCCAGGAGTAGTGGCTATAATAATTGCTTTTAACAATGCCCCCAATTGACAGGTTCCACTGTACTGCCTTGTGTTTCCATGGCAACATATCTATTACAATGGATACAGTATAACCATTGGATGTCTGCAGGTAGCAAGCCACATACCGGGTAGCTGACTGGGCTACATGCTTACAATGTGAAAAGGGGTGTGTCTTAAATACGGGGAGGTATGACTCACATGAGTGCTCTGTCGTCCCGCTTCCTGTACGGCTGGAATGGTAGCCTTCCAGTAGCAGCATGGAAGAACGTTGCTCCAACACTCCACAAGTCAACCTGCAAGTGTGTACAGAGACAGAAAACAACTGTACATACATGTGCAGTTGAACATGCTGGCTTCACTCTTCCTAACGTGCATTAAAGTTATCTGCTCAACACCGCTCAGCAGTAGAGCAATAAATCTCACTGCCTCTCTATCTCCACCCCCCTCCCCCCACCCTCGAGGGCAATACTTGTATTCTAGAACCAGAGAACCTGAGTGTACATACAAACATGTTAAGAGGCTCAGTCATACCCACATTCCAAGGCTCCTGCCCAGCTTTTCGGTCACCAGAAACTTATGATGTGGTCGCTTACAATAGGCTAGTTCAGCCATACATGTACACTATGCTAAGCAACTGTCCACAACTGACACAACTGACTCAGTGTAGAGAGAATATTTTCACCGACAGTTGCTGAGAGATACACATACTGAAGGTAACTGATCTTATCTCGCAGAAAGAAAGTACACCATGCATAGTCCAACCTACAATGTGTTATGACACAGTGCAGCACAAACCTTGGCAGAAAAGTCTTTCTTCTTCTGTGGGTTAACTAGAGCTCTCTCGTACATCCCAGGGTACAGGTACTCCTCGGTGCCGTGAAGGGAGAAGAACGTCTCCCCTGGGGCCAACTCCCGTGCCGTACCAAAGTCTGCCAGTTTAAAGACATACCTACAAACCAGACCAGGTTGGAAGGTATGCGTACCAACTGTGTGCAGCGACAGTATATGTGGAATTTTCAAAGTTTCATGTATTTCATGAATTTGCAAATATAAAAGCCACGATAAGCAGACTGTTTGTACAGTACGTAGCCTCTTACCTGATTCATCTCATATGTGCATTTCGTTATACAATGCACCCTTGGTTATACATCACAAATCTCAAAATTAAAACCACAGAAATTTTGTCACAAGCTTTATTGCGCTTTTAGAAAAGTATTCTCTTCATTAAAATTTCAGCAAACACAGTACGTAGCATGACATGGAAATACTTATAGATTTATATACACAACGATTATTGTGCTTTAGCATACAACTTTCAGATTGAAAGTTGTATATACGTTGTCATATACACATACAGTACTCATCTTCACATTTATAGCCACTTGGATATACATTAGCAGAATGACTATATAGCTACACATAATTAATACGTATGAATACTCACGTGCCGTCCGGCTTCTGGCTCCGCATGATGTTCCCAGGCTTGATGTCTCGGTGGATGAAGTTGTGCTTACGAAGGTGCTGCAGCCCCTTTGCTAATGGGATAGGGAACACGACCAACAAACAGTCAGTATACTGATTGACATGTACGATTATGCAAAGTAGGCTCATATTCTAATAAATGCACACCAACGGAAAGATTCATGAAACATACTTGCATCGTGTGCATGTATTAATGATGAAACCTTGTACATAAGACTGGTTGGCGAATGTTACAAATTATGATTGTTGTAGTGTTTGTATAGGGAGGTACATGTCAGCTATAGATTCTTCAAGTTGAAGTCCAGGAGTACCTGTCCTTTAAATGACTCGAGTTCACGGCATATGTTATATATATAAACCATGGTAAGGAGGTGTATATGGCGAATATGCTACCCGAGACCGAGGTCAGAGGAAGTTTGCAGTAGATATACCCCGAGCCGCAGGCGAGGGGTATATCTACTCCAAACTTCCGATGACCGAGGTTGAGGATAGTATGATTCGCGATATACACCTCCTTACCATGGTTCATATAATATATACTATGGTGCGTGGGCGGATTACGTAAGCGGTTCCGTTTCCGATATTGCATTTTTGAATTTGAATCGACGAGGCTAGTGTCGTTGTGCGTTACTGCTGCTTTTTGACTGGAAAAGGATGAGTTTTAGTACGCTTAGGCGACCAAAAGACCCCCGAAACATCTCTGCAGTCAAGGCAGAGTCTGAGCCATGACGAAGGGCCTTTCGCTCGTGTCGACTTGAAACCAAGATGCTACTGGCGCTCGGCCATGATGCCGATGGGCAGCTAGCTAGCTTGCTACCTAGCCGCTCTCGGAAGCTGGCGATCATGAAACAATGGTTCGAGCTGGCAGTAGAACACCCAGCCTCACAGTTCAGCTAGCAGTTGCCCTAGCACTATCCCTGGATCAACCGCCTGGCGAGTGAAATTATTATCGTCAGCATCCGTCAGGGTAGTGCCAGCTAGCTGCCAGAGAGCAGTAGCGTCTGTCCAGCCGTGCGTGGTTCAACAAACACTGTCGCTGCACGAATAACCTGGCAAGTTTGTGCGACGCTTTGGCTGTTGTGCTAGTACTGAGTACAGGGCTCTATAGTGCTGGCAATGGCTCTCCTATAGGCTATAGTGAGGACTGGGGGGAATTGGCCATTCCATTGCAAAACAAAAAGTTTTCTGTTTCTTTGTGCTGCAGTTATGACTGATTGCCAAATTTACACCCCTGACTCAGCAATATACTCCCTTGCGGTTGCACCCCTGACTCAGCAATATACTCCCTTGCGGTTGCACCCCTGACTCAGCAATATACTCCCTGCAGTCGCAGCTGCACGGTCTATATGCCATATATGACCCCATGCGGCGCCTTTCATCCGCCCACGCACCATAGTATATATATGCATATGTGTATACATAATTATATAATTATATATAGTGGAGCTTGTAAATTCATCATCTGTAAAATATCAGCATAAACATGTACTGCATGCTTCTATGATATCTGCTGGCAAACTGTCTGCACACATTCCACTACTCACCAACATCATAGATGACTTGCTTAAACTCGTTCTCACCAAGACCATATGCATTCTCTGGTGAGTCAATCACCTCGTAGAGACTGCCCCCTGTGCAGAGCTCCATAATGATCACTTTCTGCTGGCAGGTACGCTGTGAGAGAGGGGGAGAGGGGGAGAGGGGGAGGGAGGGAGGGAGGGAGGGAGGGAGGGAGGGAGGGAGGGAGGGAGGGAGGGAGGGAGGGAGGGAGGGAGGGAGGGAGGGAGGGAGGGAGGGAGGGAGGGATGAACATATCACCACCTCCCTTGGACAGTGTGGTGATGCAACATCTAATGTATTTTGTAACATCTAATGTATTTTGTAACATCTAATGTATTTTGTAACATCTAATGCCACTTAAAGTTTCAAGATATCTAAAATTACCTCCATCTTCATCAAATGGTAAACAATGATATTTCATGCCACTCAGAATGGTCTTCATTAACAAATTTGCATCTTAATTATATTGCCTGCACGATCTCCAGCCTCGTTCCAAGGCTCAACACAGATTTCTGTCATTTACAGTATTTCAATTATTCATTTGCGATGTAAGGAGACTACATCCATCCCTGCTCCATTTCTTCGTCCTAACTCACCTCCTCCTCCACGCCAAACAGCTTGACAATGTTCTCTTGGTGAGGAAGAGAACACACCACTTCAATCTCACGTTTAAGAGCCCTGAACTCCACACCTCCTGTGAACATCTTCACTGCAACACGTTCCCCATTGGACTGCAAGGACGATCGAGAACAGTCAACATGGATTGTTGAGAGACCACAGTATTCAAATGTATTGAGGTAGAATCCACAGACTAACAGATGACTGAATGAAACCCGGTGGCAACATCTTGACTGGTCTGTGCTGATCTTCTGTGTATATATATATGCTGCAGGCATTTCTGTTTCTGTGTAGAGCTTTATCATTAAGTGATCTTAATTCTGTATACTAAACTTGAGCCACCATCTTGGTGCACACCATGTGCAGTACGTCAGTGGCATGTGCAGTAGCACTATATGCAGTATTGATTGAAAGCCCCATAAGTAAGCGTTTATACAACTGTTGTCAACAAGCACTGTCTCTCCACTAGCCAAGATCACCACAGAAGCTATTATCTACTTGTATACCAACATGGCAGCTGTTTTCAATTTGTTTAATTAGCACATTAATGAAAAAGCTCTATTAGCAATATAATTTTGGGAAGGGTCAGAGGTGACATTAAAACACAGTTAGACAGACAGGCAGACAGAGATACCTTGTTGTATCCCAGGTAGACGGCTCCAGTGGCCCCATACCCCAGACGATCTCTGCTGCTCCATACATAGTGGTTGGTGTTGTACACCTGGTCGTGGTGATGGTGGTGCGTCATCAGCGGCAGCTAGCAACATGTAACACCCCTGGGTCAAGAGGAAAAACAATGAGTAAACATAAATCCTTTTAACATCCACACTAGGAACAGTAGTTAATGGTGGCATGACTTCTGGGAGAAATGTTACCAAACTTTGTCCTGTTGAGAATTGCTGCCAAAACCTCACACACCAACATAAAAGAAGAGAAGGTTATCTGTTACCAACTTGAACTCGGAAAATAACTTGGTGTCATTTCAACCGAATGCTCCAGTCGTCATCAGAGCGAAAGTGAAGAAGTGCGAACAAACATTGCTATTTATAGCCATGCACTACTGAGGATACACATAAATAGCAATGTTTGTTTGTACTTCTTCACTGAGGATACACATAAATAGCTCGTACTTCTTCACTTTCGCCCTGATGACAACTGGAGCAGTCAGTCAAAACGTCAGCAAGTTATTTTCCGAGCTCAAGTTAGTAACAGATAACCTTCTCTTCATTTATGCAGAAGCCAACTGAGAAGCCACTGAAAAGTGACATAAAAATAGCCCACACTGACAGTTAAAATATAGCCTCATTCTCTGACTCCAGTTTTTGATCACTTACAACTGGAGTCAGAGAAGGCCTGGGAGCGAGGCTAGGTAAAATGGGCATGTACAGGGGACGAGACACTAATGATTGATATTGCTTGGCCCCATTAGATTTGTATGTAGACCTTTCACAGCTCACTTGCAGTATTAAAGTTGGTGAAGGTCTAGTTAAACAGAAACAGACCCGGACATTAGGTGGACAGACATCTGCAGAAGGAGCATGATCTAAAAATGTTGCCTTTTGGTCTCTGTCTGAGGCCAGTAGCCGATCCGAGTACCACTAGTTAACTTCACTCACAGGCTTCACAACTTTTAGGAGCATTCAGGTAAGCTTAATAACTCCAACGAGCAATGCACCAAGCAGTGATGCAAACAAAACCAACACCTTAAGTTGTGCTGTACACTGTTTTTTATCACTCAAAAACAACATGGAAAAATGACTCCAAATGAACATGGTCTACTGTATTTGGCAAGCATATAAACGACTCCATTCTTCAGCTATCAGCCACAGGCTTAAAGGGACCTCTCCAGTAGAACCCTTACACACTTAAGTGTATAACACAGCGTTACTTTGATAGTAAGAAGTACAGGTAAGTAGGAGGCCATAATTTCTAATCATACAGGGCTACTAAAGAATTTCAATTCAGGCAAGTTTTCAAACCAGTGTAACCGTTAAGGAGACGAGCACCACACATACGCCTTACCAAGATCCCACTAGTTTGGTCTTTGCTTTGGGCTAGGCTAAGGCTAGGCTAGCGCTCAGCCTCTGTCGTTGGTACATGTATGCGCGCGGGAGTTTCCCTCAAACGTCCGCACGTGTACGGGATTCCCCCTACAGTTAGTCTCGATCTCGTGCCCAGACTCCACCCGGGTGGGCACGGGGTCTCGGCACGAGACGTACATTAGCTGTGGGGCGCGGCGCGGGCGAATTTTTTTTTTGGACGAGGTTTGAGAACTTAGTCGCAAAAACGACGGAAAATTAATGGCAGGGTTGTACCCATTCTGGTAGCTGTACGTAATTGGAATGACGTAATATGCCTGTCAAGATCCGAGAAAGTCGCTGAGTTTGCCCGGTGTGTTGTTCCTTGACGTCTGAAGTTGACAAGACTGTGTCAAAAGTCGTGATTTACCCACACAAAGTGAGAGGTTGAACTTTTCTATCAGCAAAGTAACACTTTCAAGGCCTGCTGATAATTTACTTACTAAATACAGCACTGAAACGTTGGGTCTGTTGCCTTTGGCTTCCATCCAACTATCTGGCATGCACTATTTTGTATGGCATAGCTACCATTGGCGTCAATACTTGATTTTAGCATTCTCATTTTACTCTGCGATCTGAACTCTTGGAATCAACTGTTTTCTAAACAATCAGTAAAGATTGACCAGTCTGTAGTGGTAAACATCATGGGTTAAAGAGACTTTGAATGTTGAGTAAATGTTTATGAGGTTTGATGTTGCTGGTGGATCACACATTATGACAAAGAACTAAATCATTCAAGTCATCACAGTGTGTAAGAGAGGAACCTAATAGCAGAAGTATCACAATCGCACAGCAAATGTTAGTTTTGATTAGCAGAATTAACATATTTCTAGAAATTGATATGGCCTTTTCATTGGCTAAATTCATCATGTTGTCACAAACATAAATGAGATGAGAATTTAAGAGCCTTTTCGTATTACCAAATGACGTCATTCAGCTGGCCAATGCAACTGCTTCTGTAAGATTGTGATAGCTCTGCTTTTATGTTCCCTGTTTACATGCTGCAACTTTTGGTAGGAATCAATGTTTGGTAAACGAAGTTGGTCGATGTTTTAACCTACAGCATGATGTACGAAATAGTGCATGCCAGTTGCTTTATGAGGGAATGCAAAGCAACACACCCAACAGTCTCACAGTAGTAATAGTATCATTTTGGCAGCCAGAATTTAGATAGGAAAGTTGTACTTTATAATTAAATGTCTCTAAGTCTAACCTCGTCTAACCTCTCACTTTGTGTGGGTGATTCATGACTTTTGACCCACCTTGAGATGGGCAAAGAACAACACACTGGGTATTCACACACAGCCAGCGACTTTCTCTGATCTTCACAGGCATATTACCTACCAGAATGGGTACAACCCTGTCATTAACTTTCCATCATTTTGGCGACTAAGTTCTTTTCCATAGTGTCACTGGCTGTCCCCACTGCTTGACTTGAAATGCTATTGGAGATGTATAGCAAACCCCCTAACTGCACAGAAATCAGTAACTATATATAGGTGTGCCCAGCAAGACTAGTTGTTTCATATCCTGTCTGTCCAGTGTATGACAGCGAAGTTTTTCATAGTTTTTCTGTACACACATTGACTCATAACTTTGACATTGTCAAAAAAATCTGTGATGATGCCCTCAACTTGGCAAAAACGTCAGGATAATCACAAGCGTGATTATGGTAAAGCAGGGCTATTCCAATCACAGTGTCATTCCAACAATCAAGCTAATAGCGATACTGTGGAGTTTAGCAAGGAAAAAACATTGTTGATAAGTGTCAGCAGGCCTGCTTGATTCACAGAAGCATTTGATCTATTCTCTGGTATTAGAATTTCCCTTGCATGAAATACTATCAGAATATCCTGCTTTACCTTATGAAGTGAGAGGTTAGAGACATTTTCCATCATCATTCTGCTGATCAAACAAACACTTGCTGTAGAAGATTGTGATACTTCTGGTTCCTCTCTTACACACTGTGATGACTTGAATGATTTAGTCCGGCCTTTATCGTAACGTGTGATTATTGATGCTTAGAAAACAGTTGATTCCAAGAGTTCAGATCGCAGAGTAAAATTACAATGCTAAAATCAAGTATTGATGCCAATGGTAGCTATGCCAGATAGTGGAAGCCAAAGGCAACAGACCCAACGTTTCAGGGCTGTATTTAGTAAGTAAATTATCAGCAGGCCTTGAAAAGCGGTACTTTGCTGATAGAAAATGCTTCTAAGTTCAACCTCTCACTTTGTGTGGGTAAATCACGACTTTTGACACAGTCTTGTCAACTTCAGACAGCAAGGAACAACACACTGGGCAAACTCAGCGACTTTCTCGGATCTTGACAGGCATATTACGTCATTCCAATTACGTACAGCTACCAGAATGGGTACAACCCTGTCATTAATTTTCCGTCGTTTTGCGACTAAGTTCTCAAACCTCGTCCAAAAAAAAAATTCGCGCGGCGCGGGCGGGCGCTTATATTTTGTGATAACCATGATAACCATGAAAAACAGTTATTGCAGCATCTTAAAAATCCTGCTTCCCCCTATATTGAACCACAAGTGCGCAAAACACATGTCACAATTTATAACTGAAGTTAGGCCACTCCAATTAGCCTCGTACCCAGGCCACGTGGGAGGAGGGAAAAGTGGCCTGGTATCCACTGTTTGCGCATGCGCGAACGATTCCGGAAATCTTCCGCGAACGAGTCCGATTATGGACAAGCTACACGTGGTTGTTATGCGGAGAAATAACCAAACTAGATATACGTCTTGCAGTGTGGCAGCTGTGTTTACGCGGCGATGGCTTCCATTATCAGAGACACAAGGGGTGACACGACAAGGACTACGCTACAACCACCGCCGGTTCCACCGTCACTGTGCTTGTAGTTGAAAACAAACGGCAGAGTCTCGTAGCAGATGGACTTACCAAATCCCGTGGGTAGCCACAGGAATACGTCTTTACCATCGTAGATACATTTGATCGCATCCAGCTGCTCTACTTTCAACATGAAATCTCCCTTTCCAATACAACAAAGAGCGAACTTGAGCGCTTTATCAAAGTCCTGTTCGGGATAACCTCGAGACGGACGTGCTTCGGAGCTATACGCCAGTATACGGTAAAGATTAACGGTTCGTAAACGATGGTATACGATACCCCATGAAATCATGGGGTTTTTCGCGCATGCGCAAACAGTGGATACCAGGCCACTTTTCCCTCCTCCCACGTGGCCTGGGTACGAGGCTACACTCCAATATAATTCATTGTTTCTCATCACCACGGTAGATGCTCCAGGATGCGGGCGGGCGGTCAATATCATTACTTCATTAGTAACTCACTTACACTTGTACATGTCAAAACAATTATTACAACACTTCCTGGTTGTGTCACGACAATGATTTGCACGTAACGTGTAAACCGTACTGGCCCTGAATACTAGCGGAAATGTTGTGTGCAGCAAACAGCGCATGCGCAGTTTTCCCCCAGACTTCAAGTAGTCTGGGAACGAGTTCCGCAGACGTGAATAATGAGGTATATAGGATGTTTGGGAAGCGGATGTCTCCAGAGGAGGCGGGCGGGTGATGAGAAACAATGAATTATATTGGAGTGGCCTTACTGAACCAATACACATGCACAAACTACTGTGCTTTCGGCTCCTCAGTGTTTACAGTATTGAACACGAGTGGAAAGTTCCAAGCAATCTACCCATTTGTGTTCCACCAACCTGTTTTCACTGCATGGGAGAGCATTAGTCTCGCAGGCCAGACTCTCACGTAAGAGTCTGGCCCGCGAGACTAGGAGAGCATTGACTAATTGTCCTCAAAAATAGCTATTAGCTAAGAATCTTATGTGTGAGCTCTTTGTGCAAGGGGTACTTATATGTCGCCTGTAGACGCGTTTGCGACCGCGATCAAGTTTTTTTGATCAATGGTCAAAGGTCAAATTGCAGCCGCGCGTTCTCGATTATTGCTTTTTACAGGTCACCTTGATCCCTTGATCGGCCCCCCCCCCCCCCCCCAAAAGGGCTTTGATCGCTTGATTCAATTTTCGCAAACGGCTACACGGGACATATAAGTGACTAGCAAAGCGTGTCAACTCTGCACGTGAAGGAAAGTGATGCTGATCATTTTACTCTTGAAAATGTGTGCACTAGCTGTAGATAGAACAGATGTTTCTGCAAAAAGAAACTCCTGGCCCTAGTGATGCTTCTTTGGAGAACTGATATTACATCCATGATATGTTAATTGTTGAAAATGGAATTAGGCTAAGACTTAACACTTGACAATTGAATTTTGGATTCCCGAGCAATCTTTGTGTTTGTTTCAGCGGCGCGCTCTGCAACCGGATGTCGCAAGTGCGTATATCCAGATACTATAAATGCAAAGATTTTCGCAGAATTTATCAGTCGAGTTTCGCGTTTCAGTCTGTCGATTGTTGGCCCCTGCGTTCGTTTACACTACTCCGGTGTGCATGTAAAAGATGGAACTACGTCTTGGGTATATTTTTCTTTTGTGCATTGGGCTGTGCTATGCAGACGTTTTTCTTCCTTTGCCCCTGGGGGACCCGCTAAATGCAGTGCAAATTTTACGTCGGATGGAGCTATCCGAGAATCAAATTGCTAAACGGGATATTCAACGTCGACAGACACCCGACGAACAGCGAATCGCTCAACTTTTGCAGTGTAATCTCCCGGTGGTCCGATTGCAGTGTACTACAGGGCTTCAACAACAACTGGTGAATGCTGCTGTAAACTGCGGCGAAAACGTACAAGCCAGACTCTTCGCTGGAGCATGCGCTACAAATGGGAACGGTGAGTACTGCAGTGTTGCCGTCTTGAATAATGTTCTACAACTTGATAGGGTATTGGCGGCCTGTTTGAGTGCAATTAGAGGTGGGAGCTGCTCTTCCGACTGTCAGAATTCACTGATGACCTTTAGAAATACCTGGGGGTGTTGCATAAATACACTTTACAATTTTACCGGGCATCCTCTGATGGATCCAGGCAACCCCAACTTGCAAATTGTCAGCAGCATCTTTAGCAACTCGTTCTGGTCGAGGTGTGGTGTGGAAACAGTAGGTAGTTGCCAAAGTAGCATTCAGTTCAGTACCGTGCACAACTCCCCAATCTGCACAAATCTTACCTTCTATCAACGAATTGCAGCACTGCAATGTGATGTAAACGTGGGCCAGCAGATTGTGGATGCAATTCTTCGTCAGGATGGTTGCTATCTAGTCGCAAAAGCCCACGCCGATGCTTGTGGGATCAACCCTCAAGGGCAGCACTGTGCTGCAGTTGTTGGGGCAGATGTAGATTCTGTTGTTAACAGTGGTGTTACCTCACTCACAAGTGTCGTGTCTCAGTGCTCACGGATGAGCGAAACATGTACTTCCTCTTGTCGCTCAGCTATTCAAGTGTTTCGCAACAATCTTGGGTGCTGTGTTAACAATCTTTACAATACGTCCATAGTCAACTCTCTCCAGGCAGGGGGCCAACATTTTGCAACAAGCTACGAACTGTGGAGTTCATGCAATGTGGACACACCATCAGTTTGTCCAACTATGCTAAGTGGCTGTGCAGCAACTAAAGGCTTCTTTGCGGTCATCCTCCTAATGATAGCTATACAGACCTTCTTACTTTACTGACTCAGCACTAGCTGCTGAAAGCTTTGAACTCTACTAATAGTTGTATTAGGCTGTTTATCAGTTGCTGACTTCTGCATGTGAAATTATATGCTTGACTTTGACAGTTCATGAATTTTAGAAACATGTATCAGCACATGTCTGTGTTATGTTACTTACAGCAGATTGCAAAAGTCTTGCAACACGCAAGCGGAACAGTGGAAAACCACAATTGATTTACCACATATGAATCTGATTATCTTTCCCGCCTCAGCATGCTGTTCAAGCACAGTAAATCAATTGTGGTTTTCCACTGTTCAGCTTGCTTGTTGCAAGACTTTTGCAATCTGCTGTATCTCCATCCAGAAGTTGAGAGTCCAACATTCATGCCTATCTTCAGCAAATTAGATTAACACCTGCATGTTTAATCATATACTGTGACCTTATATCCTGCACCAGGTGGGTGCATGCTGTCACTATTCTCATCTGAAGTCTATATATCACATACTAGGTATATTCATAGTGTTCACAGTCATCTAACAGCTGCTTATCTCTGAGTGGCAGTGTAAGCTGGTGAGAATTCTGTGATCACTAATGGACACCTGCCAGACTGGGGTACATTTGCACATTGTGTAGGTGATCATTATCCTGAAATGGCACAAGACTATAGTTGGATTAAATGGCCATTTGGAATTGTGTTCTTACTTTTATTACATGCCCACTAACTACATAGTAACTACCAGTGGCGTAGCTACACCCGGGCCCATACGGGCCCAGGCCCTGGTGAATTTCTGAGTGCCCTGGTAAATCATGCGAGGTCAACTTACCTGAACCACAACAGCATTGCTGTATATATAGAATTATGTCATGTAGATCGAATAAAGCTGCCAATGCCGCTTAGGCCAGGCAAACTAGATTTGTTGTTTCGCATCAGCCACTTGCTCGATTTGCGTGCGGGCGGGCGGTCATTATTTGTTACTAGCAAACGCTATACACGCTCGGCAAATCCACCACGCTATGGCCATTAAAAGCGGGCGCTGAGGCAAAACAATAAATCCGGTTTGCCTGGCCTTATCTACGATTTTAGCTTCTTTGCCCGTCAACTTCAGCAGCAAATATGAGCGACGGGTGCGAGCTATGCTGTCTCAGAAGGCCCCAGAATGCACCTCAGAGCACCTAAAATTTCTAAAAATTTTATGGGGGGGCATGCCCCCAGACCCCCCTAGAGTCTGGTGGCCGTGGTGGGCTTATGCCCACCAAGTGCCCAGGTAATTGCTGAACTCTGGCTACGCCACTGGTAACTACGTTTTTTGTTGGGGGGTTTTTCTTGGTGAAGATAACAATCTATGCTGGGCATCTCCTTGCATGGTATAGCTGCATGACTAAACCTACAATTTGCCCCACAGATATATGTGTGTGGGTCATTATATACATTTGATTGCTTTAACTAGACAACTACAGAGAAACTTATTAGAGCACTGATATGATCTGCCTGAAGATGGCAGTTCCCTTAGCTACTTATCAAAGGACCACAATTAACACTCTGCTCTTTACAGTAAACCACTCTAAGTTGCCATGGCAATGCCTCTTTTTTAACACCTGTAAGGCATTCATCTTGCACCATGAATAGACACAAAGAATAATGTTTGCAATTGTTTTGACTGCCTATAGATCAAAATGATACTGATGGGTCAGCGCCAAACTCTGAAGTATTTGGACTAGGGTAGCTACATGCGAGTAACTTCGGTGAAAATTTCCCGATCTACGGTACAAGTTTGGGACCCATACCTCCAGAAAGACATTAAACTACTAGAGGGAGTTCAAAAATTTGCTCTAAAGATATGTAGCAAGGACTATGATAGCAGCTACGAGGACCTACTTGATACATTTCAACTGCCTGAATTATCTACCAGGAGACTTTATCTCAGATTGTCATTACTTTTTAAGATTGTTCACGAGTCGTACTATTTTCCTCCAAATATTTTTATACCCATGTCCTCCACATTGCGTTATGCCAAGCCATACCTGTATCGCCAGCCATTTGCACACACCAACTCCTTCCTTTACTCATTTGTGCCTCACACTATTTCTGATCGGAATGCCTTGCCCAGTTATACAACTTCCCCTGCTAGTTTCAAAAATGCTTTTATATCCACACTTTCATAAGTTTAACTTTAATAGTAGCTTCCTTGTCATTTTGTTTGGTGATTTGTAATCGGGGTACTTTTCATTAGCTATGCTATCTTATATCCCTTGCTTTTTTTTTTGCATAAACTTTCATAGAAAAAAAAAACTTGGATGCTCAGTAGTGGGAGAAAATTCTGATGAGATCTGCCTGAAGATGGCAGTTCCCTTAGCTAGTTATCAAAGGATCACGATTAACACTCTGCGAACTCGCTCGCTGCTTAGTTGCGCTGTATCTTAGGTCAACTGCTTACTCAGCAGCGATGAAGATTAGTCTCGCAAGCCAGACCCAACCAACCCCAGCGTGGATCGCTTTCAGTATCACACACGGGGAAGGCGTGATACTGAAAGCGATCCACGCTGGGGTTGGTTGGGTCTGGCTTACGAGACTACGATGAAGATCTTCTCCTTTTAAAATTTAGGGGACCCTCGTGAAAATGGGAACCCGGGGTCCCCAAGTTTCCCGTTGAATCGGGGACCCCATTGGGAAAACGGGGATCCCTTACTTCTTCCACCGCACGACTTTACCGCAAGTGTTCCATGCTCAAATCTCGCGGCCTGTCTATATAGAACCTGTCCTACAGAAGTGGGTAAAAGTCAGTAGTCTAGCTGTATCTTTCATAAAAGAAATCCGGACTGGAGAACAGTACTTCGTAACAAGGACAGCTGAAATCCATCGCAATTTTTGCGACGGTTGCTACACCGATTGCTATGCTATATCGAGTCGGAGTAGGTGGCTACTTAGCTCTCTGAAAAACGCGAGCAAAATATTTCTGTGCAAGGTATGGTGATCACTTTGTGTCGGTGATCAAGTAAAACTCTTAGAGATGGTCCCTATACATAGAGAGTGTCATACAGTATTATGGGCATCTTATGTACACTGGCTTATTCTTGTAAATAGAATAGTCCCTAGTACCGGGTATATAGTATAGTATACTTTAATGCACACCACTACATTTAAATATATGACTTGTACTATAATTGTAACATTGGGTCCACACTTGTATTAGCAGCATGCTATTTGTGTATCCATGCTCTATATATGCAAAATTATTATAAATAAAAATAATTAAAAAATTTTTAAATATAGAGTGTCATTCGTACTATTATGGGTCCATCTTATGTACACCGGGGGTCTTCCTCCTGTAGCTACATAAGATGGTCCCTATATATACAAGTCACAAAAAAGTTTTCTCAATGAAAACAAGCACATGTAGGGATGGAACCCTCAAAAACCAACCAAACAAGATAGGAACAACACCACAATACTTTTACACCATCCCTACATCTTGTGCCATTTTGCCGACTATGCATTGTGTTTGTTACTTGTGTGCACAGAAGGGTTGTCTAGGGCATGGAAGCCTGTGGAACGAGCAGTACTGGGTGTGTAGTGCACGTTGTTGTGTATGGAGAGTGCGTTGTGTTGTGGGTGGCTGTAACTTTGTTACGGTTGAGTGTGGCAGGCATGGTTAGCTAGTTTAATATGTACAAGCTGTGGGGTGCAAGATCAGTGCTGAGTCTGTGTGGCGTGTTGGAGTGGGTTGCGTATGTTGTGGGCTTTTGTAGCTGCTGGGCATGGCAGGTAAGGGTTGTCTTGTAAGTGAAGGCTGTGGTGTGAGCAGTACTGGGTCGGTCCGTAGTTAACGACATGGTGGTGTGTTTGAAGGATTTGTGGGGTAGGTAGCTAGTTGTAGGGAGAAAGGTTGTTTGTTGGTTTGTGGGTGTAGCTGGTGTGCAGTGTTGTTTTGGTTAACTATAACTTTAACTAAATATAGTTTAGTATGGCCTTTTTAAAGTTTATAGTTAACCAAAAGTGCAACTTAAATTTCTTGCTAACTTGGGGGCTGTAACTAAAACGTCCAAGGACGTACAAGAAGAAACCGTAACTGTACTAAAACAGAATACAGCCTGTTTTCAACAATAAGTGTAACTAAATACCTTTTAGTAAGGGGTTTTAGAGTTTCAGTGGTTGAAACTATAACTAACTAAAAATTTTGTAAAACCGGGAAACTAGAACTAAACTAAACCAAAAGTGTTTTCTAAATAAAAACTAACTATAACTAAACTAAAAGCACAAACCCTAAAAACTTAAATTTGAAGGGTTTTGTGGTGTACGTGGTTGGCAAAATGGCACAAGATGTAGGGATGGTGTAAAAGTATTGTGGTGTTGTTCCTATCTTGTTTGGTTGGTTTTTGAGGGTTCCATCCCTACATGTGCTTGTTTTCATTGAGAAAACTTTTTTGTGACTTGTTTGCTTTGTTTTTTTTTTGGTTTAGGAGATGGTAAGAGAGAAGTGACATGGGAGGGTAGGCCGAGGGGAAGATGCATGGTGTGTACAGTATGATAGTAGAAAGAGCTAAGAATTGTCATAAATTCAAACGCTTTGAAGTGAAATCGTCAATCCAAACATCAAACTTCGGGGGGTTTAGAAGTACAGTCCAAGCAAAGCCTCATAAAAACCAAGTGAAAAGCAGATGAGTTTAATAAGGCTTTGCATGCAAGCTTATAAATCCTGTGCTCATTTCGCGTGGACTACTAATGGGTTCACCGAAGTATTGAGTCGTAAGACCCCATTACAGAACTGTTTGATGGTGAGTAGCTATAGTCTAAATGGGTTTGAAACGAACGCATAGGGGTCTGTGGAGCTGAACAACCGCCAGTTCTGTGGCCACCTCTAGTGCAGAAGTTTGGAATGAAGCCATGCACTGTTGACTCGGTGCTACTAGAATTTGAGTATACCAAGCTACCAATAGGCTGCCACTTGCTTCGTCGGAGGAATATGAAGACTCAGGCACAACACAAAAGGAGGATGTTAAGAAGACACCAGCCAAAGTGCTACCATCAACTCGCAGTAAACATTGTATGTGTACTATATGCATGTAAATGACTATAACAAGCAAGTTTGAAATGTGAAAGTTGACAATAAAACTTGAAGTTGAATATCAGTGGCTAGTGTTCTAAGTCATATGAAGTACTTGATGGTTAAAACACTAGCTGGCATAGTACCGTCTATACCACTTGAGCTTGGCTTTTGCAGCCTTCAAATTATGCGCCTATCAATATTATGCCCCACTACCCCCGTACGGGCAGATGGCGGGCAATATAGGGGCTTTGACCGAAGGAGGCTGCCCCTATAGTCGGGCATTTGACTACCTCTGAAGACATCTTGAATACGGCAATGGTCTCAGTATACTGCACAGTTACACTGCGTGTGTCAAATCCCCAGTAATCCCCCACCTTCTGCAAGGGGATTTGATTATAGGGTACGTCCCGTATATTGGGGCAATTGATATTTAAATTGGTCAAATCCCCACCTTGCCCCACTATAGCCCGTACAGGGGGTAGTGGGGCGTAACATTGATAGGCGCATTAGTCATACGAGCTACTGCCCTTTTTTTGTCAGGGTTCCTCCAATAACTACTATGGGAGGATACGCGGGAAGCTGCCCTTCCTTTCTCAGGGTCCTCCCAATAGCGGGTATGGGAGGATACGCGGGAAGCTGCCCTTCCTTTCTTTCTCAGGGTCCTCCCAATAACGGGTATGGGAGGATCCCCTGGAAGATGCCCTTTTGGTCTCAGGGTCCTCCCAATGACAGGCATGGGAGGACACCCTTTTCGTCTCAGGGTCCTTCCAATAACAGGCATGGGAGACGCCCTTTTGGTCTCAGGGTCCCCCCAATGACAGGCATGGGAGGAGACCCTTTTCGTCTCAGGGTCCTTCCAATAACAGGCATGGGAGACGCCCTTTTGGTCTCAGGGTCCCCCCAATGACAGGCATGGGAGGACACCCTTTTCGTCTCAGGGTCCTTCCAATAACAGGCATGGGAGACGCCCTTTTCGTCTCAGGGTCCTTCCAATAACAGGCATGGGAGGACGCCCGGGAAGATGCCCTGTGTTTCTCCGGGTCCTTCCAGTAATTATTACGGGACGCTTGCCTTTTTTCCCCCTTTGTTTCGCAGGTAGTTCTGCTTGTACTGCGCTCGTTTCTTGCGGACATTACGCATATTGCGTTCGATGTAAAGTGCAGCACAACTACGTCAACTGATCCACGAAATCAGATTTGCAAACTGCAACGCTCAACTCTCACCTTCTCTACGAAGTACTGAACCACGTGCTCAGTTGAACCCTGGTGACGTAATTATGAGTAATATTTAATTCGAGCAAAATGGCGTGTAGCAGCTAGCGTAAGTGTGAGATTACCTGAGAATCGCCGACAAGTTTGAGTTCTTTCTTTTAGACCGATAAGTGGCAGGTGCAATACCTAGTGATTTATCCTGTTGTTTTGCGTTTGAATCGTTGTAAAAGCTCCAGCTGTTATCGTGCTATCGCGGTGAGAGGCAGAAGAAGAAGAAGAAGAAGAAGAAGAAGAAGAAGAAGAAGAAGAAAGAAAGTCAGAAGATAGACGATTTGTCCGTTTTGGCGACTTGCCGGTCTGGTGCTTAGCGATACTTTCCAGCAAACTTAACAGTCTTTTTGCTCATGAAAACACTCGATAATGCCTGATATGGCTCATACAGGCCTTTGACTAATCTAACGAAGACATTTCGAGCGTGTTATTTGTGCACTTTTAATGTGGCGGCCATTTTTTTTCGGGGTCATCCCTACATATGGCGTACTACCGTACGCCATGATATGACACTCGGACTATCTTATGTAGCTACAGGAGTAAGACCCCACAATAATTGGTGCACATAAGATGGACCCATAGTAGTACATATGACCCTCTCTATAATATAAAGTCACAAAAAAGTTTTCTCAATGAAAACAAGCACATGTAGGGATGGAACCCTCAAAAACCAACCAAACAAGATAGGAACAACACCACAATACTTTTACACCATCCCTACATCTTGTGCCATTTTGCCGACTATGCATTGTGTTTGTTACTTGTGTGCACAGAAGGGTTGTCTTGGGCATGGAAGCCTGTGGAACGAGCAGTACTGGGTGTGTAGTGCACGTTGTTGTGTATGGAGAGTGCGTTGTGTTGTGGGTGGCTGTAACTTTGTTACGGTTGAGTGTGGCAGGCATGGTTAGCTAGTTTAATATGTACAAGCTGTGGGGTGCAAGATCAGTGCTGAGTCTGTGTGGCATGTTGGAGTGGGTTGCGTATGTTGTGGACTTTTGTAGCTGCTGGGCATGGCAGGTAAGGGTTGTCTTGTAAGTGAAGGCTGTGGTGTGAGCAGTACTGGGTCGGTCCGTAGTTAACGACATGGTGGTGTGTTTGAAGGGTTTGTGGGGTAGGTAGCTAGTTGTAGGGAGAAAGGTTGTTTGTTGGTTTGTGGGTGTAGCTGGTGTGCAGTGTTGTTTTAGTTAACTATAACTTTAACTAAATATATTTTAGTATGGCCTTTTTAAAATTTAGCTAACCAAAAGTGCAACTTAAATTTCTTGCTAACTTGGGGGCTGTAACTAAAACGTCCAAGGACGTACAAGAAGAAACCGTAACTGTACTAAAACAGAATACAGCCTGTTTTCAACAATAAGTGTAACTAAATACCTTTTAGTAAGGGGTTTTAGAGTTTCAGTGGTTGAAACTATAACTAACTAAAAATTTTGTAAAACCGGGAAACTAGAACTAAACTAAACCAAAAGTATTTTCTAAATAAAAACTAACTATAACTAAACTAAAAGCACAAATCCTAAAAACTTAAATTTGAAGGGTTTTGTGGTGTACGTGGTTGGCAAAATGGCACAAGATGTAGGGATGGTGTAAAAGTATTGTGGTGTTGTTCCTATCTTGTTTGGTTGGTTTTTGAGGGTTCCATCCCTACATGTGCTTGTTTTCATTGAGAAAACTTTTTTGTGACTTGTTTGCTTTTTTTTTTTTTTTTTATGGCTTAGGAATGGTAAGAGAGAAGTGACATGGGAGGGTAGGCCGAGGGGAAGATGCATGGTGTGTACAGTATGATAGTAGAAAGAGCTAAGAATTGTCATAAATTCAAACGCTTTGAAGTGAAATCGTCAATCCAAACATCAAACTTCGGGGGGTTTAGAAGTACAGTCCAAGCAAAGCCTCATAAAAACCAAGTGAAAAGCAGATGAGTTTAATAAGGCTTTGCATGCAAGCTTATAAATCCTGTGCTCATTTCACGTGGACTACTAATGGGTTCACCGAAAAACTCTCCATAGACTGTCACCAGAGTATTGAGTCGTAAGACCCCATTACAGAACTGTTTGATGGTGAGTAGCTATAGTCTAAATGGGTTTGAAACGAACGCATAGGGGTCTGTGGAGCTGAACAACCGCCAGTTCTGTGGCCACCTATAGTGCAGAAGTTCGGAATGAAGCCATGCACTGTTGAGTCAGTGCTACTAGAGTTTGAGTATACCAAGCTACCAATAGGCTGCCACTTGCTTCGTTGGAGGAATATGAAGACTCAGGCACAACACAAAAGGAGGATGTTAAGAAGACACCAGCCAAAGTGCTACCATCAACTCGCAGTAAACATTGTATGTGTACTATATGCATGTAAATGACTATAACAAGCAAATTTGAAATGTGAAAGTTGACAATAAAACTTGAAATTGAATATCAGTGGCTAGTGTTCTAAGTCATATGAAGTACTTGATGGTTAAAACACTAGCTGGCATAGTACCGTCTATACCACTTGAGCTTGGCTTTTGCAGCCTTCAAATTAGTCATACGAGCTGCTGCCCTTTTTTTGTCAGGGTTCCTCCAATAACTACTATGGGAGGATACGCGGGAAGCTGCCCTTCCTTTCTCATGCAGGGTCCTCCCAATAGCGGGTATGGGAGGATATGCGGGAAGCTGCCCTTCCTTTCTCAGGGTCCTCCCAATAACGGGTATGGGAGGATGCCCTGGAAGATGCCCTTTTGGTCTCAGGGTCCTCCCAATAACGGGTATGGGAGGACGCCCTTTTCGTCTCAGGGTCCTTCCAATAACAGGCATGGGAGGACGCCCGGGAAGATGCCCTGTGTTTCTCCGGGTCTTTCCAGTAATTATTACGGGACGCTTGCCTTTTTTTCCCCTTTGTTTCGCAGGTAGTTCTGCTTGTACTGCGCTCGTTTCTTGCGGACATTACGCATATTGCGTTCGATGTAAAGTGCAGCACAACTACGTCAACTGATCCACGAAATCAGATTTGCAAACTGCAACGCTCAATTCTCACCTTCTCTACGAAGTACTGAACCACGTGCTCAGTTGAACCCTAGTGACGTAATTATGAGTAATATTTAATTCGAGCAAAATGGCGTGTAGCAGCTAGCGTAAGTGTGAGATTACCTGAGAATCGCCGACAAGTTTGAGTTCTTTCTTTTAGACCGATAAGTGGCAGGTGCAATACCTAGTGATTTATCCTGTTGTTTTGCGTTTGAATCGTTGTAAAAGCTCCAGCCGTTATCGTGCTATCGCGGTGAGAGGCAGAAGAAAGTCAGGCAGAAGATAGACGATTTGTCCGTTTTGGCGACTTGCCGGTCTGGTGCTTAGCGATACTTTCCAGCAAACTTAACAGTCTTTTTGCTCATGAAAACACTCAATAATGCCTGATATGGCTCATACAGGCCTTTGACTAATCTAACGAAGACATTTCGAGCGTGTTATTTGTGCACTTTTAATGTGGCGGCCATTTTTTTTCGGGGTCATCCCTACATATGGCGTACTACCGTACGCCATGATAGGGACCATCTTATGTGGAATGGGTGGAGCAATACATAAGATGGACCTAAATATAATAGGAGGCTTGGTACATACATAAGTAGTAGTATGTAAGAAAGACCCATAATAATTCAACTGATATTTATATGTAGCTAGCTAGTGCTTTCGTCGATACTTCTCTCTCACTGTTATCATTGTTATAGACTGTTTTATACCAAACGATGGTACAGGGATGCTCAGGTCAGTAAGAGCCTGGTTACTGAAGATTTGCCATACAGATGGTCCTCATACTCTTAGAGAAATGGTCAGCCATACAGGGGATTCCCATATTCCTGTGATTATGGTCTGCCATGCAGATGGTCCCATGCTTCTGGGAACTTGAAACAGTCAGCCATACAGGCTAGGGGGTCCCCATTTTCACCAAGGGATCCCCATATTCCCGGGAAAATGGGGACCCAGGCTCCCCATTTTAGGGGGTCCCTATTTTCACATGACACCGGGAACATTTATTTCTCTATCTTATTTGCTAGTACAGTATCGGGTGAAATTTGTTACCCGTGTAATTGTACCCCATGACTCGTTATGGAGCTTTTGCCAAGTGGACTGCCCAGGCAGCCTTCTCAACTGGTACCACTGTCTTCCGATGGCCCTTCCAATTACAACAAAATCATTTAATTTAGTTGCTTCGCTTTTCAAGTGTGGATTTATCCCCCTGAGTAGTCTGGGCATGGGATTGGTGTCAGCTGAAAAACACATGCAATGGCAATTGCTTGAAATCTTGCACAGCTACATGATTAATATTCAGCAAGAACATTCAATGAGTATGTGTGTATGCATTGCAATGAGTATGTGTGTATGCAAACATACAGGTACATGTGACCACTTGACCCCATGACAGGAGTACAAGGTGCAAAAGTTTTGCAGATTCAGCCTGTAGCAGCCTGTAGCTACCTGTGGGCCTGGGGACAAGTTATAGTTGTACCATGGCTTCTTAATAGGTATGGCGATTGTACCATCCGAGGGTTAATGATGTACTTCCGAGAGCGAAGCCCGAGGAAGGACATTATTAACCCGAGGATGGTACAACGCCATACCCATTAAGAAGCCATGGTACAGCTGGCTTGTATCATAATTGATCTGATTAGCACAGTTGCTTATAGCAACAAAAATTGTGAGGCTTCTGCTATGTGAACGGGCTGGACTGTTGCTTAGCAACTAGTTGTACCATATGAGACAACTAGGATCACAGGTGCCGCCACGGTGTACATGGGATTTGTACCCCGTGGCGGCTTCTTTTAACTTCCCACGCAGTATGATACAAGGCTAGTTTGTTGCTGCTCTTCCACTTCCATGTATTGTACCAATTGCAAACTGAAGAACAAAAAACGGGGGAGGCCTAGGAATGAGGCTAGGCTCTACCGGTACCCACAAGTGAAACCTCTGGTGTTGTGGGTTTCTTGATGCATCCTGCATGCAAAGTGCATTACATACTATAGGTGTAGGAAAGACTTTTTGATTTTGGGGGGGGGGGGGGGGGGGGGGCACAGTTTGAAACTACACATAGAGTATAGGTAGCAAAAAGAATCGAGAATTATTTGAGAATAATAGGTAAAAATTTCTAATAAAAAAAGAATAGTAGGTCCTAGTTTTGTAGGCTACACCTAACAGCAATTGGTGTGGAGTCTAGGCATACATGTAGCCTCGTCCACAGGCATCATTTGGCAGCTGCCTCCAATGAAACATTGAAGCCTGGGGATGAAGCTAGTGCGCATGCGCATTTCCACTCCAATCACGTGTAGTAATGTAGTAGGCATTATTTAAAATGAGTATTTGTACAGTTTTTGTTATTGAGTTGAGCTATCTATATAACAAGACTCTATTTGGTGCACAATGTATTGTATTTAGACTGGGAATAATAGGCGTGATGAAAAGAATATTAGGTAGTATGAGAAGAATAATAGGTAAGAATTTTGAGAATACAAGAATAGAATAATAGGGTTAAAAAAAAAAGAATAATCCATCAAGGCCTAATAGAGTAGTGAGCAATTTATATAACAATTTATGAAAACATGGGGGGGCACATGCCCCTGGTGCTCCCCCCCCCCGGTTCCTACGCCTATGCATACATCCTTGCCATATTGTTTACTATGTAGCATTCTCATTAATTTGGTTGCAGGTTCACGTGATGATTTGATGTAGTCTGGGCTGACACATGCAGTATGGGTAAAATGCTTTTTATCCACCACCAATTCCGGATCACATGAAAATGATCTCTTTTATTGTGCTTTTACATATAACAAAGAGGATGGAATGTGGTGGTGGAGAAACGTTTGAAGAGTAAAATGGATTCTGAGGCCTTCCCCATTATGTAGCCTCGTTCCCAGGCCTCTCTCCCATTTTTTTTTTTTTTTTTTACTTTTTGGTTTGCAGTCACACAAAAGCAGAAAGATCAGCTCTTCCACTTTAGTATTGTGAATGTAAACCAAAAACCAGGGGAGGCCTGAGAACAAGGCTACAGTGCTAATCAGCCATGGCCTTCAATGATTTGTTAGTTCCAAAGTCCATCAACCATGTTAGGTTCATATACTTTATACTCCTCTGTGTGGCATTGAAATCTTACCGGGTGGTACACAGTCGTGGGGGTACGTGACTATGTGACGAGTATTATTTAGTCACGATCTTTGTACTTTGTTCTTTACCATTGCATGAGGGCAAATACATGCATGAACCGTGATATAACTGCAATTGTAACGTCAACACAAAATACCACTTCACTTCCGCACGCGCAACAGTTTAAAAACAGCTGATTTCCCGTCCGTATGCCAGCCAGGCTAGTCAAGCAACACGCATAAAAGACATCGCTACGGTTATATACAGTGAAGATGAAGTTGTCCACCTTGTCTCTTAATAGTCTTATCTGTGCAATTGCATATGCCTGTGGCGTACTAGCTCGTGCGCAGGAGGAGTGTGAAACTGAAGCGTTTAACAATTTGCACGAAGTGTGCAGGAACGAATCAGCCTTCTTCGTCCCAGCTGGCAGTCGAAACAACACATTACTTTACCGAGTATCGGAGCTGTCGTGCGATACCTGCGGTAAACCACTGTACGACTATCTCCAGTGCACAGATTCCCAGCCAAATGTCGCGAATGTAAACGCAACTTGCGCTAGAAATGAAAACGGGGACTTTTGCTATAGGACAGTCTTTCCGCTGAATGGAACGATTGACATTAGCAGTGTCTTTCAGGCGTGCAGCGGTACCATCTTCTCGTTGACAAACGCTTCCTGCAGCGAGGACTGCATGAACACGTTGCGCTCCTGGACCGACGTTGCAGGTTGCTGCATCACGTCCGTGTACGGCCTGGTTAATAATACCAATGTCCAACTACTGCTTGCCGACAGGTTCTGGAGATCTTGCCAAGTGGATCGCCCGGGGGCGTGCCCGGAAGCTTTTCAGTCTAGTAATTCCTCGTCTCCAGGATTCCAGTCCACTGGGACTTCTCCAGGATTCCAGTCCACTGGGACTTCTCCAGGATTCCAGTCCACTGGGACTTCTCCAGGATTCCAGTCCACTGGCACCTCATCTCCAGGGTTTGAGGCTACAGATGCCTCCGTCCAGGCTGCCATTGCCAATAGTTTTATCATATGCATGTTAGCTGTTGCAGTTAGTCTGGCGTATTAATCTTACTGTGCATGCCACGAGTGACAGTTTCTTTTAGCTAGATATATGTATACTTCATTTGTATAGTGACTAGCTAGATATATATATACATGTATATACCTCATGACTGTTGTATATAGTGACTGAGTTTTAGCAGTGACCACATTGTATTATACTGAGCAGCTTACTGTGCATGCATGCCATGCAGTCAACAATATAATAAACGTAGGTAGATATGGCTAAATTGTAGTGACTGAACAGCAGGAGTGACTTGTACTGAGCAGCTACAGCTATACCATTTGCTCCTTTATGCATGACAGTGCATGTCATATGTATTGAACATGACCACCTGGTCCTTAATCCCCGCAACTTTATATGGCCATACAGGACTTGTGGTGCCAGAGTATGGGTGTATGTCATGTGACTGCCCTAGCAATGAAATCGCATTCGCTGGTGGTTATTGCTGTCCAGAGGGGAGGAACACTCCAAACTGAACCACATGCGTGCTGTGTCATTGCTGTGTCGTTTCTGTGTCATTGCTGTGTCATTGCTGTGTCATTGCTGTGTCATTGCCGTGTCATTGCTGTGTCATTGCTGTGTCATTGCTGTGTCGTTTCTGTGTCATTGGCTGTGTCATTGCTGCATGTGTCATTGCTGTGTCATTGCTGTGCTCAACTGCATGCATGCATACACAGCTTCACAGACTGCATATACTTGAGGTGAAATTTCATTCCTGGTCTGTACTGAAGGAGGGGGGCACAGACCTGTTAGGGGCTCCTCTGTATGGAAGGTGGATATGTGCTCATTGGGTGAGTGTACTTTCAAGGGAAGACAAGACGTATTTCAGCAGGAACCCTGCACAGATCATGTTAACTCTCATTCATAATACTATACAAGTACTTGCAACTCAACAGCTTGTCTGGCTTTGTATGGTCTGTATCATCATTCTCCGAAAACGGGGTTACCAGTGAAAAGTTTGTCAGTCTGAATTTTTCACAAGCTAGTTTAGCCAGCAACCACAGAAATGACAGTTTATTAACTACTTAGGTCAGATCAACATCTGGTTTAGGTTTGTTCATATATAAGAAGAAAATAAAATGTAGGGATGGCATGCCAAAAAGTATGCAAACAAGCTAGGTAGCTAGGGATGATGCATGAAAGCAAAGGTCAACATATTGGCAAAGCCCCATCCCTACATCTTTTTCACACTACAGTTAGACAGCATGCTTATAGAGCTGAATCTGCACCCATCCATGCACACACAGTTATTAATGCTGTGCATGAGTACTTGAGTTTACTTACCATGACCAGTCTGCAGCCCACTCAAGCTCAGTGTCTAGGTTGTGTCAGAGGCATGTAACAAGGGTGCCACTGTACTATGTCACTAGCATGTTTACGCTAGTTATGGAGTGTGCATTGCTATAGTAATGGTACGCCTAGGGGTATAGTCGGTTCAGTAAGGCTGAGCTAGTAGAATTGGGCTCAGGCTGCTTGGTGTTATCTGTGAGGCTCACTCACATGCAGTTACACTAATTGGTGTGAGTTATGAGTGTGAGGCTAGCTTGTGAGGTTCACTCACATTTATGTTACGGGTGTGAGGCTCACTCACATGCAGTTACACTAATTGGTGTGAGTTATGAGTGTGAGGCTAGCTTGTGAGGTTCACTCACATTTATGTTACGGGTGTGAGGCTCACTCACATGCAGTTACACTAATTGGTGTGAGTTATGAGTTATGAGTGTGAGGCTTGTGAGGCTCACTCACATTTATGTTACAGGTGTGGGGCTCACTCACATGCAGTTACACTAATTGGTGTGAGTTATGAGTGTGAGGCTTGTGAGGCTCACTCACATTTATGTTACGGGTGTGAGGCTCACTCACATTTAAATTAAGAGTGCGAGGATTTACATTACGAATGTGAGGCTCACTCACAGTTACGCTATGGGTGTGAGGCTGACTCACATTTACATTACAAGTGTGAGGTTCAGGATTAGGGTTTTAGGGATAGGGTTAGGATTGGGGTTAAGTAGACTGGGTTTGGAATGGGGTTAGAACGGGCAACGGGCTGTAAGGATGTTTTCGACTAAGTTATGAAAGGCTCACTTAATTGTGACTACGTTACAGCAGTAAGCTCAGATACTGAAATCTCTATGTGCATGCTGTAGGTTTCTCAACGGGCTGCGTCAGGGGGATAAGGGCTTTAGACATGTGTATATATGTGGGGATGGATAAAGACAAGGTCTTTTGACTACAGCTGTCCTTCCTCTCACAATTAAATACACTGTGGTAGCTAAGTGGAGATTCCCTGCGGACGGGGTTGCAGGCATGGGTGGGTTGACTGTACAACCACATTGCCTGAGCAGATACTCTCACTATCCACCACCTCAGCCTCTGACTCAATTATCTCCTAACCAAGAGGCTATTCGCCAGACTACACAGCTATATGGGTAGCTATGTCCATATACATACACACATACTCACTGCATTGTATATACACACTCATTGCATGATTTCTGCTGAATATTAAGCCCATGCATGACAGGAAGTGCAGAAAGTACAAGGTGCAAAAGTTAGCTGATTCAGCCTGCACGGCTTTGTTTGTACAGCTATACCTGCATGTGAACCTGGTATGGTGCAGTGCTATACAGGCATCTGACAGGTTTAGTGGCATCAGAAATATGCTTTGTACAGTCAGCAGTGTTATCTCCTTTGGTGACTGTTTACTGTTCTATACACCCCCTGTATAGTAATGTGTTTCTGTGCGCATTCCATAGCTATATAGCTACTACACAGCCTGCATGAGAGGGAGGCTAGTGCATGGTTTCAAACATGCGTTTAGATATATAGCTAGTTAGCTATACCGCTATACCTGTGTTTGAAGACTTGCAAACTGTAGAGATCATGCATGCAGCTACAGTCACTAACATTATAGATGGGAGGACTGAGTGATGGTTGTATATATTCACATGCACAAGTTCACTCAATGCAGGTGTCTGACTATATACTAGCATCGGCTTGGTTAGGGCTCAGTAAGACTGGGCCATATATACCCTTATTGGAAACCTTTGGTGTTGTGTCTTTCTTGATGGTTCTTGCACATGTCAGAGTGCATGCATTCAAGTTTTTATACAGGCAGTATACGTGACGAGCATCAATTAGTCACGATCTTTGTACTTCACTGTTCTTCATTAATTCTTCCTGAACCACTGCATGACGGCAAGTACATGCTTGAACTGTGCAACTGTCACGTCAACACAAAATACCACTGGCTTCCGCACATGCACGCAACAGTTTAAAAACAGCTGATTTGCCACCCCGTATGCCAGCCAGGCTAGTCCAGTATTAAACTAGTCTCGCAAGCTAGGAACCAACCAGCCCCAGCGCTGGGGTTGGTTGGGTCTTGCATAAAACTGAAGGAAAGATTCTGTAGTTGCATGTTTCGCCCAAAATTTCCTTGTAGAAGTGATTGCGATCATGACTATTAAACACGCATAGAAGACATCGCTGCGGTGATATATTGGCCTAGTGAAGATGAAGTTATCCACTGTTTCTCTTATCTGTGCAATTGCATATGCCTGTGGCGTACTAGCTCGTGCGCAGCAGGAGTGTGAAACTGAAGCGTTTAACAATTTGCCCGAAGTATGCAGGAACGAATCTTTCGTCCCAGCTGGCACTCGAAACAACACAGTACTTTACCAAGTATCGGAACTGTCGTGCGATACCTGCGGTAAACCACTGTACGACTACCTCCAGTGCACAGATTCCCCGAATGTCGCGAATGTAAACGCAACTTGCGCTAGAAATGAAAACGGAGAGTTCTGCTATAGGACAGTCTACCCTCTGGATGGAACGATTGACATTAGCAGTGTCTTTCGCGCGTGCAGCGGTACCATCTTCTCTTTGACAAACGCTTCCTGCAGCGAGGATTGCATGAACACGTTGCGCTCCTGGACCGACGTTGCAGGCTGCTGCATCACGTCCGTGTACGGCCTAGTTAATGACACCAACGTCCAACTGCTGCTTGCCGACAGGTTCTGGATATCTTGCCAAGTGGACCGCCCGGGGGCGTGCCCGGAAGCTTTTCAGTCTAGTAGTACTTCGTCTCCAGGATTCCAGTCCACTGGCACCTCATCTCCAGGATTTGAGGCTACGGATGCCTCCATCCAGGCTGCCATTGCCAATAGTGTTATCATTTGCATGTTAGCTACTGCAGTTAGTCTGGTATATTAAATCTTACTGTGCATACCACAACGAGTGAACAGTTTCTTTCAGTATGACTAGCTAGATACATATTCATGAGTGTTGTATAGTGACTGAGTTTTTGCCTTTTTGAGCAGCTTATTGTGCATGCCATGCAGTCAACAATTTGTTGTTCAACTTCTGTTTATATACGACAAGAACTCCAGTACAGGGTCAGCAGGGGCAAGGTGCAAATGTTTGTGAATGTAGACTGTGGCTTCCTTGCAGCAAGAAATGGTCTGGTGAACAAAGTTGAATTTCTTGGGTTTAGTGGTAAGGACTAATTAGATTGCAAGAATGGTAATTATTATGTTGCACTTCCCTTACAACAGTACTGATTTTTTTAATCTGTACTCGGTATATATCCGTACCCAAGTTTTTTTAGCAAGTTTGGCACAAAATGTTTTGAACGTTGCTATGTTACACTGTCACAAGAGCATGTACTAGCCCAAGAAATTTGACATGGTTCACCAGATCATTTCTACTTGTGAGAGGATAAGGTCTGGGAATGGGACTATAACTCGAAACCTATAAACAAGACCACGCCCAATAAGATGATGTGACTGCAGCAGCCAATCTCCATGAATGTGACAATAAAGCTCCGAGGACAAGAGAACTACGACTCATACCAGATGATTGTAACACAATAAAAGTGTTCCATCATGCCATCCTTCTGTGGTACTCCTGTGGGGCAGCATCATACTCCACCGTGAACAGCTCCTGAGAGTCCTCTAGGAACCTATATACAATTGTACAGCAATGCAAGAGAATGTCAAGGAAAGTTACTGAGAACTTTTTAAGTAGTTTTGATCAAAGAACAGTTGAAACAGATCATTAATTTTTAAGATTGCGGGATATGGATATGGGGTGTGGTCATGAGTCTAGACTGGCAGTGGTAGTGTGCAATTGACTACAGCTGCAAAGTTTGGAGGATGGAATTGAAAGGCACCACACAAACGTGCACAGCATGAGAGATCTCAAATGAGTGGTCATACATGCATGATAAAACTTTCTAGACAAACTGTGTATTTTCTCACGTTTTTAATCAATTTTCCCAAACTAGATGAACCACCTACTTACTGTATATCTATCAACTTGGCTTGGCCTTATGTCAGTTTGCTCACTTTAGAAAGTCTTGTATGTGTGACAGTAGCAGTGACAGACTGTCCTCGTCCATTGGGGTGTAGCCCAGCATTGACCCAATACGAACTGCATGAAACAACAATCACAATTCAACATAACGACACAAAGAACTTTGGAACGAATGTGAACCATCGGTGTGCATTAATTGAAAACGGATCCCCTTCCCTATATATAGGTTAAATTTCCACCCATAATAGTCATGAGACAGAAGTATAGTTAGTATAACAAACACAAGGGACCAAATCCATATGCACACATCCATGCCTGCAATCATGTATAACGAGGCTAAGTAATAGGTTGTTAGTTGTGATTTGACCATCACAAAAACAGTACTCTATGTACGCTGAGAGATGGGATGAACTGACCGAATAATCTCAGCAGGTGCTCAATGCCATAGATCTCTGCCATTGGAGTATTGGGGTGTGCTTTCAGGATCTGGGAAGAAATGGACACATGAGAAGGATAGTAGGTAGTAGGTAAACACAGTAAATTGACATTTCAAACAAAACAATTTGTTCTCAAGATTGGCTTGGTATGTAGGTCGTGTAAAACAAATCAAAACTTTCGTTCACTTACACTTTGTATGGTGAAAACAAACCCATCCATAGACTCAATATTTACAACGACCAACAGTGACCGTTTCATAGAGCTCACTGACAGGCATTTGAATTTTGGCAATGGCCAGTGCATGCAGTTTTCAACAGAACATTTAAACCACTGTGTAACACAGGCATAACATAGGCGGCGGAAGGCACTTGAGATTTGGGGGGGGGGGGTGTAGTGTCATGCATATAACTCTCATTAGGGTTTTGTCGTCATCATTTATTTCCTGTTAGCATGGGTATTTAGACACCTGTTTTTGAGTTGTAATTCAGTCTCTCATTCATGTCAGTCTCTCGTGTCTTGATCTGTGCACTATGATATATGGAACTGTGAGTCAATAGAGTGGTAGATAAGGACACCACAAGTGGCGACGAGGGTGGGATCTTTGGAGAATGGCGACTACGTTGGTAGGCCATATCGAGCCCTTCGATCCTGACACCGATGATCTGTGGTAGGGAAACGTACTTACGGCATTCTGAGGAGCCTCCTCTCACCGGACCGACCCGCCACGAAGACTTTCGTAGAGTTGACAGCCGTACTCACGAAACATTTCAGCCCCCCTCCATCAGAAGTAATCCAGCGATTCCGATTCTACAGCCGAGTAAGACAGCCAGGCGAGTCGGTGTCGGCTTTCGTAGCGGCGGTGCGGGAACTCACCGAATACTGCAACTTTGGAGACAGTCTGGACAAGGCGCTGAGAGACCGCATCGTAGGGGGGATTAACCATGAGGCAACGCAGAAGAAACTCCTCAGCGAGCGAGATTTGACCTACGAGAGAGCAGTAGAGATAGCGCAAGGTGTTGAAACGTCGGATGCAAACCTGCGCGAGATGACTACCCCCCTGAAGCCTGTCACAGTTAAGACTGAGCCTGTATACAAGGTAGCGCAAGAGAGAGACTCCGGTGCCCAGGCAGCCAAAACCCCAGTGAGCTGCCCACGCTGTGGCACCGAAGGTCATTCTGGAAGTGTCTGTAGATTCAAAGACAAACACTGTAACTTTTGTAAGAAGAAAGGCCACATTGCTCGAATGTGCCGGAAGAGACTGCAGCAGGCTAGCCCAGGGAACCCCAAGAAGATCTCCTATATCGAGAGGGAAACCCCAGTCGAGAGAGATGACACTCCAGTGGAGAGTGGAGAGGACGATGACCTCATTGCAACGGTGGTAGAAGTCTCCCAAGTCAAGGAGGACGGAGAGAAGCCACCACCTATCAGGGTAAGAGTGTGTGTGGATGGGGTTGACGTGAAGATGGAAGTGGATACAGGTGCCTCAGTGAGTCTCATGGGTGAAGATAATTACTCTAAGATGTTCCCAGGCCACTCCTTGAACAAGTCTGAGGTCAGACTGCAGACCTATCTAGGTGAAGCCATCTCAGTGGTGGGCAGTGTTGTGGTCAAAGTTGAGTATGAAGGTCAACAAGCCCAGTTACCACTTGTGGTTGTCAAGGGCAATGGTCCCACGCTCCTGGGGAGGAATTGGTTGAAAGCTATTAGGCTCAACTGGCAGTCTATACACTACACTGTTCATGCAGGTCTGACCAGCCTCCTTGATCAGTACAGTGAGGTCTTTGAAGGTGGTACTGGCACATTCACAGGCCATGAAGCTCACTTAGAAATAGACCCCAATGCTCAGCCACGATTCAACAAAGCGAGGCCTGTTCCGTATTCAAAGAGACAAGGGGTTGAAGATGAGCTTGACCGCCTAGTAGCCGAAGGTACCCTGGAGCCAGTCGAGTACTCGGATTGGGCAGCACCCATAGTGGCCGTCCTCAAAGCCGATAAGAAAAGCATCAGAATCTGTGGCGATTTCCGTACAACTGTGAACCCAGTGTCGAAGCTCCATCGTTATCCAATCCCCCGAGTGGAGGACCTCTTCGCTGGCTTGGCGAAAGGGAAAACCTTCTCCACGATTGACCTCAAGCAAGCTTACCTGCAGATGAGGCTGAATGCTCATTCCCAGAAGTACCTGGTGATCAACACACATCGAGGCCTATTTAGGTACACCCGACTACCTTACGGTGTCAATGCAGCACCAGGCATTTTCCAACGCACCATGGAGCAGATGTTACGAGACATACCAGGCGTTGTGGTGTACATAGATGACATCCTTGTAACCGGGCCAACAGAAGCAGAACACCTGAGATCACTAGGGGAGGTGTTGAAGCGTCTTGCTAAGACAGGACTCCGTGCTAAGAAGCACAAGTGTCAGTTCATGCAGCCACAAGTAGTCTTCCTGGGGCATGTTATCGACGACAAGGGCATCCACCCCGTCCCGAGCAAGGTGAAGGCAATCCAAGATGCACCCTGACCCAAGAATGTAGCAGAGTTGAAGTCATACCTTGGCTTGCTCACTTACTATGGCAAGTTCATGCCGAGCTTGTCTACCCATTTGGCCCCACTCTACCATCTGTTGAAGAACAATACCAAGTGGAAGTGGTCTGCTGACCAAGAGAGGGCCTTCCTGAAGTCTAAGGAGCTGTTGACATCCTCTGACTTGCTGGTCCATTTTGATCCATCCCTGCCCATCGTGCTGGCTTGTGATGCCTCCCAGTATAGCATTGGAGCGGTGCTTGCCCACAAGATGCCCGACGGTTCTGAGCGCCCAGTGGGGTTTGTATCCAGAACACTCAATGAGGCTGAAAAGAACTATGCACAGCTGGAGAGAGAAGGGTTAGCACTGAGTTAAGAGGTTCTACTCCTACTTGTTTGGATACCCATTCACACTGATCACTGACCACAAGCCTTTGTTGGGTCTTCTCGGCGAGTGCAAGTCAACCTCACCTCAAGCATCAGCCAGAGTCAAGAGGTGGTCATTATACCTATCAATGTTTGACTACATGCTCACATTCCGAAACACTAAGGCACATGCGAATGCCGATGCTTTGTCACGCTTACCCCTGGCAGCGAAACCAGCAGAACACTTTGAGCCAGCTGAATTGGTGTTACTCACAACTCACCTTGAAAACTCTCCAGTGTCCGCTAGTCAGATTGCGGAAGCAACCCGTAAGGACCCTGTCTTGTCGACTGTTTCACAGTATGTGAGTCAGGGCTGGCCTCAAGCTATCCCACAGCAACCTGAGTTGAGTGCTTACTTCAACAAAAGGACTGAGTTGTCAATCTTTGAGGGATGTCTTCTGTGGGGATCTCGGGTCATTATTCCCAAGCTATATCATGAAGCAGTTCTCACACAGCTACACGAAGGGCATCAGGGAATTGTCCGAACAAAGAGCTTGGCTCGGATGTATGTGTGGTGGCCTGGTATCGACCGAGAGGTGGACAGGTGCGTGAGACAGTGTGTTACCTGCCAGAAGAGCAGACCAGAACCACCAGAAGCCCCCTTACATTCCTGGAGCTGGCCCACTAGGCCATGGGCACGCCTCCACCTGGACTACGCTGGTCCTGTGGAAGGGAAAATGGTGTTGGTGATGATTGATGCCCACTCTAAGTGGATAGAGGCTGTACCCACGACAACTGCGACATCTGCTGCTGTCATTGAAGTTTGTCGAGAGCGGTTTGCACAGTTTGGGTTGCCAGAGACGGTCGTTACGGATAATGGCGGTTGTTTTGTGAGCTCAGAGTTTGAAGCCTTCCTCAAGAGGAATGGGATTAAACACGTCACAACCGCCCCTTACCACCCTGCATCGAACGGACTCGCTGAACTTGCCGTATGGATCGTCAAGGCAGGGCTGAAGCGAAACCAGGAGGGTACATTTCGATCTAGGTTGAGCAATACACTGGCATCTCACAGGCTAACACCTCATGCCACCACTGGAAAGACACCTTGTGAACTGTTGCTTGGAAGACGTATTCGTACACGACTAGACTTCCTAAGACCAAATACGGCCGACAAGGTGGAGGAACAGCAAACTCGTCAGAAGAAGGGTCATGACAAGCAGTCCAAGCTGAGGAAGTTCAGTGAAGGATCAACTGTGTGGGTCAGAAACATGCCCTCTGGTGAAAAGTGGATTCCCGGAGTCGTACTGCAAGCACACGGAAATGTCTCGTACTCGGTGAAGCTTGAAGGTGGTCGAGTCAGAAAGTGCCACATTGACCAGCTGCGAGCAGCTCATGCACAGACACCTTCAGCTGAGCTGTCTGTTGGGTCCTCCTTACCTGAGAGCACGGAGGTGACTTTTCCAGATGTAGAAATACCTACAAGGGTACAAGAACCTACTCTTGTTGAGACCCCTCCACAAACTGCACCGGAAGAGGTTACTCTTACTGGAACGCCTCAAGCGAACACCAGCAAAGAATATCCGAAAAGTGTTCGTTCACAAGTTCAGTGGTATGAACCCTCGTTTTAGTGACCGACTCTCTGTGACTGTGACCTCCAAAGCTTAGGAGGGAGGAATGTAGTGTCATGCATATAACTCTCATTAGGGTTTTGTCATCATCATTTATTTCCTGTTAGCATGGGTATTTAGACACCTGTTTTTGAGTTATAATTCAGTCTCTCATTCATGTCGGTCTCTCGTGTCTTGATCTGTGCACTATTATGAAAGATATATGGAACTATGAGTCAATAGAGTGGTAGATAAGGACACCACAGGGGGCACATGACTATAACTACGCAGCAACTTGGGGGTCTGGGGGCATGCCCCCCTAGAAGCTCAATGATCACTTCTGAGACCATTTTCGGACCAAAACTAGCTACTACTCTGACGAGAACATCTATAGTTCATACCACACTTGATAGCTTGCAGCATCAATTGGGTTGCGGGCCGGTGTGGGCTTAGAGAAGCTGACTAGGCCACACACATGACTTCTTCACTGATCAGACTACCACAAACACCACTGAATAACGCGTCTGCCGCTGTAAGATATTGTGGTGGCACATGCCCCCAGTGCCCCCCCCAGGTTCCGCCGCCTATGCATACTATGTGGTGTTGCATGAGTGTCTATTTGCTATCACACCACACTCATGGATTATACTCACTTCTGCATACTGTGGTCTTTCAAATTTGTAGAGAAGCTGGCTACCGAGCATTGCATTGAAGTACTCTCTGATCCCATCACATACTTCCTGAATCTGACCACTCCTTGGAGGGAGGGGGGAGGAAGGAGAAGGGAGGGAGGGAGGGAGGGAGGGAGGGAGGGAGGGAGGGAGGGAGGGAGGGAGGGAGGGAGGGAGGGAGGGAGGGAGGGAGGGAGGGAGGGAGAGGGAAAAGAGGGGGAGATGGAGGAGGAGGGAGGGAGGGGGGAGGAAGAGAGAGGGAGAGAGAGTGGGTGGAAGGAACCAACCACTAGGCAAAGGAGGTAATGGAGAAAAGCAGCAGCCATTGCTTACCTAGCTTTCTCTGGCTCAGCAGTGGACACACTGTCCTTGTACTTCTGGAGAATGTCCTTCACTGTGACTTTCTTGGGCACTCTCACAAGCTGAAAACAGAAAGAGTTATAAGTGTGTCACTGGCTACTAGGACAGCCTGGAAATGAGACAACTATATTGTCACGAGCAAACACCCATCCCTGTGGAACCCCCCATTTTCATCAAACTCCTGTGAAAAAAGTACTTGGGTTTGCTTCATGCTTGAACCGAATGAGTGCACTTTTAACAGCTACTACATACAAAGAGCACATGTAAATGGTATCGGGTAAAAAAATTACATCCTAACGTATCTATATCACCGTTACCTGCTTCTGTCTGGTGATGAAGTCCCAGTCGTCTACCAGCCACTTCCTCAGCTCAGCTGGAATGGAGATCTTTACCTCACGCTCTGGAGAGGGTTCGCGCTAGAGCAGGAGAGAAATGGTGGAGAAGGTATGAAGTGGAGGGAGTGGAGAGGTGAAGAGAGAGGAAGAGGGTAGCATGACAACAGTAGAGAAAGTTCAATGTATGTGTGGAGGGAGGGGAGAATCGAGGGGTGGAGGGAGTGGAGGCAAAGGCGGAGCGGGGGGAGACGAGAGGGAAGGTAAGAGAAAGGAAAGAGGAGAGAGTGAAGTAGAGGAGAATCTTGAGGAGCAAGAGAAAAGAGGGAGAGAAAGAGGGTTTGGTGCAATAGAGGATAAAAAGAGAAGTAAAGGGGCAGTGTAGGAGGGAGCTTGCTAGTTACAAATATCCATGCATGTCAAAGATACAGGAAAGGATTGTGTAGAAGGGTGTGGGTGAGAGAGAGGAGAGTGGAAGGCTGGCAAGGTACATGCATTAGCCTCGTTCCCAGGCCTAAGATGTCCCACCTCCAGTTGCTGATTGCTCACTACATGCAAAAACTGGAGGCAGGGAAGACCTAACATGTTAAGCTAATGGACAGTTACAGTGATGGACTTACAGTGGAGCTTTCCGGTTGGTCCTGTCGAGCTCTCTTGCGACGTGATGTACTGGAGCCCTCTGCCTCTACACACACAGAGTGCAAAGACATCTGTCAACAACATGGCAGCCCTCCCTGCTCCATCCTCTGAGTGTTTTCTCTTACTCAGTCCTACATTACCTAGTCTCGTGCCCAGCCCGCAACCACCTCCCGGCGAGAAACGGTGGGGTCTGGATACATTATCATGGCTAACCTTTCTTTGGTCTCTCACGTTTCTTGGGGCGCTTGTGTTTGCTGGACGAAGTAGATCTGAGGTTGGTGGTGTGTGCAGAGTGCAGATTCATCAGTGCTAGCTAACCTTAATGTCCCTCTGTGGAGGGTGCAATAAGTAATGCAAATCACTTGCCAACAAGGGAACACCATTCAATGATCATTAGTAGCCTCATTCCTCAAGCCTTTGCCACCATCATGCAGTTGTTGATTCCTTACAGCAGCTGTGTTCCCAAGCCTCCCCCGTTTATTGTTCTTCCATTTGCGTTTAGTATAATAAGAGCAGCCACTCTTCTGCTTCCGTGTATTATACTGAACGCAAACCGAAGAACAAAAAATGAGGAAGGCCTGGGAACGAGGCTATCCTTACTGGACTAGGCCTGGTACATTTCATCACATGCCTATTCTACCTAGGTAGATCAGAGGGGGAAGGGTGTGAACGACGGTCTTTTCTTGTAGAAATGCTTTCAAACTGAGAAACTTGTCATTCTAGATTAAGGAACACCGTCAACTTCCTCGATCAGGGACCGACCATTCCCCACTTCTGTCTACCTACAGTGGGTAAGGCATTGATATCACAACAGCACTTAAGAATGGGTGGCTTGAGTAAGAGTGTATAACTCCGTAAAATTTGAAACCAGTCGGAATTTACCACCAGTACTAAAAATAGTAACACATACTGTGCATGCTGTGTAGACATAAGCCATTGTTGCTAAGCACTCTTTTTAGTACAGTTCTATAATTTTGACCAGACCACGGGCTTCTATTGGAGTTACACGCTCTTACTCAAGCCGCTCGTTCTTACACACTCTTGATGTCGTACATGTGATAAATATGTGCCAGGCCATTCCCGTCCATTTTGCATACTGTAAGTGATCAAAATCTGGGCAGAGGTGAAGGCCCGTGACTGAGGCAGGATCATGAGTTAGAGAAGCATAAGGCTCACAAGCCATCATTCCACCCTGTCTGTCACAGAACACAACGTACTCAGGGTACTGTGCCTGCAGCTCCTTCTGTTTCTGCAGGTTGGTGTCGTTCCACTTTAGAGCACGGGATTCTGACACCCATTCATCCCAGCTGGAGAACAGAACACAAGACTCCCTTTAGTCTGGTTGCTTACAACCTTCCGCACTCTCAGCACACAAGTATTTGGGTAAACTTTTGAGACAAATATTACAGAACTGCAGTGTATTCCTAGTCTCACAAGCCACACCCTTCACAATAAGAGGAAGGACATCTTGTCATGTTGCAACTATCAAGTCCTCACCAAAGAACACAGTTGTGGTGCAGCGCATGCAGTTAGGTAATACGATGCTGACACACGCTAAATACTCGGTGACATAGTTGCTATTCCATGGCAATGGGTGCAACCTACAAAGAGCACAGATCTGATTGGTCATGACACGATTCTGCCACGATGGTACCGTAAGGTTCAAGTTGAAATTAGTCAATCAGTTTCGAGGATGGCAAGGTATTAGCAATTTTGATTGGTCGTTTCAAATCAACAATCTTATCGTGCAGACAACCAACCTGAAATTTATGGTAGCGTATTACCAGATCTCTTTCTTCAAAGGGTGTGGCTGTGGCAGAGTTCAATTTTGAGTTTGGAGAGGAAGCTGTATAAAGCATTGTCTAAGGGAGCATGCTCCTCAAGAAAAATAGGTCCTTCTAGATTGATTCCAATGCAATCTGAGGGGTAAAATTCATGCCTAGAGCTGTATTTTGACAAATTTTTAGGTAGTCTTTAACATTTTGTGGGAGGAGGGAAGTTTCCTCCCTGCCCCCCCCACCCCCTAGCCTCGTCCCCAGGCTCTCTCCTCAAAAACGGGCGGAGGAGAGAGCTTGGGGACGAGGCTACCCCCCCCCCCCCCCCCCCAACTAGATAGAACCCTGCCAAGTATATCCTATGGTAGCGCAGCAGTGGTTGCAATGGCAGAGCTATGTGCACAAACAAAGCATAGCCTCACTGTGACCAACCACATGTAGTGTGTACTGTATAAACAACCGTCATACGTTTTGTTCCAGCCGCTATAGTGTATCAGGAACTGTACTGTCTTGTCCTTGACCTGTATCTTCAGTACCTGCAGAGGAGATTTTGTTAGCCCAAGGACGTAATGTTTAGGAGAGTTCTACAATCACACATATAGTAGTGCACAAATTCTGTCCTACTAGTCTAATATCTGTGCTTACACTAACCTACCCTTCCATTCCTAGGCTTTTGCCATACCAGGCCATAGTGGGGCAAGGTAGGGATTTGACTAACTAAAATGTCAATTGCCCCTATATTGGGGCAGACCCTGTAATCAAATCCGTGAGAGATTACTGGAGATTCGTCCTTAGAGGTAATCAAATTCCCAACTATAGGGGGACCTTTTTCAGTCGAACCCCCCACATTATCCCCATCATATGCCCCATATATTGGGGGTGGTGGGGCATAACATTGATAGGTGCATTACTTTTTGTTGGGGCACAGGGAGGTCTGAAAATAAGAACTGAGTGTACCCTGCCAGTCTGTATGACAACAAAGCTTAGTATTGCAAGCCAGACCCAACCAACCCCAGCACGAATCGCTTTCAGTATCACGCCCGTGTGTGATACTGAAAGCGATCCACACTGGGGTTGGTTGGGTCTGGCTTGCGAGACTAAACAAAGCTAAGCAGCTGGGTTGATCTCTCTTCTCCCAACTGAAAAGCAAACTAGAGGGAGTTCCTGAGATTTACAGATACACAACCCATTTTCCTTCTAAATGCAAGCCACTGGGAGGGTATCTGTGAGAGGGTGTCTGGAAACAAGGCCGTGGACCGGCCGGGGGAAACCCGACACAAATTCCTTTTAATGCACACTCTTCAAGTCTGTACATGTAGTGTCCATACCTTTGCCTCGTATAGGAGCGGTCCGTGGTAGCACAGTACTTTCTCCCCTTCCGAAAACTTGTATTTGGGAGGCATAATTAACTGCTCTGGCTGCGTTGCCCCAGGCTCTCCAAACTGAGGGTGTGGCTTGATACCACTGAGCTCCACACGCAAACCCCGCCTACAAGTGCATGAGGTGAGATGAGTCAACATTGGTAGCATAAGGTAGCTCTACTTGTATACTTTTCAGATTGGAACTTTTATTAAATGGACCTATTTGACAGTAAGCTACAGTCCCCAGCTATGGAAAGGATACCGAGCAAATATTTTGCTCATACAATTGTAGCTTTGCATTTATGGCAGATGACGCTATGGATGCAAAGTTTTTCTTGTCTATGCCAAGTAGGTTTCCAACTTTAATCCAGATGTCTACACGTAACTAGCTGGCTATTCATTTAGCCACAAGAATTTGAAACCTTGCATATATTATATTCACCTCCACATAGCTAGTGCACGCATGCATTTTCTCAGCCAATTCATGCTCACACAGAAGGTACAGAATGTCGTCTGGCAGCAGGATCCTCTACCGCATTGTCCAGGCCTCCAGCATCAAAACTAGACCTGCAACAACAACGGCACCACTGAACCTAGACACTGGAGGTGGTAATACCAGTAACAGTGAAATGACAGAGATTACGGGAGTCATCTTGGACATGGATGGGACAATGACGATACCAGTCCTAAACTTCAGAGGGTTGCACACTCGACTGAACCTAGCCCCTGGAGTGGACATTCTTCCAACCATCTTGCAGTACTCTCCTGAAGAGAAGGCCCGAGCCTTGAGCATCATTGAGGATTTTGAAGATGAAGGCATCAGGAACATGAGGTTGCAACCTGGTTTGTTGGATTTGCTGCACAGCATAGCGGAGAGGGGGGTCGGGAGGGCCCTGATGACTAGGAATGCATGGAAGGCCACTCAAGCATTTCTAGATAAAGTTCAACAGGAGTTAGTGACAAACCAGGACAAGTACCCATGTCTCTCCAAGGATAACCTCTTCTCAGAAGTGAGTATATCCACAATAGCATGAATATAGACTCCCTACCTTTCTGCTCTATCAAATGAAAGACGTATTGCTATTCTTGGTTGCTATTATCTACCTGACTCCCAGGATGCTGCCCAGGTTTTCAGTAGCTTCCATTTTTTATTTCTAGGTCTTTCCTCTGTTAAGTTTTGACCGCTTACAGTACACAAAATAGAGGGACAAAACACTGGACAGGGACACGGGAGCTAGGCTAGGAGACGACTCTAGTTCTGCCTTAGGTTTCTACCATACCTTCCCTGCATATTTGTGCATGAAGACCATAGTAAAAGGATCTGCTGTGATACTGATAGTTCATTTTCATCACCAACATTCTGCCCAGATTCTTACTCGTGACTTCCAGCCTGTCAAACCTGATCCAGCGGCTGTACTCCACATCTGTGAGAAGTGGTCAGTGGACCCGGCACAGGTGGCTGTGGTGGGTGATGATAGGGTGGACATGATCTGCGGAAGAAGAGCTGGAACTGGAGGTGGGTGGTTAGCTCCCTATAGCAAGAGAACAATACTGTAGCTAACTCTTGACTGTCAAGTGGTGAAGCTTCAATGAACAAACGTTCTCTGTAGTTAGCCTCATTTACAGCTTTCATCACTTGTGGAGTGTTGCATGCAATGGAAGGCTGGGGAGTCTCATGCCCAGACCCTTGAAGTCTCAGTATGAGACATGGTTAAGGCCTTGGTACCAATCAAGATATACCATACTGAAAGTGATCAAATACATGAAGCATGCAGTGAAGGCCTGCAAATGATGTAACCCTGGCCTCTAATTATAAGCCACATCATAGTTATGGTTCATCATGCTGTTCCTTCTGGCATCTACAGTGAATGTTCTCCTGAGGAATGAGCGGAACCGGGAACATGTGGAGTACAGTGACTTTGCAGTGGATACACTGTCCGAGATCATTGCTCTGTTTGCTGCTCCAATGACAGTCACTAAGGACTGAACACAGTTGCAACAATGTTTTTACAAATCAAGACTCCATGCACTCACTGGACTGTCTAGACTTGCATGGTGATCTACTCCAGGTATAGATATAAGTATATTATATATGTATATTAGTGACTAATGTATATATATATATATTTCTTTTCTTTGAAGAGTTTCTAACAGGAGTGCATGTTAATTGTGACTGCTGGTTTGCTTGTTTCTTATGGTGCAATGGTCCATGGTGAATGTGTGAGATGGAAAAAGAAAAATCCTTTCCACATACCTGCATGGGTTCATATATCAACATTAAACATACAGGTACATTCTAGTTAATCAACCGAGAAGACAAATGGAACAGGAGCTTATGAGAGCTACTCTTGTTCCAGATGTGGATTAACTGCTACCTGTGCAGTAACAGTAGCAACGTATGTACCACCTGGCACCTATTTATTAGCTTGACGCTACACAAGTACACGAAGTTGCTTATAGTGCTCCTCCTACAAAGGGGATAATTGTGCATGTATCACAGTGGAGGACTGTGAGCTACCAAGCTATATAGATTTGACTCCACTTCAGGAGCAGTTGATGCTGCATGACTTAGATTCACAGATCGATGGCCAGAATCTGGAATCGACCAGTATAATATCATATGCATGGTACCCATGACTTTCAGTGAGGTGTCCTTTATCTGCCCCTGCATCAGTTCACCTCCATGGCTGGTTATACATGCAGAGTGCACTCTAGGGCACCATGGGCCACCAGCAAATTGCACAATCATGCATGAAGTGGATCAACTAGCTCCAGGATGACTGCATGATACTAGATACATGCATGTGGCAAAAAGAAGTGCCTCTACATCATCAACAATATGGATGTAGGTTGATGTTATAATAGCAAAAACATAATGAAACACAACCAAAAAAGCATGATAAAAACAGCACCTAGACCATTACATTTGGGTGATCATAGTATTCTATTCAAGGGGAAACCCCTTAATGAAAGGAATACCAATGCCAACTCGTCTCTTGTACTCTACGTATTCATCACCAAAGAACTGAATCAAAAGCTCCTCCTCGTCAATGATCCTGTCCTCAAAGAAGTGCCACGATGCTACTGTGTACCCCACCAGGCAGATGGGGTTGCAAAGAAGAAGCTGTGTCCCAACGCTCCAATAGAACCACCCCACATAAGACGGGTGACGAAAGAGGGAATACACACCATGTGTTACCAAGGTGTGTCCATGACGTTTTCTGTACTGCACATGATGTGTAAAGTTTGATGCTGCGGTGAACATGGACAGTTTTCTCAGAGCCTCTCCACCAATCACCAGCGCTAAGCCTATTAGGCTGAGGAAATGGAATGATTTCATCCCCGGGAAGAAATAATACTCCAGCCAGAACTCGATCCAGCTTGATATAGCTGCAATGCCATATTCCCAACTGTGGTTAAGTAGAAAGGAGTCTACAGAGAGTGTGTGAGAGTTGAAGATGGCAGTAACTACATACTCTGATTGATGAAAGAAAGCCAGTGACATTGCATAGAGTCCAAAGTAGACGTATTGTTCTCCAGAGAATGCCATTAACATCCCCATACCAAACACCAGTCCTATTCCATGAGAGCAGAGGATGATTTGCGTTGTTGGCAGCAACAGTTTCGCCCAAACTAAGATTGCTAGTATTGCAACATAAGAACATTCGATCAGTACAACCATCCAGAGTGGCCAGTCAACACAGTTGACCATCACCAGCAGTGAGATCACTGAAAACAGAAAGTTAACAGCTGCAATCCTGCCTGATAACACAGGCATGTAGAACTTCAAAGACATTCTCCACTGCTAGACCTGGATATCAAACAGAAAGACAATAGCTACATGGCAACATCTGAGAAAGGAACTGCCGTGCATGCAGGTAGAGATTCCAGAGGATTGCTGTGAAAGGAACGGCTCATTCTCAAGAGTGACTTCAAGTAACAACTCACACCACAGTTTGCTACATTGGGTGGTCTTTGTATGCAGATATTTCCATATTACAATTGGTACAGTACAAGTAGAGTGCCTTTGCATTTTGGGTTCAAATGAAATTTTATTTTTAAAAGTGGGCGTAACTTGCAACAGGAAAGTGGTAACATTAATGTTCAATATAAGTTGTGCTTGTTTGGTGTATAGACATTGAGTCATTCAAGTTTGGTGATATATGGAGCCAGCACTTTATAAAAATGTTTAACATCCAGAATCCATAATCCAGGGTATAGTCCAGTCTATCAAACTAGACCATTTCTCACCTTCCAGTGAGATGATCTAGCTCAATAGACTAGGTGTAATCTACCAAGGATTGTTCCAGTTTCACAAGCCACACCCTTTGCAGAGAGGAAGGGTGTGGTCACACTGCAACCATCGAGTTGTCGCTCTCTTCATAGATTGCATCCGTTGTCATGGAGTAGCAATTACGTCACGTGTTTGGCAGATGTCAGCATCTTATTATCTAACCACACTGTTTGGTAGTTCCATTCCTCAGCAACAACTCGTCAGCTACAGCATGACCAGACCCTTCCTTTCTGCGAAGGGTGTGGCTTGCGAGACTAGGATTGGTCCAGGTTCCCCAAACACACTCACCTTTATACAATGCAAACTGAAACAAGATTAGTAAATGTGAAAATAGAGTAAGATCTAAGATATGAACATGCAGTAAACACTTGGGGATGTTTGTGGACCCCACCCCCTTGAACATGCACCCAAGATAGTCTCGCGTAGCCAGACTCTCCAGGGAGTCTGGCTACGCGAGACTACACCCAAGAGGGACTCAAAAGTTCAATACAATACACCAGGATATCTCTCCTCTTGTCAAACATCAATGAAGTCAAGTTGGCAATTCATACCTCCGCCTGTCCAGTTGAGGGAAAATCTGTTCGTGCTCATTCCACATCACAGTCTTGTTCCCAGACTGCGTAACTTGTATGTATGAGACTGGGAACGAGACTCGTACCAGAACGCGGAAACACGTGACATGACCACCTATCCCATAAAGTTGGCTGGCACACAGACGACTAGTACTCCGCGACTCGAAGTCTCACTGCTAGGAGCTTAGGAGAAGACGAAGATAGACGCTTTGACGATGGCTCACCAGACCGGGATAGAACGTGAGTCATTAATTAGCCTCGGTGTTTGGGGAAAATGTCAGTCCATGAACTCTTGACATGGAAATTGGAAAGCAGTCTTATGTTGCAACTTAGTGCTGTAAAGAATTTGTTTGTTGCTAGATGTGTGCTGCAAGAACCTTTCTGTAGCAAACATGTAGTTGTAGATCATACTAAGATAATCTGTGTTTGAATCATATCTGTTGAGCCAGGTACAGAGAGCTGCCAGCATTACGTGCACTTTATACTAGAATGGCTATACATCTGTTGACTCAAAACTAATCTTGCGTGGCCAGCTTTCTGCCGTGATACACAAGACTAACTCAAAACTACTGGACAGGGCGTATAACATGTACTGCACATGTGAAAACTGCCTTTGTTTACAGTTAACATGTGAAAACTGCCTTTGTTTACAGTTAACATGTGTGTGAGGTAATAATATTCAAGAATTTAGCGCCCACTGCAATTGCTAGACAGGCATTTTGGAACCCTTAAAGATTATGTTCCGATTAATTGAGTGTCCTCACTTCAGGAGTTAATTTACAATAATAAGGTCAACTTGGGACATTTGTTTGTGTCCAGAATGTAGAGGCATCCTTATTTCAGGTGGTTGGAACAGAGGCGTTACTGTAAACCCTTGCTTCTGTCTGACAGGGCTGGTAGAAGTACAGCATGGGGAACAATTATGTATTCATTGCAGTGGTAGGTGCAATCATATATCACCAGCTGATGAGCATGGCTCATGTATAAACCTTGTGATCAGCTGATGACATAATCCATTTCATTGTTGTCATAGACCCAGGCTATTTCACAGCTCAGTTGCTGCCAAATTGATTGGCCATTATTAGCAAGAAGCATGACAATTAGTGCAATACTGTTGCCATGGTAACCAGTTAGTGTAGAGCCAAGCCAGAGTAGGGTGGACAAGGTTATAACCTTCATAATTACCTGGGTTCGTCACTAATTCATCTAGCGTAAAGGCTTCTGTAGCCAATTTAACGACTGGATGAGATCCGTTTCAGTTGAAGCCATGTGTTTGTCTTTTGGGATACATACAGTCATTTTAATTGGTAAAGTTCAGGTATACTCTACCTCCAAGCAACAGCTGCCAATATCCCTCAAAAGAATGCCTAGATGCTGGACTATTCGTTTTAAGAGTAGAGGCTAGCAGAGATATGTGACCGCTCTGAGAAAGGAACTGTAGAAACTCTCTTCTTACGAAGCAAGCGTTCTTCCCTCTCTCATTTCAAACCGGGCACGCATATACTTGTGTGCATGTAAGCACATGTACATGATCGTGTAGCAGTGAAGGATGAAAGGGGCTGGATTGACGGAGTAGGTATGTGTAGAAGAGTGGTTTCTGCTTATGTGTGGTAGATTTCTCCCAATCAAGGCTTGCACCCTTCTAGGAGCTCTGTAGTGATTGCACTACTGTTGTGTGAGGCTTCTGTGTTGGCTAAGGTTTCTGGTTACTTTACATATCATTTCCTCACAATCTAATGTGTACACACATGATGGTTTCATTTTCTGGCAATGACGTCATAAAAATATTGTCCCAGTGAGTCAACTCAAATATATTTTCTTGGAAGTGAGTTTCTTGTGTCCTTCACACAAGCTTGCAAGTACTGTTAGTACATTTCTGTGGAGCAATACGGAGCCTAACCCTACAGCGTGGCCGTTTAGCAGTTAAACTGGCTTTAGTTTCAGTGTAAAAGTATGCAGGTTACCTAGAGAACTTGAACCATGCGCAAACTGTGCGTACCAAGTCTCATTTCTCCTCCTAGCACAAGAGCTCAGAACAAGGCTAGTGAGTACCTACAACACTTGCCCTCCACTTTCTGTGATGTCATACGAACTGTTATAGGATGCAACACTTTGTATGACAACATTGTCAAAGCCAGGATGGGAGTGATTGACAGGAGAAAGCCCATAACCAGGTCTTACTTATCCTGGGCTTGTCCCTTGGTGAATCTCTAAAAGATCAGTGATGTAATCAAAATACTAGCCTCATATATACCCAGGCCATGTATGAGAAGGAAAGGTTTTCCCTACAGTAACCGAAGTGCGTTTCAAGGCTCTAATCTGATTGGTTGGGTTAGGGTTAATTTAGGGTGTTGTTAGGGCAATATAGTTGTGTATAATATATAGACCAATAAGGTTAGAGCTTTGAAAAGTATTTCAGAGTAGCTTGGTTTTCCCTCTCCCACATGGCGTAGTACGAGGCTAGCAAAAGACACAATGTTAAATTTATATCTGGACTGGAAAACACTTCAGAGCTATCGAGTGTGATTTGATGTGACTCATCACTGTGAGCTGAGTCACAAGCATGGTGTGGGTAGAAAGATATAAGCAGTGGGAGGAGTCATTATTCTGGGCTAATATTAACTCTTCACTACATTTGCCTGCATCACACATTAGGTATACCATGTGGTTGCAAGCCCTAGTAACAGCATGGATAATAGAGCGCTCTATCACCCATGGTAATGACAACATATTTTATTTTGGATAAAGTCTATCAACTTTTAATAAGAGATAGTAAACTAGCGTCCTGTAGCCTGCACACCTGATACAAACATCGTTCTAACCACAACACAATATCATTGTGACCATATTTGGTAACGGTGCTTACCCTTCCATATCATTAGATGATTGGGCTGAGATAATGACGAGTTTGTCATACCTGACTAATACCCTCATGTAGTGGGTGTGTGCATGTATTTCATTAATTTCATGTCTCTTATTAGTGTGGAATGTGGTCGGTCTAGTTAATGTAATGGCATGGCATGAGTGTATAGCAGACCGTGTTTGGCTACCGGTCAAAAGGGCCACAAATTGTCTGTAGAGGAGAGAAAAGCAGAGAAAAGGATAACCTTGAATAGCTAGATTTATACCAGAGCGATCTTGAACCCGAATATTATTCACGTCAGTCCAAATCCCAAACAGCCATTCTCTCGGGCTAAAGACCGTGAAGAGTTCTGTTACAGAGATGGAGATCGCTTTCGCTGGTTCTCCGGAATAGTCTTCACTGTCATTGACCCGATCACTTATGAATATTATTCGGTCGTGTTAACAACTATGACAGTTGTTGGTAAACTTTAGTTGTAAGGAGAGGTTTCGATTTCTCTTTGTGGCTCACACTCTGGGTCAGGAGGAACTTTCCAAGAGGCTGAGGTACTGAGAAAGGCAATGCGATACATAGGCCTCCGAGCCTCTTCTATGTTTATGGTGCAGGAGAAAGAGTTTGTGCAGTGACTGTGATGTGTGTACACTACTCAGTGTCAAAAGATCCTTGTGTTTTGGTTTATCTTTGTACTGTATGACTAAACTACTTTCTCGAGAGGTTACTGTTCTAATTGCAAAGTGGTCACTTGTGTGCACAGCTACCAACCGCCTCACTAGTGTCCAGTGTTGCCTTCAATTGTCCTGGGATGATACTGGGATGATCCTGGGATGCTCTTGTGTAATGTTGGTGTGTTAAAGACAGTGCAGTGTACCGCAGTTGGCAGCAGTGGCTTGTAGCCAGATGGTTAGGGCCTAGTGTTACAGTTAGGGTTAGGGTTAGGGTTAGGGCTAGGGCCAGGGAATGGGTTTTTTCCCTTCTTTTTTTTTATTTTTATTAAGTCAGACATCTTGGTGTATATGTCAGACTTAAACATAGGGTTAGTCAGACATCCTGGGTTATCCTGGGTTATTCTGTGACATTGGAAGGCAACACTGGACAACCCTCACCAACCGTGATGTTCATTCTGTCTACAGTGAAAGACAACTTGCCTATACCTTGTACATCTATTTAAGTTCACACACACGCACACACAACACACACACACACACACACACACACACACACACACACACACACAGCTTCAGAAGAGCTGAAGGAAATTATTGTGAAGGCTTTAAATGGGTCGTTGCGTTTTCTGAAGATCAACATTCAGGATGGTGGGTAGGACTATGTAGCCTTGTGTTCCAACGGACGAACCAAGGTTGTACCTGTGCACTGTAAACATAGCCACCTCATACACACAGGCCTAGCCTCGTACCCAGTCCTCCTCCACAGCTATCGTCGCTTGCAGTATGAATCTCCGCGTTATTCGTACTGCAAGCGACGATAGCTGTGGTGGAGGACTGGGAACGAGGCTAACATAGGCCCTCCTTGACCAAATGTGGAAGCATTTGAAAGAGCACACCCCCCCCTCTTTGGCTGACATGTAACATGCTCCACCCATGGGTGCTCTTTTGCGAGACTACGGTACTTATGCACATTCTTGTCTGTCTTATTTTCAGAGACGCTTGTTCCAGCTGAATCCTCAGATCCACATGGGACATGGGAGGAAGATATCCTTTTCCTTGTACACCTTTAGATTGTACTGTTGTCCATCACTAGTACACACACCATCATTGTGGACACTCTTACTCGGGTGTCTTTGTGTCTCATGAACATCTGTGGGACAAACCCTTGTGGAGTAGTTGTGATGGAGAGTGATTGAGTTCATGGTTAAAATTTCCTTGACTGCCTCTGAACATCTGGATGCAATGCTTCCTTCAGTGTTGGATGAAAACAGCCCGTGTTACATTTTCTACCGCCTCGATGACCGCAACTCTCACCAGAACTTTCTCTGGGTATTCATGTCCTATACACCCGACTTTGCCAATGTAAGTGAAGGGGAGACGCCATGTCTCGAGGGTGACATCAGTTTATATACTGTGTCTTGAGGGGATGTGCATACCATATCAGAGAGTCGGTAGACTCTCTATGTAGGGATGGCGCCGACGCGCAATATATGCAATACTTAAGCAAAAGCCGTATAACTTCACCACAAACACGCTAAAAGCTTATTTAAGCGCCCAGGCTTCCTCTTTGAGTGCCTTTGTGATCAGCAAGACTCATACAAGTGACCAAAAGCCACGCGGAAGACAGCTAAACACAAAAGTATGCGATAGCAAAAGTGCCATTTTTCGTCTTCTTTCTTTCTTCGTTACGACTTTTGTTCAAACAACGATAACTTAAAAACGGTTCAAGCACTCACCTTGATTTTAGCACGAAACGGATGCTCATCACAGCGCGCAGCTTCCCAACCACTCAGCGTCTTCATAGCTTCAAATTCACCCTGGTCAACAAAAGCCATTCACAACACTCTGAGGCTGCTGTCCGTTGCTTAGGACGCCATTTTATAATTTTGTACGCATGCGCACACGAAGTCTCGTTCCCAGACCAAAGACCACGGTCATTGGTCTGGAAGCGAGACTAGTACATAGGCGAAATGGCCAGCTGGCAGTACGCATGGCTGGCACGGTCTTTTCCCCACGCGGCTTTGGGCAAGGCTTATGAACACCACGTAGGTAAGGCGCTACCTACTTGTAGCTACACTAAAAATAGCCTACTCACAGCTTTAGTGAACTGTAAAGCTAGGATGGTCAGTTGTCAGTATCGGATAGTTTTCTGTGCTGACAACTGAACATGAAATTGGTTTCACACAGTTTGGTAGGGAGAGCGGTTGGCCCTTCATCAGGTTCTAGCTGGCTATATTACACATTATTATTACATGCCTGGAACTACTACTAAACTGTCAACGCCTTTTCAAGTTCTGGTGTTGTGGTTACACTTGAAATATTCTTCTTAGGCTTAGGTCTAACTGTAACTGAGATTAACCTCAAAAAAGTACAGAAACAAGACTTAAAAAAAACATTAAAAATGTAAAAAGATGTAGGGATGGCATGCCAAAAAGTATGCAAACAAGGTAGGGATAAAGCATGAAAGCAAAGGTCAACATATTGGCAAAGCCCCATCCCTACATCTTTTTCACACTGCAGTTAGACAGCGTGCTTGAGAGCTGAATCTGTACCCATCCATGCAGTTAGCATGAGTACTTGAGTTTACACACTGATTACTATGACTAGTCTGCAGCCCACTCAAGCTCAGTGTCTATAGGTTGTATCAGAAAGGGTGCCACTGTCACTACAAGTAGTATGATGGCAGTAAAGCTACTTAGTAGCTATCTGATAGGTACCTAGGACGGCTACAAGACATAATCCTGGATCATACTAGCCTCGTTCCCAGGCCATGTGGGAGGAGGTAGGAAGTGGCCTGAGAACGAGGCTGAACTTGTAGCCTCATTCCCAGTCCATGTGGGAGGAGCTAGGAAGTGGTCTGAGAACAAGAAACTTGTAGCCTCGTTCCCAGGCCATGAGAAAGTGGCCTGAGAATGAGGCTACAGCCATGAAAGGTTGGGGTGTACTTGTGGTACGTTTTAGGAAGACCCCCATGCACTGTCTAACTGCAGTGTGAAAAAGATGTAGGGATGGGGCTTTGCCAATATGTTGACCTTTGCTTTCATGCTTTATCCCTACCTTGTTTGCATACTTTTTGGCATGCCATCCCTACATCTTTTTACATTTTTAATGTTTTTTTAAGTCTTGTACAACATTTTGACTTTCCTCCTCCCCCTCTCCCTCCTCCTCCTCCTCCTCCTCCCCCTCCCCCTCCCCCTCCTCCTCCTCCTCCTCCTCCTACTCCCCCTCCCCCCTCCTCCTCCTCCTCCTCCTCCTCCTCCTCCTCCTACTCCCCCTCCCCCCTCCTCCTCCTCCTCCTCCTCCTCCTCCTCCTCCCCCTCCTCCTCCTCCTCCCTCTCCCCCTCCTCCTCCTTTCCCTCCCCCTCCTCCCCTCCCCTCCCCCTCCCCCTCCCCCTCCTTCCCCTCCTTCCCCTCCCCTCTCCCTCCCCCTCCTCCCCCTCCTCCCCCTCCCCCTCCTCCCCCTCCCCTCCCCCTCCTCCTCCTCCTCCTCCTCCTCCTCCCTCTCCTGTGTACCAGGTACGAGACAAGATGTTGTATGCTGCTACTAAGGCAACAGTGAAGAGGGCCTTCCAGTCTGGAGTTGTCATCGATGACATTGCAGCAACCACAAAAGTCAGTGCATGTAGCATTCACTAACTCTTGAGTCTTGACCAACTGCACTCTAGTCCTTTCCAGCCAGCTCACACCCTTAGCTCCCTCAAGTTGTACATAGGATACATGGCCAGAAATGGTGGACAAAACTCAAGACTCAACTTGTGTGATATTTCTCTGTACAGGAGGAGCTCTCACTAGCAGGCTATCGCAGACACGTTGAGAGTCAGAAGGCAGCTCCGCCCCTCACGGAGGCAGAACAACACATGATACAAATGAACGAAAGTGAGGTCAGTTGAATTGATCACTTAATAAATGATGTCTTCCAATCATGCATGTGTTTCCCTAACTTGTGTTTCCAGGACCATGTGGATGTTGGTACATCAACACGCCAGTCCCACCTCCATGGGGTGGCCTTCCCCATCAACCAGGATGCTCTGGATGCCCTGGAAGACTTCAGGGATGGCAGGGCAGGCTACGTGCAGCTGGTAGGCAGCTAACATTTGAAAGTGGTGCAGTAACAATCAATCAATCTTCCACCCCCTTCCTCCTTACCCCTATCTTCCTCCCCCCTTCCTCTCCTCTCTTCTCTCCCTCGTCCTTTGCAGTCAGTAGATGTGAAGGCCGAGAGGATCCTTCTGGATAGAAAAGAGGAGGCTATAGACGCGGACTCTCTTAGTCAGTTTGTTCCAGAGGGTGAGGGAAGGTATCACTTCTATCATTTCAACCACACCCACGAGGGAGACTATCAGGAAGCCATCGGTATGGATTCTTCTCGTCTCTTCCTGCCTTTCATCTGTAACCCTCTTTCTTCTCCCTCTCTTGCTCCCTGCCCCTCTCTCCCACTCTCTCTGCCTTTCTTCCTCCCTTCCTTCCACACATGGCTCCAACTCATGTAAGCCTGCACAGTCTGAGCCTGAACAAGTTGTAATCACTTCTTTGTGATTAGATCCACTCCCACTCACGGTTTCCCTTCGTTTCCCTTCGTTTCCCTTTCTCCTCCTTCCTCCTCCTTCCTCCCCTCCCTCCCTCCCTCCCTCCCTCCACTTACTGTCCCCTCATTCTCACTATGGTACAGTGTTTATCTACTCTTCTCCTGGCTTCAAGAGCACCATCAAGGAGCGCATGCTCTATGCATCATGCAAGGAGCCACTCATCTCCATTGTGGAAGAAAAACTTGGACTACCCATTGCAAAGAAGGTAAGTGCGTATGATAATTGTTACATGATACCATACAAATTCAGAGGCACTGGTATGCAAAATCAAAAGGGATACTAGCACGACCAACTGTGTAAATAAACTTGTACTGACACTGTTGATTGTTTGATTAGCTTCCTCTTTAAAGTACCGAAGTATATACAATGCATACACACACGCATACACACACACACACACACACACACACACACACACACACACACACACACACACACACACACACACACACACACACACACACCCTCCCCCTCAGATTGAGATAGACAGCAGTAGTGAGCTCAACGAAGCCTACCTGATGGATGAAGTTCACCCCCAGAAGACAGCCTACAGGCCTCAGTTCATGCGGCCACCCCCTCCCTCCAACCGCAAACGATCCCGATCCCCTGGAAGACCACCAGTCTCAGACTGATCTGGTGCAACCTAGAGAGAGATATATATTAGGTTTCCTAGCTCATTGGTTTGGTATTGTAGTTTTTAGTATGTTACTGTGTGGTGTGTTATGGTTGTTTGTGTATGTGACAGTCAAGAGCCGGTGTTCTTGCTCACATTATTTATAGCACACACTGTACTAGTGTTTGGGATCCAGCCACTGCAACAATACTGATAGTTTGATATACTTAGTTTTGTTGATTATTGAAATTTCACATCCCTGAGGTCGAGACATGCTTGAGATATTGCATGCAATGTCAATCTTTTGGATACTGCGCTGACCTGGCTACAGATACGCCCCTCCCGTGATCTCCTGGGGGCGTGACGTCAGGGAATGAGACTGTATATGCGCAAACCCTGCCGTGTTTCACTCTCGCCTCGAGCGTGTTTTCATCGTTCTGACGGTAAGTCTGTGGACAACCTAGGCTGTTCCTTCATTGATTCCCTGGGTCTCTTACTACGTTTCCAAGGCTTTATACCTTTTTTTTTTTTGCTACCCTTTCAATACCTAGTTTACCCTGTTTGTGATGATCGACTGCATGCATCCCATGGTGAACCATACCCCACCTCTGAGTCTCATTCCTCAGGCACAAAAAAATTACTGGAGTTTGCAGTGGTACTGTAGTTGTCATCGGGCTTTGGTAGTGTACAGATGATGATCCTGTTCTGTAGTTGTGGATAGCAAGTTAGATACACACAAATGTTACACAGCACCATAGATAATAGAGCACTGAAGCTCATAGCTCTATTATCTATGACAGCACTAGCTAATGTCTCTCCAGAGGGTCTGCATTAGGATTGAGCTTGAGTACTGCTAGAAAGAATGCAGTGAAGTTACAAGAGGGCAAAATTTGCTGTGTGCTGCATGCGTGAAGGAAGCTCTAGAAACCCATTTTAATAAAATTTGTCTATGCCACTACAGTAGGAAGTCACATACCTGAACTTCAGTTATCCGAATCTTCACTTATCTGAATCTCCAAAATAATAAGAATTGTGCTGTGCATTAAATAGAAAGTACTCTGCTTTGTATACAAATAGTATTATTTGACTTACCAGAACACCCCTTGATCCCAGTGTGTTTGGATAAGTGACTTTCTACTGTGCACTGTGGTACAACACATCTTTTTAAGTCTGAAGAAATAGCTACAGTATCTTGCTACTAGCTTCATTGGTCTTGTAGCTATTCTCACAGACGATTCTATTCCACCAAGGGGTGTTATTGGAACCGTTACTGTGATTGTAAGTGTCTGTCCACTGCATAAAAGTCCATACTACATGTGTTATGTGTTATGAAAACCTCCCTACATGCTCTGGTATTTCAGTTACAGTGCCTGATATCTTTCAAAGTACAGTGTAAAAGATGTCTTGGGCTTCCCTGTCACTGAAAAATCTGACCAATGCACTACGTGAGGTTGATGACTGGGAGGACTTAGGAGTCCAATTGGACGTTCAATACCATGAGCTGCAAAAGTTTGTTAGTGAGCATCAAAAAATTGAGGAACGCAAACGAGCTATGCTCCAATTTTGGCTTGACCATGACACGAAAGCCTCATGGGACAAAGTGATTTCCGCACTATCTGAAATGAAGCTAAACCGTGTTGCAGAAGAAATTAAAAGGAAGTACCAAATGCCTCCCAGCACCCAGTCTGGGGATGTACCCTCACTGGTACCAACTGTGACAGCTGAGCCTGAAAATGTTCCTACAGTAGACCCACCCTCAATCCCTCCCACTGACAGGTCAGAACAAGCTCCAATCACTCAGTCTGAGAGTGTCACTGCAGTAGATCTACCCTTAGCCCCACCCACTGAACAAACAGAAGAAACTAGTGCAGAGGGGGTGAAGAAGGTGCAGTTGGAAATTGCTACACTTGTGGCCATGTACGATGAACTGGTAGCAAGAACTGTGGAAAATTTTAGTGAAAGGCAGGAAGAGTCCCCAGTATTTTTTCGCAAGCTTCGAACCACGGTTGCTGTCCTCCCAACTTCACTAAAGTATCAACACAAATACTTCCTTGAGCAACATTTCTCTCAAATTGCCAGAGCAACCACTGTTGAGGAGATCTTCAGCATACTAAACAGATATTGGAACTTCCTAAACTGCAGTCTTCTGTCTTACATCATCACCAAGTTCGGAGATGCAGAACTACAGAAACAACTGAGCACTTACACTGCAGCTCTGCAAGCATTTCGTTCACGAACAAAAATCACCGACTTTGTCAAGACATGTGTAGGGAAGCAAATAAATGTTCCAGAATGTGTATCTCTGAGGACAAAACTGGGTTCAGAGTGGGAACATCGTACACTGCAAGATGCAGAAGAGTATTGCAAATCTATGGCAGACAGCTCATCTCTTGCTGATTATGTTCTCTACCTTGAGAAAGTAGCCTCAGGCAGTATTTACCTGTCGTGGAGAGTTCCGAATCATGCCATTCGTTTCTTAATAGCTGCTATAAACTCAGACTTCTTACAGCACCACTGTATTGAAGAGGTCACCATTGATGGTGAGGATCTGGAGGAGTACAAACGTCGACATTATATTCCAAGTCTACAATTGATCAGTCAGGTATGAGTATATGTTTTAGAATAGGTACCGTCCAGTCGATAGCTCACTGTCACCACTACCCATGTACTTGTTACCAGGATGTAGACAAAGTTAAGCACTTAACTTTCTCGTGCCAGCAGTAGTAGTAGCAGTCAGTAGTGTAGCCAAACCCAGGCCCACCTGGGCCTGGGCCCGGGCGTCAGCATCCACCAAATTGAACATCGTAGTACAGCTATTTTCATCTATAGAATGATGCAGTTTTCTTGACCTCACCATAAAGGGTATGACCTCGTGCACTGTTCGCAAGCTTGGCGGTACTGGTGGAGACCTGTACTGCACACACTTATACCTACCAAAGTTGTGGGTCGGAGCTACTCCCGATTTAATGCCAACAGCATTCAAATGACCTAGAAATAGCCTCAGGACCTGAGTGACTCTAAAATGCAAAAATGTATTAGGGAAGCATGTCCCCCACCCTCAGAAATGCGTGCGGTGCCCGTGCATCATCTGTGACCTGGTTACGCCACTGGTAGTGGTTACATTGTGGTCACAGGGTATGCATGGACCCACTGCTAGCCCTACACATTTCGTGTGCCCTTCCAATCCAAACCTTGAAATTTAATCTCCATGGGGCATTGTTGTTTCAACTGGATGGTATGCACATGCTCTGATAGTAAGTAGTGGGTGTGGCTCAGCATGGTGGCAGACATTGGACCTTTCACATTTGATTCATTAGCTATGTCAATTGACTACCAATATCTGACTGTGATCTGACAAGGCGTAGAATAAAGTCAGGCTTATACTGGGACACTGTGCTGTTTATGCAACTGTAGCTACTTCAAGCATCCTTGACTGGGGATATCCAGCCACTATCTTTGTGGAGGAGATCCTGCAACAGTGCCTGGAATTTGCTGATCACAGTATTATGGTCCATGGCTATTTTTGAAGACCAAAAATAAGGATCACTAGTCTGTTTGAGTGCAGTACATATCCCTCAACTTTATCATCCTGCTTCTGTACAGATGTATTCTCATGCAATTACACTTTTGTGATTACTCTCCCAGCATGTTGATGAGGTGTCAGAGGGACTGGTGTGGGCAAGTCGGGAAGGCTGTCTGGAGGATGTGGTCTTCCTCCTCAGTACTGGGGTGGAGGTGAACAGCAGAAGCCAGGTCAGAGAGAGAGAGGACACTGTTAGGTCAAGCACATTATGTCTTAGGTAGTGTCTGTGCTACTGCACTAACACACAGTCATGTACATGTGCTTGTTTCAGAGCAGTTGCCCCAAATCTGTGATCAGCTGGAACTACTGTAGTTTTCAAACATTTGTATTAATTTATAGTTGAACTACTGATTAACAAGTAGTGACTGTACTTTGTCTGGTGCATCCACTTCCATTGAAAATACAGAGCCCTTGACAGCTTCCATACAGTGTGACAAAATATCATCTCTACTACGAGAAGAATGTCATAGGTTGAGCCTACTGTCTCTTGCAGTATAGAAATTCAGCTGTTGCTCCATTGTTCTCTATGGCAGTTGGTGATAACTTGTAATTTTGGTTGTGACAAGTCTGTCAGATTTTCCTATCTCCATGTGTAGTGGGAAGGAAGGACTGCCCTGATGTGGGCCAGTGAAGGTGGATACTTGGATGTTGTCAAGGAACTGCTTAGGGCCCAGGCAGGTGTGGACATGCAAGATGAGGTACGTCGTCTGTGTTAGGAATTAAGAATCACAACAGTGGTGGATCTGGGATATTGAAAGGAGTGTTTTGAGTGCTGAAATGGTACATGCAAAGTGTGTACTGACATTCTGAATAGGGGTTGCAGCTTGTGGGCTGTAGTGCAGGTGAACTAGGAGCATGTTACTGCCTGCCTCTTGTGCTACCATTACTACTGTGTAGCACTATAATCCTTAACAGTGACAAAATGCCCAAGTGGAGTATAAGTACCCACATCTCCAGAATATATGGTTCTGCTCAAGTGAGCTGGACTCTATACGTGGGTAATATTCTACTTCCTCTAGGACAAGCCAACAGAGACATGTTTCTCTTAGTATTAATGTCAGTAATTTCCAGTGGTGCCGGTAGTTTCAGCCTATTTCCATTCTCTGGCTCCTAACGGACCTGCATCTAAATTAGGCTGATTGCCTCAGATAACTAGTCTAGCCTACAACAAGTTTTATTTACAGCGAGCCTGAGTGAGCCCCACACTAAAGAGTTGAATGGAAGTAGGGTCTGAACACACCCAACTGCTAAAGTTAGGTGCATGCTAAACACTGTTCATGACAATAGAAAGCATACACCTTCAATCAAGAAATCTTGTCACTAGAAAGATGATTCCCCTTGTGGGATGAGTGGGAGCAAGGTGGACCAATGATATTTGAGAGAATACAGTTCATTTACATCAGCCATTATTATTGTGTTTAGTGTTTAGTGGTAAATTAGGTGCTAAACAGTGGATATTGTTCATAATAATAAGAAGCGTACACCTTCAATTCCCTCAGGCCATCGTGTCTGGTTCACTTCATTTAGACAGTAGTAATTAGGAACATGCATTGGATCTTTCCACTCTAATGCTCCTGCATGTACATGTAGACTAGCAGGCAAGATTGATACTGGTATCATTTGCCTCAGATCGTGAGTACCTTACAGCAAGTGTACACTTTTCCATCGTTTCCTTGTTCCATGTTCATCACATGTGATATTGACTGTTTTGTCTCATTCTGTTCCTCAGCATGGCATGACTGCCCTCATGCAGGCCAGTGGCAGGCGTACTGATGTGGTACAGTTGCTCCTCTCCAGTGGGGCGCAGGTGGACCTGCAGAACAAGGTGAGACACAACATCAACTACAGTAGAACTCTTGTTAAAGGACACTCCTGAGTTAAGGACACCTTGGTTAATCAGGACATATTATTAGGTCTGCCCGATATGTAAACAGTCACCTCTATTGAAAAGATGTAATATGGAGGAACCAACTAGTATGTGAGACCACCATGGAATATGTATTTTGTTTTACCGAAGATAGATGAGCACAATTCTTGTGTGTTGCCATGGTAACAGGTTATATTGAATGTTAGTTGCATTCTTGAGGCCTCATTCTAACAAGGAAGAAGAAATCTTGTGACTAGGAAGATGATTCCCCTTGTGGGATGCGTGTGAGCAAGGTGGACCAATGTTAGCGAAAGAATACAGGATGTTTACATCAGCCATTATTATTGTGTTTAGTGGTAAATTAGGTGCTAAACACTGGATATTGTTCCTGATAATAAGAAGCATACACCTTCAATTCCCTCAGGGCATCATGTCTGGTTCACTACAGTGGTAATTAGGAACATGCATTGGATGTTTCCACTCTAATGCTCCTGCATGTACATGTAGACTAGCAGGCAAGATTGGTACTGGTATCATTTGCCTCAGATCATGAGTTCCTTAAAGCAAGTGTACACTTTTCCATTGTTTCCTTGTTCCATGTTCATCACATGTGATATTAACTGTTTTGTCTCATCCTGTTCCTCAGAGTGGCATCACTGCCCTCATAGAGGCCAGTTACAGTGGACATACTGATGTGGTACAGTTGCTCCTCTCCAGGGGGGCGCAGGTGGACCTGCAGACTGAGGTGAGACACAACATCAACTACCATAGAACTCTTGTTAAAGGACACTCCTGAGTTAAGGACACCTTGATTAATCAGGACTTATTATTAGGTTTGCCCGATATGTAAACAGTCACCTCTATTGACAAGATGTAATATGGAGGAACCAACTAGTATGTAAGACCACCATGGAATATGTATTTTACTTTACCAAAGATAGATGAGCACAATTCTTGTGTGTTGCCATGGTAACAGGTTATATTGAATGTTAGTTGCATTCTTGAGGCCTCATTCTAACAAGCAAGAAGAAATCTTGTCACTAGGAAGATGATTCCCCTTGTGGGACGAGTGTGAGCAAGGTGGACCAATGTTAGCGAAAGAATACAGGATGTTTACATCAGCCATTATTATTGTGTTTAGTGGTAAATTAGGTGCTAAACACTGGATATTGTTCCTGATAATAAGAAGCATACACCTTCAATTCCCTCAGGGCATCATGTCTGGTTCACTACAGTGGTAATTAGGAACATGCATTGGATGTTTCCACTCTAATGCTCCTGCATGTACATGTAGACTAGCAGGCAAGATTGATACTGGTATCATTTGCCTCAGATCATGAGTACCTTACAGCAAGTGTACACTTTTCCATTGTTTCCTTGTTCCATGTTCATCACATGTGATATTGACTGTTTTGTCTCATTCTGTTCCTCAGAGTGGCTGGACTGCCCTCATGTGGGCCAGTATCCGTGGACGTACTGATGTGGTACAACTGCTCCTCTCCAGGGGGGCCCAGGTGGACCTGCAGACTGAGGTGAGACACAACATCAACTACAGTAGAACTCTTGTTAAAGGACACTCCTGAGTTAAGGACACCTTGGTTAATCAGGACATATTATTAGGTCTGCCCGATATGTAAACAGTCACCTCTATTGAAAAGATGTAATATGGAGGAACCAACTAGTATGTAAGACCACCATGGAATATGTATTTTGCTTTACCAAAGATAGATGAGCACAATTCTTGTGTGTTGCCATGGTAACAGGTTATATTGAATGTTAGTTGCATTCTTGAGGCCTCATTCTAACAAGGAAGAAGAAATCTTGTCACTAGGAAGATGATTCCCCTTGTGGGACGAGTGTGAGCAAGGTGGACCAATGTTATTTGAAAGAATACAGGATGTTTACATCATCCATTATTATTGTGTTTAGTGGTAAATTAGGTGCTAAACACTGGATATTGTTCATGATAATAAGAAGCATACACCTTCAATTCCCTCAGCCCATCATGTCTGGTTCACTTCCTTTAGACAGTAGTAATTAGGAACATGCATTGGATGTTTCCACTCTAATGCTCCTGCATGTACATGTAGACTAGCAGGCAAGATTGATACTGGTATCATTTACCTCAGATCATGAGTACCTTACAGCAACTGTACACTTTTCCATTGTTTCCTTGTTCCATGTTCATCACATGTGATATTGACTGTTTTGTCTCATTCTGTTCCTCAGAGTGGCAGTACTGCCCTCATGTGGGCCAGTGGCCGTGGGTGTACTGATGTGGTACAGTTGCTCCTCTCCAGTGGGGCGCAGGTGGACCTGCAGGATAAGGTGAGACACAACATCAACTACAGTAGAACTCTTGTTAAAGGACACTCCTGAGTTGAGGACACCTTGGTTAATCAAGACATATTATTAGGGCTGCCCGATATGTAAACAATCACCTCTATTGAAAAGATGTACTATGGATGAACCAACTAGTATGTAAGACCACCATGGAATATGTATTTTACTTTACCAAAGATAGATGAGCACAATTCGTATGTGTTGCCAAGGTAACAGGTTTTGTTATATTCTTGAGGCCACATTCTAACAAGCAAGAAGAAATCTTGTGACTAGGAAGATGATTCCCCTTGTGGGATGAGTGTGAGCAAGGTGGACCAATGATAGTTGAAAGAATACAGGATGTTTACATCAGCTATTATTATTGTGTTTAGTGGTACATTAGGTGCTAAACACTGGATATTGTTCATGATGATAAGAAGCATACACCTTCAATTCCCTCAGCCCATCATGTCTGGTTCACTTCATTTAGACAGTAGTAATTGGGAACATGCATTGGATGTTTCCACTCTAATGCTCCTGCATGTACATGTAGACTAGCAGGCAAGATTGATACTGGTATCATTTGCCTCAGATCATGAGTACCTTACAGCAAGTGTACACTTTTCCATCGTTTCCTTGTTCCTTGTTCATCACATGTGATATTGACTGTTTTGTCTCATTCTGTTCCTCAGTATGGCATGACTGCCCTCACGTGGGCCAGTTACAGTGGGCATACTGGTGTGGTACAGTTGCTCCTCTCCGCTGGGGCCCAGGTGGACCTGCAGACTGAGGTGAGACACAACATCAAATATTTAGTAACCTAAATCACATTTGACAGTAGTTCACTTTCTCATGAGCAACAAATGTTCAGTTTAAGGGAATATAATGTACTTGTGCTTATGTATATGTAAAGTTAGTCTACACCTGGCCCATTCTCCTGTTCATGTTGTGTTCTGTATCCATCCTTACCCAGGACTGCCACTGCTCGATTTTTACTGTTTAGTCAGTGTACTGTCATGAACCAAGCCACTATTCTTAATTGAAACTGTGTCTTGCATGTGTGAAGTGGCGTGCGTGCATACATTATGTCCAGAGATATTATGAGTTCGAATGTATTTGTACATACCTGTTTACAACATACATTTTCCGGCTTTTCTGTTCTTCCATAGGATGGACTAACAGCCCTCATTCATGCGGTCAAACCTCGAAGTTACTCAGTCGGGCATGATGAAACTGGGACTGTGAAGGCACTACTGGCTGCTGGGGCAGATGTGAACCACCAGGAGAAGGTGAACAAAAATACCTCTCTGCATGTGTAGACAATATTTATATAATTTACTATAACCCTAATGAGATTGCATATCATTGCAGCTATACCTATAGTAAAGCCTGATGGCTGACTCCTTGTGGCTACCCACAGATTGTGTCACTATAGTATGTTTACATGTCTCTCCAGGCTTCAGGCAGGAGTGCTGTGTTTTATGGAGCGGAGGAGGGTGACCTTGAGATGGTGAAGCTCCTGATCCAGGGTGGAGCAATCCTCAGCCTCAAAGACAAGGTATTAACTGAAGCACGGCCTCATTCCCAGACTGTCTCTGGGGAAGTTAGTACAGAATAGTAAACACAGGTTCCCTCCTCTCCCTCCTGTCTTGCTCACTTTATTGATCCAAGTGTGTATTTGTGAGAGGGAGGAGCCTGGGTTGAGACCACATGTGGTACTAAGTATAGTTTGGAGATTTCATCCAAGTCAGTAGTTTGTTTTATTTATATCCATATACTAATACTGTGATATAAGTCTCCCCTCCTTCCACACACATACACATACACACACTCAACCACACACATGCCTACCCAGGATGGTGTGACTGCTGATCAAGTGGCAGAGGTGCAGGGCCACCATGCAGTATGTGAGGAACTGAGGAAACATATCCATGGTGGTCGTAGGCCACTCAGTAAGGTGAGCCCTGGATGTGTACTGTGCACAGTAGGACGAATAGTTGGACAGGCAGTACATTTGCACTTTCACTCCTTCATGTTTCCAGCTATAGCATACGGTTTGTGTGACAGAGTCTCCTTTTCTAAAACTCAAATCATCCCAGAGAAATTACACAACAGAACTTTTGTTGTATGCCATGTACCTTTGATTGTGTGATACCACTCTATACTCAGCGTCTCCTCCCTGTCCAGACTGTTCGTGACCGTGTGCTGGCAACTGGTCAGCTCCTGAGGGCCCTCTACAAGAGACTGGAGGAGAGGATCCTCAGGACACAGAAGAAGGAGCTGACCAGGACCCAGGGTCTTGACCCAGAGATAATCCTCCCCAGTACCCCCAGCAGGAAGGAGATAGGGGATCCAAGGGAACTCAGACAACAGGAGGAAAATGTTCCCGGGCATAGTCGCTAAAGTACTGATTTTCACTTTCTATGTAATATAAGTAGGTTGCATGTTTATTTTTATGCACACAATTTTGTCAGATCCAATGTTTGCGTACACAATTTTGTCAGATCCAATGTTTGCGTACACAATTTTGTCAGATCCAATGTTTGTGTACACAATTTTGTCAGATCCAATGTTTGTGTACACAATTTTGTCAGATCCAATGTTTGTGTACACAATTTTGTCAGATCCAATGTTTATGTACACAATTTTGTCAGATTGTTGTACCTCTTTCCTACCTTAGATTTACAATAACTGTCTGTTTTACAACTTTTTAATGATGTTTTGTGAAAGCTAACCAGTGTTATGACTTGTAATAATACCATAATTATGCATGTCATGCAGGTTGCTGAATTTCTGGTGGGGGGGAGCTATAGGGGAGGAGGGGGGGGGGGGGGGGGGGGGGGGGGGGGGCTGAAGGAAGACCTATTTATGTGTCAGGTCTTAAGGAAAGTGGGAGCATACTTATATACTGATTTGCAAGTGTAAACCATATATTAGAGGCAGCTCAAGACATTAGTGTCTTAATGATCAAGCAGATCCCTATATAGAGTCCAGTGTGATTTTGCTATACATGTATGTGGTCATAGCAGCAACATAGTGTTATATGCAGCTCATTATATTTTCATTACGTGTGTGCATAGTCTTGTACAGTGACTGTACGTACATGTTGCTGTACAATTGCCTTATTCTAGGACTATATCTCCTCCCCTGGATTTTCTATTGCTTGCAACATTGCTGTACATGCTGCAAAGCAACACTGCATGGGGAGGGACTGATAATATGCATGTAAATTACATGATTCCAGTCCCTCCTTAGTTTGTTAAAGTCCCTCCTTAGTTTGTTAAAGTGCAATGTGTTGAATGTCTTCGCAATCAAGAAGGTATGGTGTGTTACATGTATGTCACAGTTCACTGATAGTAGTAACGACTGCATATTTGTGCATGTCGCATCACCTGCTGTGTTCTCTCCCATGTGTCAGTGCAAATAGATTATTCTTACTGCTGGTCAGGATGGTCAGGAACAGTATAGCTACTCCTGTTGACTGATGAGTTTGCAAATGAGAGAATCAAGAGCAAGGATCGGCGAGATGAGCTACAGCCTTCCTGCATGAATAAAGGGAGGGATTGACAAAGGGTATCATCGATCAGTAGCTGTGGTGGACTCAGACTGATAACTTTGAACAGCCTTAATCGGTTAACATTACCGCTTGTGAAAGTTGGAACTGAAGGTGCAGAAATGCAGTAGCTACTTAGTACACCAGGCAGAGCAGATTTATTGTTTCTAGTCAGCCACTTGCATGCAAGCTTTGTTATAGACTGTTACCGCTCTGTTCAACAATAGCTTATAGGCTAGTTACCAACCAGGGAATGCTATTCACCGTGTTACTGGTGCAAGTTGCAAGCCATGCCGCAGTGCTAAGTGTCACCGCGCCAGCCGCAGCAGATAGCTACACGTCACGTTTTTGGCTTCGTCACAGGGACTTCTTCACAGAACTTATTATTGTTAGATTGGCAAAGTGCAACGTCTAAGCAGCTATATTCATTCACAGACACGTCCTTCTCGTGAATAGCCTGGGGGCGTGGCATCTGGGAGCGAGACTGTCTACCCCTTGACCATTCCGAACCACTGTCCGTGCCTTGATCTGCCCGTGTTTCACCCTCGTCTCGAGCGTGTTTTGACATTTTAATCGTTCAGCAATCACGGTAAGTCTGTGGACAACGTAGCTACTGGTTCTAATATCATTGTCCCTCTTCATTCAAACATTTCTCTTGGTACCCTTAGAGTACATTGATCGACTACATGCATCCATGCAAGCCACACTTTGTCTCAGTGTTTGGGAGATGGGTTTGTTTATTGCTGAGCGCATTTTAATTGTGCGAGGCCGTACGCGTCGGGTCGTGCAGCTGCAAATTAGTTTTGGGATGCTCATATGAATAAAGGTGCCCCCTCGAGCTGAAAATACCATTGCCACTCCAAAGAGGGCGCCCTTTGGGCTTACATTAGGGGGCGCCTTCCAGCTAGACCCTAGTTTGGTTCCCAGACCCTTCCTGTATGGGCAGGGCGAGAAAGGGGAGGGTCTGGTAAATAACTCGACCCAACGCGGATCCACGGAATTTCATTCATGTTTAATAATTGATAGTTGCGAAGCCACGAGTACAAGCTTATGGAGCCACGTGTCCACACTACACATTCACACAAAATTTTATTCACGACTCACACCTACTTGACATTCGCATTTTCCCTCATCAACACTGACGGCAGGAATGTAGCCATGGATCCATGGATCCGATCCGTCACCAGACCCTTCCTTCCCTCCCCTTTCTCGCCCTGCCCATACAGGAAGGGTCTGGGAACCAAACTAGCTAGACCCGTCAAGGGTAGCTAGTTACTTATATGTCGCCTGTTGAAGTGTTTGCAACTGTGATCAAGTTTTTTGATTGGTAAAAAGTATGCTTGATCGCTTGATCGTTCCCTTCTGAGGCTCTTGATCACTTGATTTTCAAGGGTCAAAGGTCAAATTGCAGCCATGCGTTCTTGATATTCATTGATTTTAGCAGTTCGGAGGTCACCTTGATCTCTTGATCGACACTCTAAAAGGGCTTTGATCGCTTGAATCAGTTTTGATCCCGGTTGCAAACGCTTCTACACGGGACATATAAGTGACTACCCCTTGCCAATTGTGCTTATCAGTTTATAGTTGTTAGGTACACCATGCTTGGCGTAGATGTCCATTGCTGACGGGAGAGTTATTTAAGCTTCTTTATTTTTTATTTTGCATCTTGGTATGTGAATTTTGATCGATTTTTATTTGAAATTGGAGTACTAAAGCTGGCAACTACAAGTGGTATACAAAAAGCACTAACACAGATATGATGTTAGGTTTCTCAATTCATTTGTTTCGTATCTGTTTTAGGGTGATATAGGTTTGTGTATGTCACAAGGAGCCTATGTTCTTGCTCATTATTTACAGGCCCATAGCCCTCAGATTTGAAGTGGCCGAGTTTGTAGCATGTGCATAACTATGCAAGAGCTAGAGAGGTCTCATGCCCCTAACCCCCTTCCTAGATCCTGACATTGCTTCAATAACCATTAATTTTTTGTGACAAAACAATATCTCTCGGCAGCCAGAGTAAGACAACAGACATCCACACACATATGTTTACATATTTTCCTGCCAAATACTGCACTGGTTTTGACTTTACAATGAAAAGTTGTTGGGAGGATGGGACTCATCAGGAAGACTGTTCACAGCCATCTTGCAAGTTTCAACACATGGCATGTCACCTACCAAAGCATGGCCTTGCGTGGGCGTCTTTCAAGCAACAGCTCTAGTTGGCAATTCCGAGCATGCCAAGATTAACGGGGAAAAGTGGTCAAGTTGAAACCAGCCTAACTGGAATGGCAGCTACTGCCATCATTTACAGCACACACTATGTTAGTCTTTGGGTTCCATCTGTGCAGTCATGCAATAATACACCTGTTTGCTACGATTGTATGATTGTTAGTATGGGAATAATTTTACAGGATCTGGAAATTTAGCATCATTAATGTTGTTTAAGATTGTAAAAGTGCAATTTTGAGCAACTAGTAGAAGCCTTCATTCACAGACACACCCTTCTTGTGAACTGGATTGGGTGCATGACATCCATCTGCGATGAGACTGTTTGCTCTTGACCTGCCTTGAGCATGCTTTGGCATTTTCATCATTCAATGATCAGGGAAAGTCTGTGGACAACACCTAGTTTACAAGGTCTTATCATTGACATTCAATTTCTAGTCTCTCGGTGCCCCTAATTTACAATGATCAACAGCATGCATCCATTTCTAGCAGGTAAGTTACACCTTCCAACTAAGTTTTGGGTGGATTTGTTTGTTTGTTTGTTTGCTTGTTTGTTTTTGTTGTGTGCAAGATCAACTCAAAAGCAAATCTGTTTACCACCAATTGGTAACAGTATAATTATACTAGATCTGTATGCTATGCAATATGTTTGCATTCAGGACTCACAGCTCAAGCCTTATTGCATTGGTCTCTGTATGCTGTTAAAGCTTATATAATATCAACTATTTAACGGTCTATTGATAATGCTTTACCCACTTGTGTAGCTGTGAAGTCTTTCATACATGATGTGCTCAAACGTGTATTTGTTGCTTTTGGTAATTATGTCCATTTACCGTAATCTCCCAAAAATATGTCCATGGGCGATGAACTTAAGTGGCTCCTCAAAGAGGGGGGTGGGCGTACTTTCGAGAGTTGTGATATTTCTCTCGAAAATACGCCCACCCCACACACAGTTCTATTTGTGTGCAGTGATTCTGCAATGCCTTACGCAATAACAACCAACAAATGGTACCTGCCTTCATTTGTTAGTCCCTCCTCTTGCAATGTACTGCTTCTTCTTCGGTGCTTCTTGCTTAACATAACCGCATGTACTACAGCACAAGTAGGTGGGTGTACTTTCGAGAGAAAAGCACCCTTTGCAACAACTTCATTCAATAAAGGGGGTGGGTGTATTTTCGAGGGTGGGCCTATTTTTGAGAGATTTCGGTAATAGAAAATGGATGTGTGACCAGATCCTTCCTCTTTCTGTGAAAGGAGTGGCTTGCGAGAAATACAAAATATAGCATGTACATAACTATAGCCATTAAATACTGTACATGGTCCACAAATACTTAGTGGGATAGAACTGCATTGTACTCTAGCTGGTATAACACTGTTCTCTAAAAAGTATCATTCCAGGCAAAGGTACTAGGTAGAGAATTCTAAGGTGCTGTATATCACATTTCTGAGAGACCTTGCTACCAGCTTCTTGGTTTCTGTGGCTATTCTCATAGAGACATTTTTATCCCACCAAGGGTTGTGACACAAACTGGCATCATTCCATTCCCAGGCCCCTCCCCAGCTCTTCGGTGCATAAATTTGTAACCAAAAAGCTGGGGAGGAGCTAACTGGAACGTGCTGAGATCTGTGTACTCGTGTGTGTGGTGTGTAATCTTCAGTACAATTTCCGGTCTTTTGCAGTGCCTGATATATATGAAAGCACTACAAAAAGCAATGTCTTTGTCACTAAAAAATCTGACAAATGCTCTGCGTAAAGTTGATGACTGGCAGGGATTAGGAATCCAATTGGAAATTGATTATCATGAGCTACAAAAAGTTGCCAAAGTTCACTCAACAATTGAAGAACGCAAGTATGCTGTCCTTCAATTATGGCTTGACCGTGACACAAAAGCATCATGGGAAAAGCTGCACTCTGCTCTTTCTGAAATGAAGCTAAACCGTGTTGCTGATAAGGTTAAAAGAAAGTACCAAATGCCTTTAAGCACCCAGTTGGAAAACCCCCACCCACTGGTACTACCTGTAACAGCTGAGTCTGTGAATGACACTACAACAGACCCACTGTCAACACTGCCCACTAACCAACCATGTCAAAATCTGATCGCTCAGTCTCAAAGTGGTAATACTACACTGGATCTAGATATACCCTCAACCCCACAATCAAAGCAAATTCAGATCACTCAATCTGGCAGTGTTCCTATAACAGACCGACCCTCAGTCCCATCCACTGACCAACTGGAGCAGCCAGAGCAAGCTATTACAAAAAGAGTGAGGAACATACAGTTGGAAATTGCTGCACTGGAGGCCATGTATGATGATCTGGTAGCCAGAGCTGGGCTATCCTTGAGCAAAAAGCAGGCACTTTCGCCTGAATTTGTTATTGAGTTTCGATTTTCAGTTGCTGTCCTCCCAACTTCACTGAAGTATCAACACAAGTACTTTCTTGAGCACCATTCTTCTCAAATTGCCAGGGCAACCACTGTTGAGGAGATCTTCAGCATACTGAACAGATATTGCAACTTCTTAAACTGCGGTCTCCTGACTTACCTCATCAGCAAGTTTGGAGATGAAGAGCTTAAGAAACAACTGAGCACTTACACCACAGCTCTGCAAGCATTTCGTTCACGAACAATGCTTACTGACTTTGTCAGAACATGCACAGGGAAGCAAAATATTGTTCCAGAATTGGCGTCTCTGAAGACAAAAATGGGTTCAGAATGGGAACATTGCACACTTGAAGATGCAGAGGAGTTCCGCAAATTTATGGCAAACAGCTCATCTCTTGCTGATTATGTCTTTCATTTTGAGGAAATAGCTACAGGTAGCATTTACCTGTCATGGAGCATTCCGAATCATGCCACTGATTTTATAGCTTCTGCCATGAACTTCGAATTTTTACAACACCACCATATTGAGGAGGTTGCCATTGATAATGTGGATCTGGAGGAATACAAGCGTCAACATTACATTTATCCAGGGCGACAGTTCAATGCGATCAGTCAGGTATGAGTGTATGCTGATAGTAGTGCATAAATTAGACCACCATAGAGGTGGTAAGCACATGCTCTTGTAGTGAGAAGTGTACTTATGGCTCAGCAGGGTGTCTGACATTGGACCTTGCACATGTACTGATTCACTTACTACATGATTAACTACTAGCACCTGACCATTTCACATGGTGATTCAAATGCACTGTGTCAATTAACTACGCTAGCTAATACCTGACTGTGATTTTGATGTAAAAGTAAACTTTGATCATATTGAGGCAGTGTGCTGTTTATGGTTACCTCAAGCACCCCTGCATGACTGCAGGATATCCCAGCCATTTTCTGTTGGGAGATTCTGCAATGGTGCCACCAAACCAAACTATTTATTTGCAATTTCATTCGATACTCACACCATCATGGTTCCGAACATTAAGATAAAAAATGCTAGCCTGCTTTGTGTTTGGTACATATCCTTCAACTTCATCAACTTTTGTGATTACTCTACCAGCAGGTAGATGAGCTGTCAGAGGGACTGATGTGGGCAAGTCAGGAAGGCTGTCTGGAGGATGTGGTCTTCCTCCTCAGTACTGGGGTGGAGGTGAACAGCAGAGGCCAGGTCAGAGAGAGAGTGACACTGTTAGGTCAATGCATTATGTCTTAAATAGATCAGTGAGAGTGACATTATTACGTCAATGCTATAGGTAGTGCTTATGCTACTGCCCTAACACAAGTCACATACATATTTTGAGGGAAGTGGTCCCGAATCTGTAATCAGCTGAACTACTGTAGTTTTATATTCACTTGTATAGGGCAGGTGGTAATAACTTGTAATGATAATTTTGGCTTGTGTCACAAGTGAGTCTCGCATTTTTCTAATGTTATATGCAGTGGAGAGGAAGAACTGCCCTGATGTGGGCCAGTGAAAGTGGCTGTGTGGATGTTGTCAAGGAACTGCTTGGGGCTATGGCAGGTGTGGATGTGCAAGATGAGGTACATTACCTGTGTTGGGAATTAAAATCACAACTGTGGTGGATCTTGGATATTGAAAAAGGTGGTTTCAATGGTGTAATGGCATGTGCAAAGTATGCACCAACATTCTAAATACAAGTCGCAGCTTGAAGGGTGTGATGTAGGTGAACTAAGAGCATTTTACCGCCTGCCTCTACATTACTGCCATGTAGACCTATCCTTACAGTCTTGTTAATAGTGACCATGGTTCTAGTGAAGTGAGCTGGATTTACTCTAACTCTAAGCAATCAACTGATTGAATTGTTTTGGTGTGTAACTTGTACTAAATACATGTTGCTATCATTAGTTATTTTTTAATATTGTTCCTTAAAGGCAGATAAATTTTAAAGCAAGTTGTATTAGGACACACACCACTATACATAGCAAACAAGGGTGGATACTGGTATCATTTGATGGTAGTAATCAGGAACATGCATTGGATGTTTCCACTCTAATGCTCCTGGGGCGTCTGTAATCACTGGACTTGACTACTGGACTCTAATTTCAATGCACTAAAAACATTTTATCTACCTGTGGAGTTGCATAATACACTCTAACAACCTGCAAGGATAGCCATTTTGCTGCAAAGAGGTATACCTTAGGTATTTATTTATGTACAATTAGTGATGTAATGCTACTGCTACAGCGCAGCAATTTGTCCATGCAAGTGTGGCGGACAAGGACAGACAAATGCAAACTGAGTAGCCTCGAGCTCACACTTAGGCACTCAGCAGTGACGATACCCAGCACTCCAGGATCTCTCGTTCTTTCTCAAAGATAGTGAAGGTCCTAGGTCTACCACGTCTACGATGGTGACTGACCACACCGGTGTGGCCTTGATGTAGCTCTGCACCTAGGCCGTTCGTACTAACGGCCTGGGTACGAGGCTAAGTTTTATGTAGTTTGTGTGTAGCAGAGCTCACAGCATGTTTCAAAGTGTGCTTGGATATGGTGCCTACGTTCTAGTCAGTCTGCGAGCATCCTAGGTAGCCAACACGAGTCGATTATACAAGTCCCAAGCCACATTTACAATGCCAGTGCTGGAACTTCGATATTGCTAGGCTCTAGTGGCTTGTTAATGTGTTCAGGAGTTCAAGACCACTGAATAGGAGAGCCTACTGCAATTTTGTATGCCAAGGTAATGCAGTATACAACTCTACAGTTAAGTTGATCTTGTTAAAAATGCTTTTAGTGGATTTAAATTACAGTCCAGTAGTCCAGTCCAGTAGTCCAGTCCAGTGATTACAGACGCCCAATGTTCCTGCACATGTAGACTCCCAGACAAGATTGATACAGGTATATACCATTTGCCTCAGATCATGAATACCTTACTGCAAGTGTACACATGTCCCTTGTTCCCTTGTTCCAATGTTCATCACGTGATATTTACTGTCAATTGTGATATTTTACTGTTCTGTTTCGTCAGGATGGCATAACTGCCCTTATGTGGGCCAGTATCCATGGTCGTACTGATGTGGTACAATTGTTCCTCTCCAGTGGGGCTCAGGTGGACCTGCAGGACATGGTGAGACACAACATCAACTACAGAGGGGTTCCATGCACTGTCATAACCATAGACTGCTAAAGTCACTTTGCAGTCTTGAGACCACATTGCATTGCACATGTGATATCAACTGTTTTGTCTCATTCTGTTCCCAAGGATGGCTGGTCTGCCCTCATGTGGGGCAGTCGCAGTGGTCATACTGATGTGGTACAACTTTTTCTCTCCAGTGGTGCACAGGTGGACCTGCAGGAGATGGTAAGACAAGCATCAATTACAGTAAAACCTTGTTAAACAACACTCTTGAAATAAGTACACCTTGGATATATACTATGGTGTCCTTATGTATGTATACTGTCATGCAATGTAATGTATGAGTGAATAATCAAGAGATCTCGGCTGCACAAATGTTGGTGTAGGTGCAAAAGCTATCTCTGCAAAATCAGGTAGCATCCACAGTTGAGGAGCACAAAATCCGAATGCTACAGATACTCCAAGTCCCATTATTTGAGGACACCTTGTTAATCCTGACATGCTATTTGGTCCCAAGGGTCCACATTAGAGGATTCCACTATAGTAGATCACTTTGCATTGTTGAGACCACAAGGAATAAATGGAGTAAAAAAAAGTTAATTACCTGATAACTAGGATACTATTACCCTTGTGGAGTGAGTGTGAGCAAGATGTTTGCAATTGATCAATGTCATTTGAAAGAGTACGTATTTACGCCAATCAAACACTGCCACTGCTGGTGTGTTTACTCTTCTACTGGTAAATTAGTAGTAAACGTGGGCGTCAAACTCATAGGATATACAATGTAGATTTAAGTTGCCACGTGTACTGCAAACACATTCAACTTTAGTCATCTTCACTCCTTGTCCGTTTCACACTGACAGTGCAGTCTGGCAGTAGCTCTTCATTCTTGTTCTCACAGCTTAGCTGAAGTGCACATGGCCATGAATGTTCAAAATATTTGAATGCACTCATTTGAAATTACGTTAAGTGGTCAGTTTAAGGAAACAAGCAAGCAAGCAAACGTACACACATGTGGGCAATGCAGTTACTCTAATGTGGCTCAGCCTCTCCCCAATTACTTACTACCTTACAGCAAGTGTGCACATTTCAATGACTCCTTATTCTGTGTTCAATGCAATGCGTGTTGTTTCTTATTCTGTTCCTTAGGGTGGCAGGACTGCCAACATAGTGGCAAGTCGTAGTGGTCACACTGATGTTGTACAATTGCTGCTCTCCAGTGGGGCCCAGGTGGACCTGCAAACTGAGGTCAGATATAATGTCAACCACAATGGAACTTTTGTTAAAGGACACTCCTGAAATAAGAATGCCTTGGTTAATCACCAAACTTCACCAGTCCCAATATTCACATGAAGTGAGAATATCTTGTTAATCCTGACATACCATTTGATCCCAAGAGTGTCTCACATTAACTATACTAACCGATGATCTTTGCATTCATCAGGCATCACCATTATTAATATATTAAACTCTTGTAGTGATAAATGAGAAGCTAAACACTGGATAATGTTTATAATATTAGGAAGCATACACCTCCAATTCCCTCATCATGTCAGGTTTTCTTCACTTCAGTAGTAGTTAGGAACATGCATTGGATGTTTCCACTCTAATGCTCCTACATGTGCATGTAGACTAGCAGGCAAGATTGATACTAGTATCATTTGCCTCAGATCATGAGTACCTTACAGCAAGTGTACACTTTTCCATTGCTTCCTTGTCACATACTGTTTTTGTCATTCATTATCTCAGAATGGCAGTACTGCCCTCATGTGCGCTAGTGGGAGTGGTTATACTGATGTAGTACAGTTGCTCCTCTCCAGTGGGGCCCAGGTGAACCTGCAGGACAAAGTGAGACACAACATCAACCACAGTAGAACTCTTGTTAAAGGACACTCCTGAATTAAGTTAACCAGGACACTTCAGCAATTTACATGAATGAGGACACCTTGTCAATCCTGACGTACTACATATTTGGTCCCAAGTGTCCACATTAGAGGTGTCCACTAATAGTATGGTAATCTCTCAAATTTACGCTCATGGGCAATGAACTTAAGTGGCTCCTCAAAGAGGGGGGTGGGCGAGAGTTATATTATGCCCACCTCAGAGTCTGGGCCTAGTTATGTACGCATGCAGTGATTCTGCAATGCTTCTTTTGTCATGCACTTGCTTATGCAATAGCAGCAAATGGTGTCAGCCTTCATTTGTTAGTCCCTCCTCTCACACAGTAGTGCTTCTTAGGTGCTTCTTGCTTAACATAACCGGCAAAAGTAGGTGGGCGTACTTTCGAGAGAAAAGCACCCTTTGCAACAACTTTGTTCGAAAAAGCGGGGTGGGCTTATTATCAAGGGTGGGCCTATTTTCGAGAGATTACGGTAACTATGACTGTTGCTTTGTAAAATTTGAGACCACATTAGACTGTGTAACAAGGAATAAATGGAGTGAAAGAATTGCATTATCTGGTAGGAAGATACTTACCTTAGTGGGTAAGTGTTAGCAAGCTGTTTGAAGTTGACCACAGTTATTGCATGATACGTGTTTTCTCTAGCAAGCAAGCACTGCTATAATTAATGTATTTACTCTTGTGGTGTAACTCTATTCCTCAGTGGGGAAGGACAGCCATCATAAGGGCCAGTTTGTTTGGTCATACTGATGTGGTACAACTGCTCCTCTCTAGTGTCGCCCAGGTGGACCTGCAGGACACGGTGAGACACAACATCAATTACAGTAGAACTCTTGTTAAAGGACACCCCTGAATTTAGGACACTCAGTTAATCAGAACACTTCACCAAGTCCCAATATTAAATGAAGTTGTTAGTAAAGAACACTCCTGAATTAACATACTGCTGATTTAATTGTTGTACAAGTCTAAACTGCACCCCAAGATGATTGGGCTGCAGATTTACCTTAGCTAGAACACTTGAGAGTACCTAGCTACAGAGCATTACATGCAAGTAGGCTTTAGCAAAACAATGCTACTTTGCTACGGAAACTTTGTCTTAAGATTTACACTATGGTTTCTGTTGCTTCACAGGATGGAATGACAGCCCTCATTCACGCAACCAGGTTTGGTAATACTGAAACAGTAAAGACGCTACTGGCTGCTGGAGCAGATGTGAATCTCCAGGAAAAGGTTAAGAAACAAGTCCTCTTACAGAAAATAGTATTCAGTTATAGTATAGTAAAATGCAAGATGTTCTGCCTGCTTTGACAGTAGCTATGCTTACTTTTTCCTAAATAACAGGCCATTGGCTATCAGAAGTCACTAGCCACACCAAATACCCATATGTGGAAAACTACATTTATACAAACTAAACATCCAGAATTGCGTCCACTGACAAATGTTGTGTCATTGAATGACTATGAATAAATTCTTGTAACTAACTACAGTATGTGCTACAGGTATTAATTACTCTCATGTTTTCTCTCTCCAGACTTCAGGCAGGAGTGCTATGTTTTATGGAGCAGAGGATGGTGACCTTGAGATGGTGAAGCTCCTGATCCAGGGTGGAGCAAACCTCAGCCTCAAAGACAAGGTATGACTGTGCAGTCTGAAACACCACCCCAGACCTTCGTTTCTGCTGAGCTGGCCTCAGAAATAGCCTTGCATATAAGAGTAGCCATGCTGCTGCAAGGGAGAGGCTAACGATGTTTCTGGGTCATGATCTGTTGCTGTAAATAAATCTACCGGGTATACGATTGATTAAGCAGTGCACTTGAACATGCATGACTGTCCTGAGAACTGACTGTAATTCAGTTACTACAGAATAGTAAGGTTCTATCAACTCCCACCTTCTCCTCCTGTCTTGCTCACACATTTAGTTCAACTGTGTATGTGTGAGGAGGGGGAGGAGCCTGGGTTGAGAGTACCAGGTGTGTACTTTCATCCAAGTCTGTGGTTTGTTTCGCCATTTTTCATTCATGTCCATACTTCAGGCAGATGTTAAACTGTGATCCAAGTCTCCCTCCTTCCACACACATGTACACACACTCAATGCATATCACCATACACACACACACACACACACATGCACACACACACACACACACACACACACACACACACACACACACACACACACACACACACACACACACACACACACACACACACACACACACACGCACACACACACACACACATACGCTACATGCTTAAATACAAATACCTATCCAGGATGGTGTAACTGCTGATCAAGTGGCTGAAGTGGAGGGTAATCCGGAAGTTTGTGAGGAACTTAGGAAACATATCCATGGGGGTCGTAAGCCACTCAGTAAGGTGAGGCTTGTTATGTACTGTATAGCAAAACAAAATCACATACTCTCAGTACTCAGTGTCTCCTCCTCTCCTCCCTGTCCAGACTGTTCGTGACCGTGTGCTAGCAACTGGTCAGTTCCTGAGGGCCCTCTACAAGAGACTGGAGGAGAGGATCCTCAGGACACAGAAGAAGGAGCTGGCCAGGACCCAGGGTCTTGACCCAGAGATAATCCTCCCCGGTACCCCCAGCAGGAAGGGGGTAAGAGATCCAAGGGAACTCAGACAACAGGAGGAAAATGTTCCCGGGCATAGTCACTAAAGTACTGATTTTCACATCACCTTTTAGTGCTAATAAGCTTCCTAAGAAATATGTAACTTCTTATTTTTGTGTAACAAAAGTATGGTGCCATTATACATTACATAGTACATATATAGTTGTGAGCTTATATGCACAAACCAGTGAATACTGCACTTGACTATACTGACTGTAGTTGTAATATTTTCAACTGATGGTCACAGAAGATCAACTATAGTGAAATCCGATTTTTGGATGGATCTATCTTTATGCCTGTCCACTCAAAGGATTTAATTTGCATCTATTTATGGCAACATTGACAGCCAATATTTACAATGAGAAAGTTAGCCCACTTTAGTCCTTTATACACACATAGCAATAGGAGGAAAATTTATGCAGACTGGGATCTTTGTCTTTTCTTTTATCAGTATAAAGAGGATATATGCATGGTATGACAAGATATGCATTCATACTGATGATGGTAGGGTAGTACTTTCTCAATGAGGCAAACTCAATTATTTATCCCATGTCCTGTACATGTGTGGCCCCTTAAAATTGAAACAATTTTACTTTATAGATTGCTCCAACTTTGGCAAAAGACACACTCCTATCTCGAAACGTACTGGAGATCATTTAGAAATTCAGAATCACCCATGTTGGGGGTCACTGAACTGTGAGTTCGTGGTCTAGATTATGCAAAGACTTATGAAGGGTGTATAAGGCCCCATCTGAAAAATTTTTGTGCCAATGTATTGCGTGTGTGTCAGAGTATTGTATAATTATGATTAAACTTGCAATTTGGCATGCATAGTCATTTAAATAGCCTCAACAAAGCAAAAGCAAAACCAGTAGCACACCTGTTCTTGTTAAATTGCTTGTGTTCCCATTTGACAGTATCAGTGGCATATATTGGCAGCCACCCATCAAACTAAACATAATGCTTATGCAATAGTGAATAGACATGTACGGATGTACTAAAACAACTACAAAGGCATGGCATTGTGAGTTGGAGTTGGGAAGAAGAAACAACCATACAAATAAGATTCAGTGTCTATTGTAATCACTGATGACATTGAAAGGTCAGGAATTACAATGGGCATTTCTTTACAGGAAAATACCGATAATGGGATGTGTCTAGAGAAATGTACTCCAAAAACCAATATGGCAAGTCTACTCACATTTAGATACAATTCTGAAGTAAAACAGTGCATGAGACCTAGTGCTAGGGTGAGTTGTTGGAGTATACCGGCTACATGCAGTGAATCCAATAGCAAGACGTTTCGTGAAAGTTCCACACTCTTTTTGGTGGTCAACTTTTGCAAGAATCAAAAGGGCCACAAGCACCATGACTGGAATGACACCATACACAAACAATAGAAACTGTGTACGTACTCGCTTTTCAATCACATAACAATCATGATGCTACCTGATCAACAGTTTTATCATCGCATGCATAACTATGTGTTATATACCAGAGATAACAGGCTTGTGCAATATGTAACTCAGTTTTGTTCGCGTTTGAAGGCACTACATTGCTTTGTAAGGTAGAGTTGAGTACTTGGAGAATAACGGTACGTAATGAGTTTCAGAATCGATTGTACTCCTGAGGGAGTATATACTACACCAAGTTATAGATATAGTACAGTTTAGTGCGGTTACAGGATATACACAGAGGCAGTTATTCAATTAGAAGCCGAGGGCTTCTAATTGAATAAGTGCCGAGTGTCTCTGCTAGCCTATATATAGTATACCTAGCTTGTACTAAACTTGGCTTCAGCCGCTTCACAGCCTTCTAACTGCCTTAATTGGAACTTACATGATGGGGTCTAACTACCCTAATGGGCTATATAGTACAAGGGTACATACACCCACAGAAGCCCAGGTATTGTACCATAGTGAGTTTTGACAGTTTTGACAAAAACCACAGTTGACATGGAAGCCTCTTTGTACCCTAAGGTACATAGATAAACCTTGCCTTTAAAGGCACCACTTAGTGCATACCATATGGCGGCTTTGATATACCTACCCATCATGATACAAATAGCAGAACATAGGCGCCTGTAGAGCTGTGTGGGTACCCGGGCAAGACTTGGCTACGCCGCATTTGATGCGCAATTGCGGAAAGTGTATTTTGTCACTACCTCTGTGGGGTAGGTACACACATGCCACTCTTGCATGCAGCACTAATGTTTTTAACATGAATATTACTATAGCTAGGAACTGCAATTTCATATACCATGCATACAGATGGAGGCCCTAGCTCTTCGTCTTCCATATGCACTATGTCAGCCTGGGTACATATGCTCACAAAATCATTGATCACAAGTTGACCAGTCTGTTGACATCAAAGATTTTGTTACTGATGGGCCCATGCTCAAAGGAAATGGAACTGGAATTGCATTAGTTTACTATAAGTCCAATCAATTAGCTTAGCAACATACATAGCGTTAAATAGAAATCATTGTGACAAACTAATCAGTACACAGCAGACAATATTTAATCATTATCAAGTTCAAACAATGAAACAGTCAACACACTTTACATTGTGTTAGCAGTTATGACACTGGCAGATTTACATGTAAGATCAAAAATAAGCTTGAATATGAGGTTATGCATGGCTATATATGCTTATGTTGAGGATTTCAACACATTGTATTAACATATATAATATATATTATACCTGTGCATATAGGCATGCTCAATAGAAATGATACACTTTGCTAATAAGATACACAGCACATTGGGACATTGATCCTAAAGCACTCTAGCTCAACTTCAAATTGTCTTCTTGTAGGCTAACATGCTTTGATATTTCCATAATCCTGCAGTTTTACAAAGGAGAAGTCTACTGAATCAATTGAACTGTGAGGTGAACACCAAGTGGTGTAACTAGGCTGGTGTAATAGACTCCAATTGCTACTCCTGTGCAATGTGACTTGTTCCTCTTCATGATCACACTCACTGTGTCTCTGACGCTTACAACAGGCACAGACTATCATGGAAGAGAGGGGTATATGAATCACAGCTAGAAGAGCAAGTGGAGTGAAAGTGCCACAGAGGGGGGTAGATATGGCAATCGATACCCAAGCAATATAACCATTATGGCTAGGAATCACTAGTTCTTGAGCAAACAAAACCATGCACATGAAGACAAGAAAGACTATTGAGAACAAAGAGTCAAGTTTAATGTTCTTCATTGCACGTCTTAGCAGGCAGAGAGATGCAATGAACAGCACTAGTGTTATGAGAGCTACCAGACCAAAAGGGATTTTGCCTAACAATATCTGTTCCCAAAATCCTGCTGTGTGGTTGGAGCAGTTGTTCTGAATCCAGCACCATGTTCCATAGGGACCATACGAGTGGGTCGCGAAAGGTATCCAGTCAAGCAGGAGAGGGAAGCCAAATGTTGAAATATAAACACCAACTTCTACTTTATTGATCTCTCTTCTGCAACATGTGAACATGTACCCTGTGGCATTTTTGTAACACCCAGTGAAGCATTTCCAGGAGCAAGTTCCCTTTGCTACTTTGAGGAACAGAACCAGGCTGATTCCTATTGTGAAATACTGCTGAACAGAGTCAAGGTACTGGTTAAGAAATCCATTCACTTGACAAAATTCTTCCAAACCTGTAGTAAAGTAATCTATGAGGCTTAGTGCCAGGTTAAATTGTTGGAGTACGCTGACAACAGTCAACCCTATAGCAAGACGTTTCACAACAGTTCCACACACTTTGTGGTAGTCAATTTTTGCACATATAAAAAGGGCCACAAGCACCATGGCTGAAATGACACAGCAGACAGCTGCAGTGATGGCTCTTGCAAAAGCAATTTCTGTGAGCTGCTCCTCAGTAAAATTATAACAAATTGCAGCAAACAACTTGCTCTCGATCTTATGATCCTGCTGTGGCAGTGTTGTTCTCAAACCCATAGCTAGTTAGATCCAATCACTCCTTGATGGAAGTAAAACTGAAACTTGCTTCTGGAACATTCAAACTCTAGTACAGCTAGCTAGCTAGGTCAGTACATCTGCTTCCTTAGTGAACAGTAAGCCCTGCCAGAACAATAGAGAAAGTTTACTTTCAGTCACATGATATAAATCATATTGTAGTCACTCACTCAAAATCCTCTCTCTGCATCAATCATACACAGCCTATATAAATCAGTAGTCCCAAGAATGTTCTAGAAGGTCCACGTGGGCCCTACAAGTGTTTGTGGTTACATGAACTCATTAACACCTATATGTGTATATATAGCTACAATGTAAACATAGTACACAACTCAAGAATGATGCACAAGGTATGTCTAACCAGGGTCCTACAATATGATTGTAATATATAATCTTAATTCTGCATCACCTGACCGACATGGACAAATGCAAAATAATACATGGACACCTGATAAAACAATGCATTAGAGAATATACATGGTATAGCTACCTGTCCAGTTTTCATTCACTTTCCTTCACCAATGGGGCAGCCAAAGCGCCAGACTACACTCACCTCTCCTAGCTTGCTTTCGCTGCTTACTCGTATCGGTAAATGGGGCCGGGGACTTCGATTTTGGGGGTGGTGCCCACTGACGAGCGCAGTTCTCTGCGACGCTTGTGGAGAACCTGACAACGTCCAGCTATTAATTAACTGGCACACTGCGAAATATGCCCCCCCAACAACACTATACCCTATACTATAAAACAACACTATCGGGAAAAAGTACAAACTGCGTATATATCATCATAATAATTACGACAAAAACAATTTAAACCGTGGACCAGTCCACACTTTTCAGGGGTAACTTCACAGTTGTGGAAGCATTCAAGCAGAGATACTGTCCAAGAAGTGAATTCTGCCTTTGCTGTAGCTCATAGTAGATGGTCCCTTTGCTTCCCCAATATTGTCTTTGGAAGTATATTGTATTCCCTGTTGGCAGCATCTCCTTCTTCTTGGCAGTATAGCATCCTTCTTGGTAGCTATATTGTTCCCAGTGGATGTTCTGAAATCCATTATGTCTGTAATATAGCTACACACTGCCAGCATTCCCAACATATCAAGAATTAAGTGTCAAACTTGTCAAGCAACCTGGGGGGGAGGGAGGAGGTACTTGGGGATACTATAGATTAAATTAATAGTAACTATCTATGGTAGAATTGCCTATTATTTGTGAGGTTTACTTTGTTAGTGTCTATTTCATCTCCTGCTAGTGATCATTTAATTGATTTGCAGAAGTATTTTGTGAACAAAAGATCTATTAGAATAATTTTGTGAACAAAAGATTGATAATTGAACCAAAAGCGCAATTCTAGTGAGTTCCTCAATTGCTGCTGGATGACCGTCTTTAGCCTTCACACTACAAACAATATTTCCAGGTTACTTTTGTCTCCGAGTGGAACAGAACCAGGAATGTGGAATTGAAGCAGCAAGCAGCTAACTGTGAACAGCTAAACTGGTTGAATTAACTGACTTTTAACCCCTGGCTTAAATATGTAATGTAGCTAAAAGATGCAATACATACCAGTGGTCGATAAAATGACATCAGTGAGCTACTCATTGGGAGCACAAAATTAGTTCTGTTTTTGCTGACACTTCTTGTCAGTTTTCTCATTCTGGTACATGTCACACATTAGTGATGTTTGGGATTCCAAAAAGAGCTACTAACGGATGTTGTGACTTAGAGGCGAGATAATGGGTGGGGCTAGTCTCGAATCCAGACTCCAATTTACTGAAGCCCATCAAATACTTCAAAGCAAAGGCTTAGCTTTTAGGAATCCATAGCAACAGCTAGCCCATGGTGTGAAGCTGTACTATATTCATCAGACCCCCCTTTTCTCTTTGGAGGGGGGTCTGGGTACGAGACCAGGGTGGGGCTGAATGACTTGGCAAATTAATTACCAGGCCTATTTTTAGCATGTTCGTATGACATCATAGCAATTATGTCATCTCTTATATAAGGAAATCAGTAGTGACAGTACAGGCTATTCGCATCACCTTCAGAGAGAATGGCAACCACCGCACAGGCTACTGACCGCTTAACGCTGAGTGCAGCGGCGGAATTCGCCTGCTACCCTCCCTCCAAGGAGCAATCGTGTTGGGCTATAGCCTCCCTGCGCGCGCCGCTGTACGAGCCAACTTCTCGCTCTCCAGTGGACATTGCTGCCGTAATCGACAAGAGCGGCTCCATGCGAGGGACGAAGCTCGATTTAGTCAAGAAAACCCTACTTTTTGTCATCGATCAGTGTGAGTATACTTGCCTATGATCCAGTATGATACACCTATCCCTGGCCCCTCCCACACAATGATGCCACACACACACACACACACACACTTGCACTCTCCCTGTGCTGTACAGTGAAGGAGTGTGATCGTCTCTCTCTGGTGACCTATGACACGGGAGTGACACTGGAGTTTGGTCTCACCAGCATGACTAAGGCAAACAAGGATAAGACCAAGCTGCTCGTACAATCCATCAGAGACGGCTCGTGCACCAACCTCTGTGGGGGACTGATGGAAGGTGAGATAAGCATGACAGTCCTAGAATCTTGACATCCAGAAATAAGATGTGTAATTGTGTCCCAAAATAGCAGGTGTACATGTGTAATCTTAAGCGCCACCAAAGTAGAGCGGCCATTGTTCAACAATGCAAGTGCTACACAGCAGAGAAAAATTATAAATCTATTTATGGTCATGAAACTGCTCTTGTAGAATCCATGTTGCTACATTGAAAGGTCTTGAAAGCAAGTGTTTGAGACTTCAGAAAATACTTCTGTTGTTCCAGCTGCTTCATTGTGAGCCGTGGTGATAGTATTTCCCCACTCCATGCTATAGTGGGATTGTCTTCAGGAGAGAATATTTTTCACTCTGACTATAAATTATTTCATTGCTTTATAGCAAACTTAACAATAGCATCTTTCCCATTGTTTCAAGAAGTCAGTAGAAATAAGTATTTATTCCAAGCAATGAGCAAACCATGGGTGATTGAATGAACAGCACTGAAGTGCAGAACCCTCGGCGCAAGCTAGATGTGTTTGGTTCTGTGCAAAGTTAGCCTCGTACCCAGGCCTTTAATTAGGAAAAACGGCCTGGCAACTTATCCGAGTACAAACTGTTGACTTCCGCTGCACTGGAGTTGGCAGTACCAATCAGATTTCAGAACGCTTCACGTGACAGTTGTAGAGAATTTTAATTGCGTCATAAATGCATCACAGTATTATACCCATCCCGTGGTATCGCTAGCGCTTGGAACGACGCTTTTGTTCGAACTCCTGCTGACTTGTGTGCAACAACTACAGTACCTGCGGACAAAATGGATTCTTTATAATAAAGGACCTGTTCGAGAGTAGCAGTGTCAGGTGTTAGTTAGTACTTACTGTCAGTCGGGCACATCGACATCGGTGAGCGAGAGCGAGTCTACTGCAAGCAGTTCGTCTACAGATGATAAGTAAGACAGTAACCATCCCATATAAGCCTGTAACGAGTCTACTGGCAACAACAACACGGTTGCACATTACGAACAGTCACGTGGCTATGATTAAATATCACATGCATTATCCAATATTCATGGCTTGTATAGGTGCAGCTGTAATCTTTTGACGTCACATCCGTATACAGTTTAAACCCGCGTAAGTTGCCAGGCCGTTTTTCCTAATTAACGGCCTGGGTACGAGGCTAGTGCAAAGTCTGCTCACGTGTTTCAGAAGCTCTCTTACTCGCTTTGCAGACTTTGTCTCTCTCTTTCGTCACTAATAACTCTTCCTCAGACAGTAAGGCTTTTCTATGTTTCATTGCGTTCTCAGGCTCCCAAACAGCAGTACACCGTGCTTTCCATGCCTTTGATGCGAAGGCATGGCCAGAGTCACAAACTGACCTCTTCACGTGCACTACGGTATTACACTGTGGGCATACCTTTCTCAGACGCATATACCTAATCTACGGTATTACACTGTGGGCATACCTTTCTGAACATCTCGTAAAAGACAGTCACAAACGTCTAAGTTAGACGGAAAAACCACAATACTGCGTGCTCCAACTCACATGATTACACATTACCGTTACATACGTGTTACGGAGAGGTATACGGAAACATTGCACGTGAAGAAAATGGCTGACTTAGTCGCGGTAAGTTTATAACGCTTCTAACTTTTGAACTAAGCAGTTTTAGAGAAAACGGCTTTTTAATTTTACTGCATTTTCCACGCTGTAGCCGCTGATACCTCTCATTGGACGCCTAAAAGCGCGAGAAGGCAGAATAGAGAAAACGGACACACACAGACACACAGGACAACTACTACCCCTCTCGCGCATGCGTGCCGAGGGTTAATGATAACAACAGACCCATACTATACATCACTTGGTGTGTTCTCCCCCCGTGTGTGTGAAGGTATGCAGCAGATTGTTCTTACTGCTGGTCAGGAGGGTCGAGCGCAAGTGCAATCAGTGCTCCTGTTGACTGATGGGCTTGCAAATGAGGGAATCAAGAGCAAGGATGGGATCCTGGGTGAGATGAGGAAGCTACAGGACAGCAAGAAGGTGAGGGAAGTGGAAAGAGAAGGGGGAGGAGTGCATCACCAGTAACTATGGTGAAGTCACACCAGCTACGCTTGATGGTTGGGGAATAAATCACCACCTTGCACATTTTTCTCGCATGTGTACCTTAGAAAGCTGAATTTAGTTTTTAATGTAATGGTTGGGCTGCACACCACGTGTGGACAGTAAGTAAGGTTTTCAAACAGCTGTGACCTTCCAGTAGCCATATGCTAATGGCTATGAGATAGTTATGACCAAAAGGGCAGCCAGATATGAGTATGAGAGCTAGTAGTTGTGTGGATCAGCCAGGCCGACTACTCAATGTTTTAGTATTCGAGTTGAATACCAGAGTAGATGTTTAGCATAGTTGCAATTTACATGTGCTTCTACTTTTTCTCAATAAGCTGCTTCATACGGACTATGTATGACAGGTCATGCAGGCTCTGTGTGTAAATACACGATAGAGATCAGCAAGATGCTAGACTTAGCAGAAGACAGTCTCAGGCAAACCCTGTTGCTACAGCCAATCATGCATGCATGGTCTGTGTGCCATGAGTGAGCTGCTTACTCGCGTTTTCCCATGATGATGAAGCACCTGCCTAGTTATAATTATACCAACATGGTAATATTTGCACTGGTGGGAAATCTGTTGCAGTACAGCTGATACAAAAAACCATATAGATAGGCCTAGCCTCGTTCCCAGTCCTCCACAGCTATCGTCGCTTGCAGTACGAATCTCCGTGTTATTCGTACTGCAAGCGACGATAGCTGTGGTGGAGGACTGGGAACGAGGCTAACATAGGCCCTCCTTGACCAAATGTGGAAAGAGCACACACCCCCCCCTCTTTGGCAGACATGTAACATGGTCCACCCATGGGTGCTCTTTTGCGAGACTACGGTACTTATGCACGTTCTTGTCTGTCTTATTTTCAGAGACGCTTGTTCCAGCTGAATCCTCAGATCCACATGGGACGTGGGAGGAAGATATCCTTTTCCTTGTACACCTTTAGATTGTACTGTTGTCCATCACTAGTACACACACCATCATTGTGGACACTCTTACTCGGGTGTGTTGGTGTCCCATGAACATCTGTCATAGAGTGTGCGACAAACCCTTGTGGAGTAGTTGTGATGGAGAGTGAATGAGTTCATGATTTTTAAAATTTCCTTGACTGCCTCTGAACATCTGGATGCAATGCTTCCTTCAGTGTTGGATGAAAACAGCCCGTGTTACATTTTCTACCGCCTCGATGACCGCAACTCTCACCAGAACTTTCTCTGGGTATTCATGTCCTATACACCCGACTTTGCCAATGTAAGTGAAGGGGAGACGCCATGTCTCAAGGGTGACATCAGTTTATATACTGTGTCATACAACATTTTGACTTTCCTCCTCCCCCTCCCCCTCCCCTCCTCCCCTCCCCTCCCCCTCCCCCTCCTCCCCCTTCCCTCTCCCTCCCCTCTCCCTCCCCTCCCCTCTTTCCTCCCCCTCCTCCCCCTCCCCTCTCCCTCCCCCTCCTCCCCCTCCCCTCCCCTTCCCTCCTCCCCTCCCCTCCCCCTCCTCCCCCTCTCCCTCCCCTCCCCTCCCCCTCCCCCTCCTCCCCTCCCCCTCTCCCTCCCCTCCCCTCCCCCTCCCCCTCCTCCCCTCCCCCTCCTCCCCTCCCCCTCCTCCCCCCTCCTCCCCCTCCCCCTCCTCCCCCTCCTCCCCTCCCTCCCCCTCCCCCTCCTCCCCCTCCTCTCCCTCTCCCTCCTCCCCCTCCTCCCCCTCCCCTCCCCCTCCCCCTCCTCCCCCTCCCCCTCCCCCTCCTCCCCCTCCCCTCCCCCTCCCCTCCCCCTCCCCCTCCCCCTCCTCCTCCCTCTCCTGTGTACCAGGTACGAGACAAGATGTTGTATGCTGCTACTAAGGCAACAGTGAAGAGGGCCTTCCAGTCTGGAGTTGTCATCGATGACATTGCAGCAACCACAAAAGTCAGTGCATGTAGCATTCACTAACTCTTGAGTCTTGACCAACTGCACTCTAGTCCTTTCCAGCCAGCTCACACCCTTAGTTCCCTCAAGTTGTACATAGGATACATGGCCAAAAATGGTGGACAAAACTCAACACTCAATTTGTGTGATATTTCTCTGTACAGGAGGAGCTCTCACTAGCAGGCTATCGCAGACACGTTGAGAGTCAGAAGGCAGCTCCGCCCCTCACGGAGGCAGAACAACACATGATACAAATGAACGAAAGTGAGGTCAGTTGAATTGATCACTTAATAAATGATGTCTTCCAATCATGCATGTGTTTCCCTAACTTGTGTTTCCAGGACCATGTGGATGTTGGTACATCAACACGCCAGTCCCACCTCCATGGGGTGGCCTTCCCCATCAACCAGGATGCTCTGGATGCCCTGGAAGACTTCAGGGATGGCAGGGCAGGCTACGTGCAGCTGGTAGGCAGCTAACATTCAAAAGTGGTGCAGTAACAATCAATCAATCTTCCACCCCCTTCCTCCTTGCCCCTATCTTCCTCCCCCCTTCCTCCACTCTCTTCTCTCCCTCGTCCTTTGCAGTCAGTAGATGTGAAGGCCGAGAGGATCCTTCTGGATAGAAAAGAGGAGGCTATAGATGCGGACTCTCTTAGTCAGTTTGTTCCAGAGGGTGAGGGAAGGTATCACTTCTATCATTTCAACCACACCCACGAGGGAGACTATCAGGAAGCCATTGGTATGGATTCTTCTCGTCTCTTCCTGCCTTTCATCTGTAACCCTCTTTCTTCTCCCTCTCTTGCTCCCTGCCCCTCTCTCCCACTCTCTCTCCCTTTCTTCCTCCCCTCCCTCCCCTCATGGCTCCAACTCACGTAAGCCTGCACAGTCTGAGCCTGAACAAGATATAATCACTTCTTTGTGATTAGATCCACTCCCACTCACGGTTTCCCTTTGTTTCCCTTTCTCCTCCTTCCTCCCTCCCTCCCTCCCTCCCTCCACTCACTGTCCCCTCATTCTCACTATGATACAGTGTTCATCTATTCTTCTCCTGGCTTCAAGAGCACCATCAAGGAGCGCATGCTCTATGCATCATGCAAGGAGCCACTCATCTCCATTGTGGAAGAAAAACTTGGACTACCCATTGCGAAGAAGGTATGTGCGTATGATAATTGTTACATGATACCGTACAAATTCAGAGGCACTGGTATGCAAAATCAAAAGGGATACTAGCACGACCAACTGTGTAAATAAACATATACTGACACTGTTGATTGTTTGATTAGCTTCCTCTTTAAAGTACCAAAGTATATACAATGCACACACACACACACACACACACACACACACACCCTCCCCCTCAGATTGAGATAGACAGCAGTAGTGAGCTCAACGAAGCCTACCTGATGGATGAAGTCCACCCCCAGAAGACAGCCTACAGACCTCAGTTCATGCGGCCACCCCCTCCCTCCAACCGCAAGCGATCACGGTCCCCTGGAAGACCACCAGTCTCAGACTGATCTGGTGCAACCTAGAGAGATATATATTAGGTTTCCTAGCTCATTTGTTCGGTATTGTAGTTTTTAGTATGTTACTGTGTGGTGTGTTATGGTTGTTTGTGTATGTGACAGTCAAGAGCCGGTGTTCTTGCTCACATTATTTATAGCACACACTGTACTAGTGTTTGGGATCCAGCCACTGCAACAATGCTGATAGTTTGATATACTTAGTTTTGTTGATTATTGAAATTTAACATCACTGAGGTCGAGACACGCTTGAGATATCGCATGCAATGTCGGAAACAGACACGCCCCTCCCGTGATCGCCTGGGGGCGTGACGTCTGGGAATGAGGCTGCGCACACCCAGTCGTGTCGCCAACGGAAAAATCACGTGAATTTATTTGCACCGTGACGTCATTGTTTCCGCCTAAATGGCGGTCTTCGGTGTGAAGATACACAGCAGAGAGAAGTAGTTGTATAGCCACATTTCGTTGAAGAAATCAAGTCTCCTACGGCTTCAAGAAGTAGCTAGATCTCTATTTTATACAATGACGTACTACTTGAAGGGAACTTTAACTTCTGTCGGCAGGGAAGACGGCTAACCCGAACGGGATCGAAATGTAAGCTGCGATTGAGTGCCATAAAAGCAGCCATTACTTTACGATGGTATACCAGAGCAAGCCGAAAACTACATATATGTTAGGTGAGTGTATGAAGAAGTAACAGTCAAAAAACCAAGTTGATAGCATTCTGCCAAAATGTTTTCCGGACGGCAAGTAAATATGCCATACATATAATTTTGTAAAGTGCTCACAAAAGACACTTTGTTACACACTATTCTTTACACACAGTTACAAGGTTTGCTGTTACACACTAGATGACACACATTTACACATAGCCATGTGTATAAATACTTTCAGTAAGGTAATTTGCTAGCCATCACACAGTTACACATGTACATACATGTATTACTAGTAGTCTCGCAAGCCAGACCCAACCAACCCCAGTGTGGATCGCTTTCAGTATCATGCACGGGGAAAGAAGGGTCTGGTAACTCTAGTAGGTTTCCGTGTGCAAGTGGAATGCATTAAACACAGAAGTCACGAGGAAAATGTTTGATAAAGTCACATTAAGTAGGTGTGCTATAAGTGCTAGCATGGGTAATGAACGTCATGACTGTCTTCCAATTCAGTGTTTTCACCTGTCGATATTAGCTCAAAGTCATGTGACCGTAGCCAATCAGATTGTCTACACAGCAATCACGACGTAGCACACGAAAACCTACTGAGAGTCACCAGACCCTTCCTTCCCCGTGCATGATACTGAAAGCGATCCGCGCTGGGGTTGGTTGGGTCTGGCTTGCGAGACTTTTTTACTAGGTGTCTGTTTCACACATAACTGTATAAAAAACCTTGATAGTGTATCCGCAGACACACATATTCCCAGTCTATTAATCACTTCACATCATTAGTCACTTAATACCCACCTGTTCTATCTCCTCACAGCATTGACTTAAGGAGGTCTCTGGCATGACTCACAAAAATGTTGCGAACACTAGGCAGCAGTACTGCTTGCTTTTTGCGCAGTATGTGCCCTACTCTGACAACTGTCTTAATTACATCATGAGCAGTGATGACCTCATCAGTTGGTGGGATTTGTTCAGTGTAAGTGCTAATTAGCTCCTCCAAATCACTGTCCCTTGCTAATGGGTTTGTTCTCTTTCAGAACAAGAAGATGAGATTTGTAGCACGTGGTGTATATCCCCCCCTCAAACCCTGTGCTCTCTTTGAGGTGTTTTTGAATAACATCCCATTTTGGGCATGGACATGTTGCACATTCCCTCCGCTGTAGTCATAACACGCTTTGAGCGGTATGATTGAAGTACTTGTTCTCTAGCCTCGTTCCCAGGCTCTCCCCTCGCCCTGACGAAAATAAAATCGGAGGGGGAGAGCCTGGGACCAATTCGCACGTGATATCGCGGCACGACAACTTTGCACTAACCATTAAATAACCTGAAACGTCACTCACGTGAAGACCGCGAAGGAGCTGCTAAGTACTCTCAGCTCAGGAGTTTGTTACTACAACTCGTTTATTGTTGTGTAGCTATGTTGGAGCTTTAAAATGTGGTTGTGAGTTTATTTTGTACGCCAGAGTGTAGCGCTAGCCAACTAAAGTCTTTCTTCATAGCCTCGTAGCATGGTAACAGTAAATAGGCAAAGTTTTTTCCTACGTATTGGGTACTTCTCCGCTGTCGCTGCTGTTTGACCCGTGCCGAGGTCTCACCGACGCAGTCACAGCTCACTTGTTTCAGTAGTAATATCGTAGCTGTTCAAGTCAACCAATCACGTGGCTGCATAATTGCGTCACAACTTTTGTAATTATTGCTGTGACGTCGTTGTGCCGCGATATTACATGCGAATCGGTCCCAGGCTCTCCCCCTCCGTTTTTATTTTTCGTCGGGGTGAGGGGAGAGCCTGGGAACGAGGCTACTTGTTCTCGCTTCCGCATTATTCTAATAATAACGCTGCTCTGTGATTTGATTGGCCGCTCCACGCTTCTGGAGCTAGCCCAAGGATTTTTGACTTGTGACACCAGACCCCTTCTCCTCGCGTGAGCTGGGTGGGGTCTGGGCACGAGACTACAACAATTGCTGCTCTTAGCGGAATTCTTATATACCTTTCTCCATTTAGGTACATGACAAGGGCATCGGACATCATCTCTACATGGGCGACATATGCAACAAGCCGGTACCTTCAAGGACAGCACGTACGTATGGGCCTGTTCATTCTTTCATGCAGATGGTGACAACAGTTGACTACTGTAGCAATGGCACAGCTCACAGATCGAATTTTTGTCTCGTTCAGAGAATGACAGCTATCTTCTACTGCTCGTTTTTGCCATTTTTGATTATCAATAATACATTTATTTTTATGTCACACATTATTTATGAAACAATCAAAGTCCAGTATTTGCTTACCTTCTCACTGCTGGCATATAAAGTGCAGGCTACAGCCGCCGGAAGGAGCTTCAACCGCACGTGTTGCATAAAATTAATTTGCATTTATTATTACCATGTTTTTAAAGCGGCTATAACTTTTTAACTATAAGCTGGAACAGGCTCAATTTTTCGCGACGAGCACGGGCAATGTATATATTTTTTATGCTAGAAGTTACAAATTTAACGAATCCTGCCAAAATACTTTCCGGACTAGGTTTCGGACTGTGATCGAATTGTGGATTGCTCCGAATTCATGGCCCTGGAGCCGTTTCCAAGTATGACTGGTAGCTGTAATTTTTGTTACTGAAAGTTCAATGATCAAACTTATTATAACCTGAGTTTGGTTAGCGCAACGACTGTACATAGGAAAATATAAGAGTGTGAATATATAATGAGAATTGATAGTGTCCGCAACTTCATACAGGAAGTTTAGCTTCCGCTGCAAATAAAATTGTACGGGCGGAATGGACTTCCGTTCCGTTGGCGACACGGCTGCACCTTCCACTGACCTGTGTGTTTCACACTCAATCGTCTTTTCGTCGATCGTTCAACAACCACGGTAAGTCTGTGGGCAACCAGGCTGGTCCATTGATTTCACGAGTCACTTAATACGTTTCTAAGGCTTTATGCTTCTTTTTGCTAGCCTTGCAATACCCCTAGCTAGATTACTGTTTGTGATGATCATACTTTATCTATGGTGATGATCGACTGCATGCACACCAGTTCCAGCATCATTGGTGAGTCGCACCCCTCTTCTGAGTCTCATACCTCGATTTGTTGTTTTTTGTGATAACAATGTGCAAGATCAACTCAAAAGCAATTGCATCGCCTCTGTGTGGGGTATAAGCCACAGGGAAGTAGTCATAGCTCCTTTTCTCATGATGGGTAGGACCATAGGTGTCTGTTTGAAATGGATATGAGACAAGCTGTTTCTTATTTCAGTGAAGGGTGTGGCTTGTGAGACGAGTTGAACTCTAGACTCCTCATTAATTGGGTTGTAGTATTAATCCTATTATACAACAATATTTTAGATAATTTAGTGATTACAAGCAATTTTAGTTATAACCCTCAGTGGTATAGCTGGGAGAGTGGTTTCCAGAACCCCTTCAGCGTAAGCACTAATTATCACAAGAATCAAAGCTACTGCAGTCTACCAAAGTTTGTGGTGGTCATCATGCTTTGATGGTGTAGAGGTGATGACACCGTTCTGGTGTACAGGAATGGCAAGCTAGATACACACAATTTTACATACAACATTAACTGCATAGCAACAACCCTTCAGAGTGCCTGCATTAGGATTGACCTTGAGTACTCGGCTAGAAAGCTGAAAACAAGAAGTAAACTTCCTGAATGCAGCGAGATTACAAAAGTGTAAGTTTGCCACGCACACTGCCTGCAAAGGACATTTACAGATTATCCATCTTTCAAAACTACTAGCTACACCACTGACTCTTGGTGGGATAGAACTGATTGCACTCTGTTATACTCTGAAAAGTATCATTCCAGTACATCACCTAGCTGAAAGACCTTCCTGAGATTAGTCACCAGGTTCTAGGTTCTGTAGCCATTCTCATACAATCATTCCCACACATTTCTATAGCCCACTACTGGAACTGCCTGTCAAGTCCATACTGTATGTGTTACGCGTATATTATGCCAACTTCACTACAAGCTCTGTTATTTTGTAGTGCCTGATATTTTTGAAAGCATTGTGAAGATGTCTTGGGCTGCTTTGTCACTGAAAAATCTGACAAATGCGCTGCATGAAATTGATAACTGGCAGGGATTAGGAATCCAACTAGAAGTCGACTACCATGAGCTACAAAAGCTGGCCAAAGTTCACTCTACAGTTGAAGAACGCAAGTATGCCATGCTTCAATTATGGCTTGACAGTGACACGAAAGCATCGTGGACAAAGCTACTCACCGCCCTTTCTGAAATGAAGCTAAACCGTGTTGCAGAAGAAATTAAAAGGAAGTACCAAATGCCTCCCAGCACCCAGTCAGAAGATGCTCCCCTACTGGTACCAACTGTGACAGCTGAGCCTGAAAATGTTCCTACAGTAGACCCACTCTCAATCCCTCCCACTGACAGGTCAGAACAAGCTCCAATCACTCAGTCTGAGAGTGTCACTGCAGTAGATCTACCCTTAGCCCCACCCACTGAACAAACAGAAGAAACTAGTGCGGAGGGAGTGAGGAAGGTGCAGTTGGAAATTGCTACACTTGTGGCCATGTATGATGAACTGGTAGCAAGAACTGTGGAAAATTTTAGTGAAAGGCAGGAAGAGTCCCCAATATTTTTTCGCAAGCTTCGAACCACAGTTGCTGTCCTCCCAACTTCACTAAAGTATCAACACAAATACTTTCTTGAGCAACATTTCTCTCAAATTGCCAGAGCAACCACCGTTGAGGAGATCTTCAGCATATTAAACAGATACTGGAACTTCCTAAACTGCGGTCTCCTGACTTACCTCATCACCAAGTTTGGAGATGAAAAACTACAGAAACAACTGAGCACTTACACCACAGCTCTGCAAGCATTTCGTTCACGAACAAAAATCACCGACTTTGTCAAGACATGTGTAGGGAAGCAAATAAATGTTCCAGAATGTGTATCTCTGAGGACAAAACTGGGTTCAGAGTGGGAACATCGTACACTGCAAGATGCAGAAGAGTACCGCAAATCTATGGCAGACAGCTCATCTCTTGCTGATTATGTTCTCTACCTTGAGAAAGTAGCCTCAGGCAGTATTTACCTGTCATGGAGAGTTCCGAATCATGCCATTCGTTTCTTAATAACTGCTATAAACTCAGACTTCTTACAGCACCACTGTATTGAAGAGGTCACCATTGATGGTGAGGATCTGGAGGAGTACAAACGTTGTCCAAGTCTACAATTGATCAGTCAGGTATGAGTATATGTTTTAGAATAGGTACCGTCCAGTCAATAGCTCACTGTCACCACTACCCGTGTTACCAGGATGTAGACAAAGTTAAGCACTTAACTTTCTCGTGCCAGCGGTAGTAGTAGCAGTCAGTAGCGTAGCCAAACCCGGGCCCACCTGGGCCTGGGCCCAGGTGTCAGCATCCACCAAATTGAACATCGTAGTATACCTATTTGCATCTATAGAATGATGCAGTTTCCTACGCTGTCTAGACCTCACCACAAAGGGTATATTATCTATGACCTTGTGCACTGTTCACAAGCTTGGCGTTACTGGTGGAAACCTGTACTGCATGCACTTATACCTACCAAAATCGTAGGTTGGAGCTACTCCCGATTTAAGGCCGACAGCATTTCAAATGACCTAGAAATAGCCTCAGGACCAACCTGAGTGACTCTAAAATGCAAAAATTTACTAGAGAAGCATGCCCCCCACCCTCAGAAATGCGTGCGGTGCCCGTGCATCATCTGTGACCTGGCTACGCCACTGGTAGTGGTTACATTGTGGTCACAGGGTATGGACCCACTGCTAGCCCTACACATTTCGTGTGCCCTTTCAATCCAAACCTTGAAATGTAATCTTCATGGGACATTGTTGTTTGGTGTGCACATGCTCTGATAGTTGGGGTGAGCCTGAGTGAGCCCCACACTAGCGTGACTGCATTGCGCACGCATGTGTGTATCTATGCTATAATATCCTGTATCAGCTTGCTCAGGCTCGCCCCCATAATGTTCTACATTTTCTAGTAAGTAGTGGGTGTGGCTCAGCATGGTGGCAGACGTTGGACCTTTCACATTTGATTCATTAGCTATGTCACTTGACTACCAATATCTGACTGTGATCTGACAAGGCATAGAATAAAGTCAGGCTTATACTGGGACACTGTGCTGTTTATGCAACTGTAGCTACACAGCAAAATCGTACGTTTTGAATCAGAAGTGGAACCAATCTGATCCAGATCTGTACCCAGAACGCAACAGAACTTTTTGGCAACGGGTCTGATACCGAACTGTAAATCGGATCTGTATCAGTTCTGCAGCTCTGTATCAGTTCAGCAAAAACAGCCCTAAGACGTGCTATTCGTACTGGTCTGATACAGATATGTGCGTACTGATCTGATACTGTCCTGATGCTACTGCGGTACTGGTTCAGTTCTGAAAATACGCCCGTAACAGAACTTTTTGGCAACGGAACTGTATCGGGTCAGAACATTTTTGGCTGTGTACTTCAAGCATCCCTGACTGGGGATATCCAGCCACTGTCTTTGTGGAGGAGATGCTGCAACAGTGCCTGGAATTTGCAGTATTATGGTCCATGGGTATTTTTGAAGACCAAGATAAGGATCACTAGTCTGTTTGAGTGCAGTACATAATACATATCCCTCAACTTTTTCAACAATAAACCTTCAAACAAGCCTATTGTTCCCGTTTCTATGCAGATGTATTCTCATGCAATTATACTTTTGTGATTACTCTACCAGCAGGTAGATGGGCTGTCAGAGGGACTGGTGTGGGCAAGTCGGGAAGGTTGTCTGGAGGATGTGGTCTTCCTCCTCAGTTCTGGGGTGGAGGTGAACAGCAGAGGCCAGGTCAGAGAGAGTGACACTGTTAGATCAATGCGCATTATGTCTTAGGTGGTGTCTGTGCTACTGCACTAACACACAGTCGTGTACACGTGCTTATTTCAGAGCAGTTGCCCCAAATCTGTGATCAGCTGGAATTAGCTAATGTAGTTTTGCAGTAATTTATTTATAGTTGAACTACTGATTCACAACGGGGTGCTCTAACTAGCAGTAGTGACTAAACTTTGTCTGGTGGATCCACTTCTACTGAAAATACAAAGAACTTGACAGCTTCCACACAATGTGGCAAAAACACTCTCCGACAAGAAGAATGCCATAGGTTGAGCTTACTGTCTCTTGCTGTATAGAAATTCAGCTGTTGCTCTATTGTTCTCCATGGTAGGTGGTGATAACTTGTAATGACAATTTTGGTTGTGACAAGTCTGTCAGATTTACCTGTCTCCCATGTGTAGTGGGAAGGAAGGACTGCCCTGATGTGGGCCAGTAAAGGTGGCTGCTTGGATGTTGTCAAGGAACTGCTTAAGGCCCAGGCAGGTGTGAACATGCAAGATGAGGTATGTCATCTTGTGTTAGAAATTAAGAATCACAACAGTGGTGTATCTGGGATATTGAAAGGAGTGTTTTGAGTGCTGAAATGGTACATGCAAAGTGTGTACTGACATTCTGAATATGGGTTGCAGCTTGTGGGCTGTAGTGCAGGTGAACTAAGAGCATGTTACTGCCTGCCTCTAGTGCTACCATTCCTACTGACTGTAACAGCGACCAAATACCCAAGTGGAGTAAGTGCCCACATCTCCAGAATATATGGTTCTGCTCAAGTGAACTGGACTCTATACATGTTCCACTTCCTCTAGGACAAAGCCAACCCACTGAATTTTGTTGGGGTGTAAGTTGTACACTTGCCAGAGACATGTTTCTCTTAGTATTAATGGCAGTAATTTTCAGTGGTGCCGGTAGTTTCAGCCTATTTCCATTCTCTGCCTCCTACACGTACCTGCACCTAAATTAGGCTGATTGCCTCAGATAGCTAGTCTAGCTTACAACAAGTTGTATTTACAGCGAACCTGAGTGAGCCCCACACTAAACAGTTGAATTGAAGTAAGTAAGACAGCGGCTAGCCTCGTACCCAGGCCATTTGTAGGAGAAACGGCCTGGCAACTTACCCGGGTTCAAACTGTATACAAGGAGATTACAGCTACGCCCATACAAGCCATGCATATTGGATAATGCATGTGATATTTGATCGTAGCCAAGTGACTGTAATGTGCAAGCGTATTGTTGGGTTGTTGTTGCCAGCAAGGCTCGTTACAGGCTTACAAGTTATATAATTTCGATGGTTGCTGTCTTGTCATCTGTAGACGCACCGCTTGCAGAAGACTCCCTCTTGCTCACCGATGTCGATACGCCCGACTGATAGTAAGTACTAACTAGTAGCACACTGCTACTCTCGAACAGATCCTTGCTTGTAAAGAAACCATTTTGTCCGAAGGTACTGTAGTAGTTGCACACAAGTCAGCAGAAGGAGTTTGAACAAAACCGTCGTTCCAAGCACTAGCGGTACGGGTACGTTATACTGTGATCCATTTATGATGCAATTGAAACTCTACAACTGTCACGTGAAGCGTTCTGAAATCTGATTGGTACTGCCAACTCCAGAGCAGCGGAAGCCAACAGTTTGAACTCAGATAAGTTGCCAGGCCGTTTCTCCTACGAACGGCCTGCGTACGAGGCTAGCCAGCGGCTTGCAGGAAGCCAGACTTACCATGTGTGCAGAATGCCCAAGGCCATACTTATAGTAGCTGCCCTGGGCCTGCATGACAAGCTATAATTCCACTGAACCTTGAGTTAAGTACAAACCCTGCTCCTCAAATTACAAGCCAACAGTGTGTGGGATGAGTGTGAGCAAGGTAGACCAATGATATTTGAAAGAATACAGGTTGTTTACATCAGCCATTATTATTGTATTTAGTGGTAAATTAGTAGCCTCGTTCCCAGGCCTACCCCGTTTTTTGTTCTTCGGTTTGCATTCAATATAATACACGGAGGCGGAAGACGCGAAAAACGGGGAAGGCCTGGGAACACTTGTCACGTGAATGACGTCTGGTGGACGCGAGGTGGACGTAGGGGGGGGCGGTGCCCAACTACAAATAACGTACTAGACTTCATCATTGAGCGCTCCAACGATAGCCCGGACCCCAGACGTTCACGAGATCGACAGTACTTGACTTCACCGGTAAGAAACTCGCTCTATGGTTTATTGCACACGAATTTGTAGTTGGGCACCGCCCCTCCCTACGTCCACCTCGCGTCCACTAGATTTCACGTGACAAGTGTTCCCAGGCCTTCCCCGTTTTTCGCGTCTTCCGCCTCCGTGTATTATATTGAACGCAAACCGAAGAAGAAAAAACGGGGTAGGCCTGGGAACGAGGCTAGTAAATTAGGTACTAAACACTGGATATTGTTCATGATAATAAGAAGCATGCACCTTCAATTCGCTCAGCCCATCATGTCTGGTTCACTTTAGACAGTAGTAATTAGGAACATGCATTGGATGTTTCCACTCTAATGCTCCTGCATGTATATGTAGACTAGCAGGCAAGATTGATACTGGTATCATTTGCCTCAGATCATGAGAACTTTACAGCAAGTGTACACTTTTCCATTGTTTCCTTGTTCCATGTTCATCACATGTTATATTGACTGTTTTGTCTCATTCTGTTCCTCAGGGTGGCAGTACTGCCCTCATGGAGGCCAGTCACAGTGGGCATACTGATGTGGTACAGTTGCTCCTCTCCAGTGGGGCCCAAGTGGACCTGCAGGACGAGGTAAGACACAACATCAACTACAGTGGAACTCTTGTTAAAGGTCGCTCCTGAGTTAAGGACACCTTGGTTAATGAGGACATATTCTTAGTTGTGCCCGATATGTAAACACTCACCTCTATTGAAAAGATGTAATATGGAGGAACCAACTAGTATGTAAGACCACCATGGAATATGTATTTTGCTTTACCAAAGATAGATGAGCACAATGCTTATGTGTTGCCCAGGTAACAGGTTATACTGAATGTTGCAGTCTTGAGGCCACATTCTAACAACCAAGAAGAAATATTATCTTGTCACTAGGAAGATGATTCCCCTTGTGGGATGAGTGTGAGCAAGGTGGACCAATGTCAGTATTGGAAAGAATACAGGATGCTTACATCAGCCATTATTATTGTGTTTAGTGGTAAATTGGGTGCTAAACAGTGGAAGCGTACACCTTCAATTCCCTCAGCCCATCATGTCTGGTTCACTTCATTTAGACAGTAGTAATTTGGAACATGCATTGGATGTTTCCACTCTAATGCTCCTGCATGTACATGCAGACTAGCAGGCAAGATTGATACTGGTATCATTTGCCTCAGATCATGAGTACCTTACAGCAAGTGTACACTTTTCCATTGTTTCCTTGTTCCATGTTCATCACATGTGATATTGACTGTTTCGTCTCATTCTGCTCCTCAGATTGGCTGGACTGCCCTCATATTGGCCAGTGGCAGTGGTCATACTGATGTGGTACAGTTGCTCCTTTCCAGTGGGGCCCAGGTGGACCTGCAGACTGAGGTGAGACACAACATCAACTAGTGAAAACATACCCTACGCTATTTTATGTTATACATGTGTAGCGTGGCTCACAAATCAACTCGCCGTTCGGCGCAAACAGTAAACGGTGCAAAATAGTTATTATTTGGTGCGAGCAATAGCAAGAGAATCTGTCCAGAAAGTAAGTGTGCCTACTTATATACAAAACAGAACACATGATGAAACGTATGATGACAAATGGTGTGAGCTATGCCACAACAGACAGGGGGATGGAGATGTACAGGAAATGTAGAGGTGACAACGAAAACATGGGAGGAGAAGGCTATTGAGTGAAAAGAACCACCATGTAGCAAAATACACACTGAGATAAGCAGCATTCAGATGTACAAATAAGGCCATAAGTGTTGTGAATATAATTAGACTGAGGTTTATCCATTTATGTAATATTACATCATAGTTATTATATATGTTATTATCCATCATTATATTACGTGTTCTGGAACATTCCTTATGTTTTATTTAACCGATTTTGTAAAATCGAGAGTTCTATTCTTGGCCATGTGATCAGATTGAAGGTTATTGATCAACAGGTTATGGGCCCAGAAGGCGCCTTTGAGCCGCTGCTAGATTAAACCACTTGTGTATTGAGACTGTGTTTGACTGGTACGTAGTTTAACAGTGCATTGAGAGTTGAGAGAGAATGGAAACCGACAAGTGGTCAATTGACAAGCTTGGTAGCTCCAATTGGATTACCTGGAAGTTTCAGATGCGACACTACTTGTTGTCCAAGGGACTCTGGAAATACGTTGATGGAACTGAAGTTCTAGCGGAAGGGGCCACAGACGCCGCCCAGAGAACATTTCGTGACAACTCCCAGAAGGCTCTCTCGACGATCGTAATGGCCATCAGTACCCCTCAACTGTATCGCAGCCATTTCGAGCGCGGGACACTCGCTAACAAGCTGTTCCTGAAGAAGAAGTACTTTCGTAAGGAAATGAAGGAAGATACGTCTATGGAGGCACATCTGAAAGAGATGAAAGAGCTAACAGACAAATTGGCATCAATTGGAGCAGCTATATCAGAGGAAGACCAGGTGGTAACCCTTCTAGGCAGCCTGCCACCCACCTATTCGACTATCGTGACTGCATTAGAAGCTCGTGTCGATGATGTCAGCCTGGACTTCGTACAGCAGGCACTTGTTCATGAAGAACAAAAATAGAAGGATGCCTTGAAGCCTGATTCCTCACCTGACTCTGCTCTCTATAGTAAAGGAGGATACAGACCCCGAAGACAACCGGTATGCTGGGATTGCCAAGAGGTCGGTCACATTCGTCGTTTTTGTCCAAAGAATAGACCCGCTGACAAATCCCACAAGGCCTCTGCGGCCGAGCAATGTACTGAGGAAGATGAGTATGAATACGCATTCCCTATGTCTGGAACTACACCTAATCGAGAGAAGTGGATCATAGACTCAGGTGCAACTAGTCACATGACATTCCAGAAGCATTTACTTCATGACTATCGAGAGTTTGACACACCAGAGAAAGTTGGGCTTGGGGACGGGAGAGTGGTTGACGCCGTCGGAACTGGAAGTGTCTGCTTAACCATGCAGTTCAAAGTGAGTGACCCGAAGCGAGCAAAAATGCACAAGGTGCTTTACGTACCCAAGCTGGCGTGTAATTTATTCTCAGTCAGAGCTGCAGCACAACAGGGAAACCTAGTCAAGTTTGGCTCTTCGAAATGTTGGATAAGGAACAGGGAGGGTAACCTTCTTGGCATGGGATCGTTGAATGGAAGCTTGTATCATCTCAACTGTGAGCCTGTACTACCGGTAACAGAACAAGCAAGTGCAGCCTGTGAACACAGCGCTGATTTGTGGCATCAGCGTCTCGGACATGTGAATGCCAAATATCTGATTGACCTCTCTCAGAAGGAAATGGTCACTGGAATGAAGTTGCCCAAAGAAGCACAACTGTCCTTCTGTGAGGGGTGTGTGGAGGGTAAAATGCATCGTCAACCATTCAAGTCAGTGGGAGAAAGTCACCGCTCGAGCAGGAAGCTTCAGCTAGTTCACAGTGATGTGTGTGGACCCATGGACGAATCACTCGGGGGAAAACGCTATTTTGTCTCGTTCATAGATGACTACTTCCGGTGTTGTGCTGTCTACTTCATGTATAGCAAATCTGAAGTGTTTGAGAAGTTCAAAGAATTTGAAGCTAGTACCACTAATGAAAGTGAACAATACATTGGAACTCTGAGGACGGACAACGGCGGCGAGTATGTATCTAAGGAGTTTGAAGCTTACCTGAAGTCCAAAGGGATCAAGCATCAACTCACCATCCCATACACTCCAGAGCAGAACGGAGTTGCTGAGCGTATGAACAGGACCATTATGGAATCTGCTCGAGCCATGATGTCACATGCGAATCTTCCAAGCAGTTACTGGGCTGAGGCTGTGGCTACAGCTGTGTATGTCAGAAACAGATCTACATCATCTGCCCTCAGAGAGGACATGACACCATATGAAAAATGGTATAGTAGGAAACCTGATGTTAGTCATCTCAGGGTATTTGGGTGCATAGCCTACGCACATATTCCAGACTCGCAATGTCGGAAACTAGACAAGAAGGCACAGAAGTACCGATTCGTCGGCTACTGCAGGGACTCAAAGGGATACAGACTGCTTGATGAGGAAACACGGAGGGTTGTCAAGAGAAGAGATGTTGTATTTAATGAAATGAGCTTCAACATCAACAATCCGAGTCAGCAAGCAACCATAGATCTGGATTCTGAGGGTGAACCAGAACAGAACCCAAGCATCGGTGAAGATGCTCAGTGACAGCATGTGCGTCAATCCTCACGAACGAGGAGGCAACCAGTCCGATTTGGGTTTGATGAGTACGTGGACGTAGCAACAGTTGATCACTTGGCCTGTAGGGCAGCTCAAGTTCTTGAGCCCAAAACGATCGAAGAAGCTCTCTCAAGTGACGAAGCAGACAAATGGAAGGCTGCTGCTGACTCAGAGTACAGCTCGTTGCTGCAAAACCAGACTTGGGACCTGGTGGAGTTGCCCCCTGACAGAGAAGCCATTCCCTGCAAGTGGGTATTCAAGGTGAAGTACGGGGAGAATGGACATATTGAGCGTTTCAAGGCTCGCTTAGTGGCCAAAGGATATGCCCAAACGCATGGAATTGACTATGATGAAACATTCTCTCCCGTTGTCCGTTTCTCCTCTATAAGAATGCTTCTGTCATTCGCTCTACAGCATGGCATGCACATACATCAGATGGATGTGGTGTCAGCCTTCCTGCATGGAAAATTGGAGGAGGAAATCTACATGATGCAACCCAGTGGTTACTCTGTGAAGGGTAAAGAAAACCTGGTGTGCCGACTCAAGAAGTCATTATATGGCTTAAAACAGTCCTCCCGCTGTTGGGCTAAAGCCCTTCAGCAGTATGTGGAAACTCTGGGATTCTCTCAGAGTGCAGCGGACCCTTGTGTCTTTATCCGAGTGGGCGATTCGATCACGATCATTGCAGTATATGTGGACGATCTCATTCTGATAACCTCTGAGTTGGATCAAATGAGACAACTGAAACAACATCTGGCTGACCAATTCAAGATGAAGGACATGGGACCGCTGCACTACCTGTTAGGAATCACTGTAGTGCAAGGTGAAGACCACATTGCTGTTCACCAGAAGCAGTACATCCTCAGGCTGCTCAAACGTTTCAACATGGAAGATGCCAAACCCGTGTCCACACCAGCCGATATCAGTGTCAAGCTCACTAAGGATGATGGTGTGAGCAAAGATGTGGACGCAGCTGAGTACCAGTCACTTGTTGGAAGTCTCCTCTACGTTGCTATAGCAACTCGGCCAGACATATCACAAGCAGTGGGAGCTGTTTCCAAGTTTTGCTCAAGTCCTACACAGGCACACCTTACTGCTGCCAAGAGAATACTTCGGTATCTCAAGTGCACTGTGGACACTGCTCTGACGTACAGCAGATCACCCAGTGTGTCACTTGTTGGCTACAGTGATGCAGATTGGGCAGGTGATCTCGACACTAGACGATCCACATCTGGTACCTTGTTTCTAATGGGTGATGGTGCTGTCAGCTGGACAAGCAAAGCTCAACCTGTAGTTGCCTTGTCGTCCACTGAAGCTGAGTATATTGCTCTGAGTATGGCTACTCAGGAAGCAGCTTGGATGCAGAAGATGCTTAATGATCTCCAGGCCTGTGTAAGTCCATTGAAGATAATGGAGGACAACCAGGGTGCAATTGCTATTGCGAAAAACCCTATCGCCCATGCCCGTACCAAGCACATCGACATACGATTTCACTATGTTCGGGAAGCAATTGAAGAAGGTATCATCGAAATTGAGTACTGTCCAACTGACGTAATGATAGCCGATCTATTGACGAAACCACTGAGCAAGGAACGCTTTGAGAGACTGAGACAGATGATGGGACTGATCAACCTCACTAATTAAGTGGGAGTGTTGTGAATATAATTAGACTGAGGTTTATCCATTTATGTAATATTACATCATAGTTATTTGTTATTATCCATCATTATTTTACGTGTTCTGGAACATTCCTTATGTTTTATTTAACCGATTTTGTAAAATCGAGAGTTCTGTTCTTGGCCATGTGATCAGATTGAAGGTTATTGATCAACAATAAGGTGGTTTAACAGTATACATAAATGAAAAATCATTACAAACTAATTGATACACTGCATAGACTACATATTATTAAGTTCAACAGTTAACATATGTTACACATGTAATTGTGGAACAAAATGACCTTAAGGTGTTATCAGTTTTCAGTAAAGGGATATCATGTTTGGTTTCATGTATCCTGCTTAGTGCATGGCTTGCGTGGTGTCTGGTGTTTGTTTTGGGGGAGGGGGGGGGGGGGGGGGGTGGTATGTATTGTACCTGATGGTGATGGGTTGGGAAGGGATGGAACGTAAGCACGATTCGCATTCTGGGTGACACACTCAGTGGGTGTGTCACTCAGGACCCCAGGGTGGGCCCCTCATAGGCTTGTGCTATCCACCCCACTCACCCTGTTTGTGTGGTTGCGTGCACGGGTGAGGCATAGGGTTGTGCATGTAGGTGCATGGGTGCACAAATGGATAAATGAAAGGCTGAGGAGCACTGTGGGCCAACCCAAAATCAATTACTTGTAAGTGCATGGATTGGGATTGAATAAGTGTAAGCTGAAAATTGTTTGCAGCTGTTGCTGAAATGCAGTTCTATTGAAGGTATATGGTGTTGGGTTTTGCTGTGAAGTTGTCCTATGCTAGGGGGTTGCAAAATCAATACTTCCGTGTTTTCTCAAGTAATTGGGGTGTATTCAGTGTTTGTGGGTTTGGTCACTCAGCTTTGCAGTCCTTCAAATGTGCTTGTGTGGAACGTGGACACACATTGTGTGCATACACAAAGCCCACTTTCCGTCTTCACCACGCTTGGCACAGCTGTTCTGTCTTCACTGCACTCTGGTGTGGTTGTTCTGTCGTGAAACTCACCTTCTATCTTCACCAGACCCCATCTTGGCTTTGGCTAGTATGGACTAACTCACCTGCCTTTACCTCACCAGGGTATAAAGAAACTTACCAGTTGGCACAACGGTACAAATAATGCCCAGACTCCACCGTATCCAAAGTATTGTGGACACGCGTCGAATCCACGCATACCCAGACTCTACTGTATCCAAGGTAAGACTATGAGCTTCATCTACTCAACTCTGCTCACGAAGAGTTCCGTGCATGGGGTTTCACTCTGCCAACGCATGTAGACCATGAATTCTATGTTCCACATAACCACAGAGGTCATGGTGGTGTAGCTATCTTGTGGCGGAAAACCCTGTCTGATGTCCACAGACTCTCCGACTTCGCCTCACATCACCATATTCGATCAGTGTGTGTAACCAACTTAAAATTTTCTCTACATACCTCCCCACTAGATCAGGCTGCACCGATATATACAAAGAAGCATTCGACCAAATGTCATCAGAGAAAAGTACTCAGATAACGGAATCCTCATCTTTGCTGGAGACATGAATGCAGACCTTGGCACTAGTGACGGCTCACTTGCCACAACCACCATTAACGAGCAAGGCCGAATCCTCAGCCAGTACCTCAAATCTTGGAATTTCACACTGAGTCTCTGCACGCCTCTACCTGAACTTAGAGGACTCCTCCCATACATATGAAAGTGAGTCCAACTCCTGCATCTCAACCACTGATCACTTTCTTTGCCCACAGCATTGTCTACCAACCTTCAGCAAGTACTCCACTATTAGTAACCTGACCACAGCTGCCAATACGTCAGACCATATCCCTTTAGTAGCAGAGGTAACTGTCCCTGTACAGGTTTCACAACCACCTGCAATCTATCCAACAGGTCCCACATTCAACTGGAAGAAATTCTCAGATGAAGAGATCAGAAGCACTTATACCCAACTCCTCAAAACCAAACTCTCCAACTTGTCCCCTCCCAGCTTGGATACTTGCAGGGAAAATCCACAATGTTTAGACAAATACTTGCAATCACTGTGTGAAGCCATGCTCATAAGCACAGGCATCCTAGTTGGAAGCCCACCTTGAATGCAGCTCATTGCCGTGCTAAGAATGCCTGGCACTACTAGAAGAGAGCCAACAAGCCTACAGATCCACTCCACCCTGCCAAATCCAAATACAAAAAGTATAAGAGGGAATTCCGAAAACTATTATGCAGAGCTGCTCGAAAACAGAAATTCGACTTCTTCAGGAAGCTAGATATGCATGCATCCAACTCAGAGAAACTCTTCCTTCTCCTCAGAAATCACAGCAACACCAAACCAGCTTCCACAGATAAGCTGGCCTTTGAAGGAGCTGAGTATCATGGTGACAACATACACACACAATGAGTGGGCTGATTTCTTTGAGAGATTTGGCACATCCTCTGGCGAGGGGCATGCAGATTTTCCACAACAACACCCAAACATAGACACTTCGCGTGACCTGGACAACTCTCTTTTGGCAGACATCGTAACATCAGAAATCGAAGAAGCCATCAATTCTCTGGCTTTAAACAAAGCCTCAGGACCTGACAATATTCTGTCAGAACATCGTGGTATGACTCTCATGTCTCATCTGACACAGCTGTTCAATCTCCTTGTTGAATGCGAGTATGTCCCTCAATTTCTCAAGCATGGCAACATATGCCTGTTTGCAAATTGTTGGCAGAAGAGTGATGCCACGGTAGTTAGACGGGTCTGTGGGATCTTTATCTCTTGATTTGCAAAAACTACTGGAGAAGATCATGCTTTCCAGATTTCGAGCCTATGGAATCACCACCAAAATACATCCCCTGCAAGGTGGCTTCCGATCAGGGTACAGCTGCCTGCACACAGCATTTATCTTCCAAGAAACCATCTCCCACTTGTGTGAACAGAAGAAGAAGGTATATGTAGCACTATTAGAAAGTTTTCGATACTGTGTGGAAGGCAGGCCTTTCCCACAAAATAGAGGAAGCAGGAATCACTGGGAAAATTTTTCACTGGACTGACAAACTTACAAACTGACAACTGACAAAACCGATTGCTTAACCCCTTTGTGCATACGCGTGCAGGGTAACTACAGTGGAAGCCTTGTTAAAGGACACTCCTGAGTTAAGGACACCTTGTTTAATCAGGACATCTTATTAGGTCTACCCGATATGTAAAAAATCACCTGTATTGAAAAGATGTAATATGGAGGAACCAACTAGTATGTAAGACCACCATGGAATATGTATTTTGCTTTACCAAAGATAGATGAGCACAATTCTTATGCGTTGCCAAGGTAACAGGTTATATTGGTTGCATTCTTGAGGCCACATTCTAACAAGCAAGAAGAAATCTCATTATCTTGTCACTAGGAAGATGATTCCCCTTGTGAGATGAGTGTGAACAAGGTGGACCAGTGTTAGTTGAAAGAATACAGGTCATTCACATTAGCCATTATTATTGTGTTTAGTGGTAAATTAGGTGCTAAACACTTGAAGCATACACCTTCAATTCCCTCAGGCCATCGTGTCCGGTTCACTTCATTTAGACAGTGGTAATTAGGAACATGCATTGGATGTTTCCACTCTAATGCTCCTGCATGTACATGTAGACTAGCAGGCAAGATTGATACTGGTATCATTTGCCTCAGATCATGAGTACCTTACAGCAAGTGTACACTTTTCCATTGTTTCCTTGTTCCATGTTCATCACATGTGGTATTTCTGTTCCTCAGGGTGGCAGCACTGCCCTCATGTGGGCCAGTGGCAGTGGTCGTACTGATGTGGTACAGTTGCTCCTCTCCAGTGGGGCCCAGGTTGACCTGCAGGACAAGGTGAGACACAACAACAACTACAGTTGAACTCTTATTAAAGGACACTCCTGAGTTAAGGACACCTTGGTTAATCAGGACGTCTTATTAGGTCTGCCCGATATGTAAACAGTCACCTCTATTGAAAGGATGTAATATGGAGGAACCAACTAGTATGTAAGACCACCATGGAATATGTATTCAGCTTTACGAAAGATAGCTGAGTGCAATTCGTATGTGTTGCCCAAGTAACAGGTTTTATTGAATGTTAGTTGCATTCTTGAGGCTACATTCTAACAAGCAAGTAGACACATTAGCCGTTGTTGTGTTTAGTGGTACATTAGGTGCTAAACACTTGCCTGAGATCATGAGAACTTTACAGCAAGTGTACACTTTTCCATTGTTTCCTTGTTCCATGTTCATCAAATGTGATATCTACTGTTTTGTCTCATTCTGTTCCTCAGATTGGCTGGACTGCCCTCATGTTGGCCAGTTGCAGTGGGCATACTGATGTGGTACAGTTGCTCCTCTCCAGTGGGGCCCAGGTGGACCTGCAGGACAAGGTGAGACACAACATCAACTACAGTGGAACTCCTGTTAAAGGGCCCTAATCTTGTTGAGCTTGTTGAAGAACACTCCTGAATAAAGAATACCTTGGTTAATCTGAACGCTTCACAAAGTCCCAATCTTCACATGAAATGAGGACAACTTGTTAATGCTGACATGCTATTTGGTCCCAAGAGTGTCCGCATTAGAAGGGCTAGCTCCACTGTAGTAACCATTAAGTGCTAAAGTCACTTTTGCATTCTTGACCAGGAATAAATGCTGTAAAAAGAAGTTCCAATATCTGGGAATGAAGGAGATTATTATCCTTGTGGGGTGAATGTGAGCAAGCTGTTTGCAGTTGAGCAATTTCATTTGAAAGTGTACACAATATATATACTAGCAAGCACTGCCATTATTAATGTATTTACTCTTGTAGTGGTAAATTAGTAGTAGCTAAACTCCGTGGATGCTGTTCGTTACAAGAGGAAGGATATACCTTCAATTGCCTCAGGCCATCGTGTCTGGTTAGCTTCATTTAGACAGTAGTAATTAGGAACATGCATTGGATGTTTCCACTCTAATGTTCCTGCATGTGCATGTAGACTAGCAGGCAAGATTGATACTGGTATCATTTGCCTCAGATCATGAGTACCTTACAGCAAGTGTACACTTTATCATTGTTTCCTTGTTCCATGTTCATCACATGTGATATTTACTATTTTGTCTCATTCTGTTCCTCAGGGTGGCTGTACTGCCCTCATGGAGGCCAGTAGCAGTGGTCGTACTGATGTGGTACAGTTGCTCCTCTCCAGTGGGGCCCAGGTGGACCTGCAGGACGAGGTGTAACACAACATCAAATATTTAGTAACCTAAATCACATCTGATAGTAGTGCAGTTTCTCATGAGCAACAAATGTTCAGTTTATGCTAATAAGATACTACTAGTCTGATGAATTATCATCCTGGGGCAAGCCAGAGTGGGCAATACAATTTAATATTTTGTTATGGCACACAAACCATGCATAGCAGCAGGATTTGTCACTGTCTGGCTAAGTAGCCAAGTTCTCATGCACCAGATGTAGGTGATCACATATACCGACAAATTGCAGCCATTTCTCTGGTCAGGTCAGCTACTACGGCTACACAGGCATGGACTACATTTCACACTGAAGTCATGAGCTGAATTGCTTATGAGTTTTGTTTATGCATGGCCCCAACCTCAACCACTCGGTAATTTTTACGGTCTGTGAGCAGCCTACTCTTGTCAGTCATGGTCCCCAGTTGCAAACCAGAAGTTTGCCATGCATGTGTCATCTTCACTTCGGGTTTCTCTCATGCTGATGCCGAGCTCTGGCACTAGTCTAGGCCCTCACTAAGTTCAAATGTGCGAAGACACTCGATTACATGCACTCATTTAAAATTTATGGTATATGGCCACAAGTAAGCAACCATACACACATGTGCGCAATGCAGTCTTGCTAGTGTCAGGCTCATCCCATGGTAATAATGTACTTTTGCTTATGGATAGGATATGCTACATTTTATAATGTATGCCCAACCTTCTTACACCGGTCATATCTAATCACTGGACTGGATTGTGGACTGGGTTACTGGACTTTAATTTGTCACATGACGTCCATATCTCATGACTTCCATCTAAATCAAATGTCGTAAATTTGGTTACAGTAACTGCACTTCATCTTCCCACTGCATGCTAGGGAATGTACATGAGTGCACAATGCACAAGCTACATGGATGGATGTGTACCATGAGTTCATGGTGTACACGCGCACGCAGTGAGCTCAAAGCACCCCCTGACTATAGCAAGTATGCGAAAGAGCATCGAAAATACCGACAAAGGCCTTTTCACTGAAGAATTTACTGTGCCATGGAGAATACTGGTGTAAAATACCATACTGGTTAGTGGCTAGTACCCATAGTCTTGTTGAAATTATGTAGCAATGTAAAAACTATGCTTAGTCAGCGAGAGGCCTTGGAATAGACTAGAGTGCTAACTGGCCTACCAAGCAGCTCCATCTGCTATAGTATAGGCCTACCTTTCAAGGTCTCTTAGGCACAAAACTCCCACAGTTGTATGCATGCTGCGTCCTTTGTTTCACGGCAATCTATTGCCACAAAGCATCGAAGATGTGACACAATTCAGCACATCTGATTGGGTGAAGGTCAGGTGGTACACACAATTTAAGTTCAGAGGTCAGTCCAGTAATCCAGTCCAGCAGTCCAGTCCAGTGATCCAGTCCACAATCCAGTCCAGCGATTAGATACGATCTCCTACACCTGGCCCATTCTCCCACATTGTATTCTGTACCCATCTTTATCCAAGACTGTCATGAACCAAGCCACTGTTCTTGATTACATCAGTCTGTGTGTCCTACACATTGTTCAGGTTCTAATGCACAACTGTTTAGTGTGAAATTACATGCACAATTTTTGGACTGTCCAGCTCAAATGTACTTGTGCATACCTGTTCGCAACAGACATTAGGTTAATTTGCTTTCTGGTTTTTCTGTTTTTCCATAGGATGGACTGACAGCCCTCATTCATGCCATCAAGCCTCACATTTTCTTATTCCGCCATGATGAAACTGGGACTGTGAAGGCACTACTGGCTGCTGGGGCAGATGTGAACCACCAGGACATAGCAACTGTATATGAAATGTATTAGGAAGTTGTTCATAATACAACTCCAAACATCCCATGCAGTTTTCAAATAATGGGAATATGATTTGTCATTTTAATACTAAAACGGGGTGCCCTGAAAATCCTTGGGAATGGTTTGAAAAATTCATGATTTCCGTTGTAATACTGTTAGTGAATGTGTTGTGAAATTTCTGCAAATTTTGTTTGAAATACATGTGAAAAGCCTATGATAGCTGTTGGAAATGTTGTCATTGCATTTGGACATTGTAGCGTTCTTGTTCAACATAGGAAGAAGTTGTGTGCATTCTGTGCAATTCACACCAACTCACACCTTTCACTGCTACAATTAGTATAGCAAATTTGTGTTAGAGTATGATATTTTCCTCAATAATTCTTTGTAAGTAAAAAATTTTTCTAAGTCACAGCTAAGTTCTACCAACCAAGAGCTTTTAATCCATATAACTTTTGTGCTGCTACTGTGTTCCATCTGCCGGCCGTTTATGTAAATACTCCCGCTGCTGGACCCTTACTAAGTGATAGGGATTCACTCACACGTTCACCGTCGAGGGCCCGTAACTCGAGTTCTACGTAAATTTTCAATTTTTCTAACTCACAGCTGTGTAGCCCTGAGTGTAAGAATTCTTGTGATATCAAGTTCGACTTGGCTACTTGCTCCTGGTTTCGGCCGATCAAGATTGAAAAGCAGAGCTTAAGATTCGGTGGAAAGGTACCCTTTGAACTCATGGGCTATCGCCGGGATGTACAACTAGTTCGTTTTCACGTCTTTGGCCATAATAGCCTGCCTGCCATGTTGCTGGGCGAGCGGCGACAACGGGAACGAAGGTCAAGATGGAACCCCTGAAGCTGACAAAACAGTTTTGGCATTCTGGATAACGAAGTAAGCCAGCGTTTTAGTAGTTGTAGCTCCGATAACTCCTTGTAATTCTTCCTCTGCTGCACACCATCAGGAACCAACTTACATGTAAAACAAAAAACATCGTGTACATGATCAGCTGTAACAAGTGTAACAAGCAATATGTGGGAGAGACAGAAAATGCCCTGCACATCAGGATGAATGGCCACCGGTCCGACATCACAACGAAGAAGCTGGACAAACCGGTGTCATAAAATTTTGGGGCCCCCCTTTCAGCGATCGCTTTACGCTCTGTTAGCACGTGTCAATGCCAGTCCAAAAGGTGCCGAAGCATCAATGCATCATGGAAGGGACTGAGAAGGACGTCTGATTTACATACAGGCAGCATTTTGCTTGTGGCATGACTTATAAGTAGGGCGTCGGTTTCGAAGAGCCGCATGATAATCGTAAGGACGAGAACCTGCGAAAACGAACAAAAGTTTTCCTAGCTGTTGTTTGTATTCAGTTATGACATGCATTGCAAATTTCATTGTGTTCTTGTAATTCTATTTTCATTTACACCTTTGTACGGTGTATTTCTACACTCATACCTACCTTACCATATGCCGTAATAGCCCGTCCGTCCACCATGCATGCATGATAGCGGTTTAACTAGGGGGAATGTAGAACATTGTGGGGCGAGTGTGAGCAAGCGATGCACTACAGCATTGACTGTTACGTAGCAGCACGCCTAGCCCTGTCAGCTTCCCTGCGCCTTGACAAGCGAAGTTCTTTCTGTTCTGCTGTTTCTGCAGAGCGTCGAGCTCTCTCATATTCTCTTCTTCGCCTCAATCTCTCTTGTCTATCCATAGTTTTACAGTTTAGCTCATTAATGTGCCACGTGCAACAAGAAATATGCTCTTGACCTCTTACCCATGCCTCGCACCCAGGCCTCGTAGCAGTTGATCTTATAATTTTACAGTTTAGCTCATTAATGCGCCACGTGCAACAAGAAATACGCTCTTGACCTCTTACCCATGCCAGTTGATCTCATGCCCAGACCGAGAATCCACCAGCCAACTCGCTAGTGTGGGGCTCGCTCACGCTCGCCCCAACAATTAACATCAAGTACCTAACTGCGGCGCCTACTTTACCCATCTTAAACTACCAGTAGTATACTTAGCTAGCTAGGTGCTTAGTTATCGACATCGTGTGAACAAAAATGGAATAGGCTACAGATATTAGTAGATCCACTCGATCCTCGGTCTCTTTCGCTTCTACAACTCGATCCTCGGTGACTCAGCCTCTATCCTCGGTCTCTGTACTATGGTAAGGGCCCCCATTGCATGGAGTTTAATCTAGTAGCAGCCTATCTCACCAGTAGTATGTAGGCAGTTTGATATCAGAGGGAGGGCCCCATTCTCACGAAGGGGGCCCCATGTTACTGGTAAAATAGGCCCCCCTGGGCCCCATCTTACCGGTAAGAGTGGGGCCGGGGGGGGCATTTTACCGTGACACCGGTGTCATGAAAATATACACACCCCGTAAATATGGGCATCCCGGGGTTCCCATTTTCACATGATTTTAGGCATCCCGTCGTGATTATAGGAACCCCCTTCAGCACCCAAACGGCGGGAAGGTTATGATGACACGTATACAGCACTGGCGGTACGGTCAGTTGTCAAAACATGTCAGGCGCAGAATGGCCTCCAATCCCTGTAAAACCCAGTCTTTTCTGTCAGCTTGGAATGGATATGATAGGCCCCACTGCCTGAGACGCCACGAGGCAACAAGTATGTAGTCACACTGACTGACTACTTTTCCAAGTGGGACAGAAGCTGAAGGTGTTGCCAGATTCATCTATTCTGTAAGTATTCACATGTCTGAAGAAGTAAACTGACAACTATAAGAATAACATTTTGTGCTTTCTGCAGGTGATCTGCAGATTCGGAAGCCCTGAGACTCTGATAACAGATCAAGGAAGAGAGTTTGTAAACGAGCCTTCTGCAGAGTTGTATACCATCACCAACACTGACCACAGGATCACAAGCGCATATCATCCACAGGTATATACCCCGGTATTAACAATACAGTGTAGTGCCAAAGAGACCTATTTAACAATTTTTTTTTTTGCAGACAAACGGACTTACAGAGCGCTTTAATCAGACGCTGTCACAGTGCTTGGCAAAACTGTGTCACGAAGACCAAACAAACTGGGATGAGAAGCTAGACACAGTGCTGATGGGCTATCAAGCCTCCCGCCAGGCATCAACCAAGCATTCTCCATACTACATGCTGTTTCAGCAGCATATGAGGCTCCCGATTGATGCAGAGGTCATATCTCCATCCAATACACCTGATGAGAATGCACCAGATGTCGACGCTGCTGTCCAAGCACTGATCAAGTCAAGGGAGAAAGTGTTCAAAAAGGCAGACAGCAACATCTTGTCAGCTCAGAAGAAACAAAAAGAAACCTACGACAGAAAGCATCAGCCAGAAGAAATAGCAGCAGGAACAGAGGTCTTACTGGAGAACACAGCTCAAAAGCAGAGGAAGGGTGGCAAACTAGAACCTGCATGGCTTGGGCCATATGTTATCCACCGGTGCATTGGAAAAGGGCTTTATGAGCTAAGCAGAGATGGGAAGGTGGTGAAGAAAAAAGCAAATATAGCTCGGCTCAAGATCTATGTGAAGAGGGCTAGTGAAGATGACATTCAGACTAGTGGTCCTGCAGCAAAGAAGAGCAAGGTACATCATATAGGGGATAGCTTTAAACATAGTGATGGAGAGTCAAAGCCAAGGAAAATATGTAGGAAAGCCTAAAGAGAGAAATTTAAACTTCTGTACCTCGTTGTTACAATTTAACTATACCTTCTTCTCTAATAGATTCTAACACTAAAGCACTGAAATGATATTGTTCTTTTACAGGCATCTGAGTATTGGATTAGAGACCTTATGCTAACAAGGAAGGATAAGGTGATCATTGAAAAAGGGGGAAAGCTAACTGATGTCCACATGAATGCTGCACAAAAGATGTTGGGTGAGCAGTTCCCACAACTTCAGAGTCTGCAGTCCACTCTGCTTTCACAGACTAGCTCTTTTGAACCAGTGTCTGAATGCGGTGGATTTTATCCTGAAGGTATGTGTTGATACAGTTACATGTACCAATTTTGTTACCAAACATGCCTGCTGGATAACTTTGTGTCCAATGTTGATAAGCATTGTTTCTATCCTTCTTGTACATGCAGCTGTACAGATATTATTTGTTCCAGAAAGACAGCACTGGGTGGCAACAGCTTATCATGATGGCGAAGTCCATATTTATGACAGCTGCTTTCCTGGATACCTGTGTCCAAGCACAGAGGAGCAACTGGTTCGACTTTATCGTCCTGCAGTGAGAGGGGGCACTCTCATGGTTACAGCCAACTCCATTCAACAGCAGGAAGGCAGCACTGATTGTGGTGTCTTCAGTGTTGCAGCTGCATACCACTGTGCGATGGGCGATGACTTTGGGGAGTCACATTTGAGCAGAATGGCATGCGGAGGCACTTACTTGAGTGTTTTGAACGTAGGCAGCTTTCGACTTTCCCCATAGCCCTTGGTGCCGTGAACAGGAACCCTGCAAAGCACCTGTTTGTACATGTGTATTGTGTCTGCCAGCTGCCCGAGTCTTACGACTCAAATATGATACAGTGTGACAAATGTAGTTTGTGGTACCATTTTAAGTGCATGAATCTACGTTCTGACTCTACTGTATACCTGACATTTGGTATTGTTCAACCTGTAACTAACTTTTAGTTATATATTTTTTATGATTGTTATATAAAATTTATGCTAGGATGCTTTGAAGTCAAAATGCAGTGTGGTTGTGTGGTCAATAACATTAGCTAGCTAGAAAGCCTATTTTCACGTAAGTATAGGCACCCAGATGTCTACATTTACGTGAAAAAGTTTTACCGTGTGCCTATTGTTACATAGGTATACCTAGCTATGTATCCAGCTACTCGTGGGATACCTATTTTCACATAGGGATGTCTATAAACATAGTTAACACGGGCAAAATTTCACTGTTTGCACGGGATGCCTATTTTCACAGCGGGATGCCCATATTCACTGTGAAAATAGGCATCCGGATGCCTATAGTTACGTGAATATAGGCATCGGGGTGCCTAATTTTACGTGAAAATGGGCATCCGGGATGCCCATTTTTGGGGGTGCCCATATTCACTTGACACCGGTGGCTGCACACTTCAACCAGCCAGACCACTCCTATGAAGATCTGAGGGTGATGGGGATAGAGAAGATAGAAGATCATAACAACAGCAGGAAACGGAGGAAGCTGAGGGAACGATATTGGATCTTCGAGCTCAGAACACTGACGCCCGAGGGACTCAACATTGAGGACTAACAGACGCCGCGTCTGGACGCTAACACCATTGCGTCCGGACGCTAACAACATTGCGTCGGAACGCCAGACTCTTAGAGATTTAGTATAAAAAGAACTCCACTTGTGTTATTTGTACCTTGTATTTGACCAGTGTCCCAGTTGTTGTATGCCTGAAGAAGGTCCGGATCGGACCGAAACGTAGCAAGAAAAGTTTGACCAATGTAATAGCGAAGCACTGTTCCGGAATCCGCGAAAGCGACCTTTCCACGATTTATAGTATCTGCATCACAGTCTTCGGCCCGAGATACCGGCTGTTAAGGGTTTCGGATTTCCAAAAAACTGATATCATCTTACGATTTGAGAACGGGTTTTCAGGCAGATGTATTTTGTGGCATGTATTAAAACATGTAAGAAGATTTTCAGCACATCAGTGCTGTGAGCATTGCGCAAACCAGTGAAGCTACCAGTGATCTTGGTGGTGGTAGCTAAGAGGGAAACACCACAAGAGCCTCGAAAACTATTCTCAGGCCTTTTGAAAACACTCAACTCTTGAGAATTCTCACAGTTCTTACAGCTCACAAAAATGCTCACAACTCTTGAAAATGCTCACAACTCTTTAAAATGTGCACAATTCTTCAAAATGCTCACAACTCTTGAAAATGCTCACAACTGGTGGAAATGCTCACAATGCTCACAACTGGTGAAAATGCTCACAACTGGTGGAAATGCTCACAATGCTCACAACTGGTGGAAATGCTCACAATGCTCACAACTGGTGAAAATGCTCAAAACTGGTGAAAATGCTTAGAACTGATTAAAATGCTCACAACTCTTGAAATTGCTCACAACTGGTGAATGAAAATGCTCAACTGGTGAGAATGCTCATGCTCACAACTCTTGAAAATGCTCACAACTCTTGAAAATGCTCACAACTCTTTAAAATGCTCACAACTCTTCAAAATGCACACAACTCTTCAAAATGCTCACGACTGATTAAAATGCTCACAACTGGTGGAAATGCTCACAACTGGCGAAAATGCTCACAACTTGTGAAAATGCTCACAACTCATGACAATGCTCACAACTCTTAAAAATGTTCACAACTCTTGAAAATGCTCACAACTCTTATCACAACTCTTATAAATGCTCACAACCCTTGAAAATCTTCGCAACTGATGAAACAGAAGGTGTATTCTTCATAGCTTAGCACAGCATGCACACTAGCTCAAAGCCATAATTGGCTACGTACCAAGGCAACCATGCCACCTTGGTGCCTTCTGGTATATATTTTCTTGTGCAATCAATGAATCATTTAAGTGATACGCATTGAAAATGCCCAGCCATGTTTTATGACTTAAGATCACTATGATTGTGAACATGTGGGTGTAAACAAAATGTGAGGTTAAGTGTGGTATAGAAACTACAGCGTAGTTTAGCTATGCATTTCATAAACAAACGTAGCAATTAATTGTACAAGTATTATTTTTAGAACTATAGCGTCTATTTCAGTTATGATAAAGAACAACTGATTCTGCAAGTTTTGTAGTTAGTACATTCCATCACAAAATGAAATTCAGTTTCAACTTTACCATTATTACATAACTTACATACCCTTTCCCTTAGTGGCACCTTAGACAACTTTTAATTAATCTGTAGTTACACAGTTTACCTCCACTTTCTGAGTTTCTATCTGGTCTATGTAGATCCTCCAACCAAATTCATTCAATTAATGTACTCATTTTTTATGGAAGAGTTGTGATTACAGAAAACCCATTGGCACATCTACTGCATGAGGAACTTTTAATGGTATTTACTAGTAGTTGCCAGCACTGATTTTTATACGTACCCTGATTCAGCCATTCAGAGGCACTGGTATGCAAAATCAAAAGGGATACTAGCACGACCAACTGCATTAATAAACATATACTGACACTGTTGATTGTTTGATTAGGCGCAACTATATAGCTTTTTTTTCCTCTTAAATTACCCAAGTATATATAATACACGCCCACCCACACACACACACACACACACACATGCACATACACACACACACACACACACACACACACACACACACACACACACATACACACCCTCCGCCCTCAGATTGAGATAGACCAGTGAGCTATAAAATGAAGCCTACCTGATGGATGAAGTTCACCCCCAGAAGACAGCCTACAGGCCTCAGTTCATGCGGCCGCCCCCTCCCTCCAACCGCAAGCGATCACAGTCCCCTGGAAGACCACCAGTGTCAGACTGATCTGGTGCAACTTAGAGAGATATATATATTAGGTTTCCTAGCTCATTTGTTTGGTATTGTAGTTTTTAGTAATGTTACTGTGTGGTGTGTTAAGGTTGTTTGTGTATGTGACAATCAAGAGCCGGTGTTCTTGCTCACATTATTTATAGCACACACTGTACTAGTGTTTGGGATACTGATAGTTTGATATACTTAGTTTTGTTGATAAGTGAAATTTCACATCCCTGAGGTCGAGACATGCTTGAGATATTGCATGCAATATCGGATACTGCGCTGACCTGGCTACAGATACGCCCCTAGCTCCCGTGATCGCCTGGGGGCGTGACGTCTGGGAATGAGACTGTATATGCGCAAACCCTGCCGTGTTTCACTCTCGCCTCGAGCGTGTTTTCGTCGTTCTGACGGTAAGTCTGTGGACAACCTAGGCTGGTCCTTCATTGATTCCCTGGGTCTCTTACTACGTTTCCAAGGCTTTATACCTTTTTTTTTTTGCTAGTTTACCCTGTTTGTGATGATCGACTGCATGCATCCCATGGTGAACCATACCCCACCTCTGAGTCTCATTCCTCATTTTTTTGGGGTGTTTTTGTGTACAAGATCATCTCAAAAGCAATCTACCAGGATGGCACTGCCTCTGTGTGCTATTCGTATAGGGCGGGGGGTTATGGAGCGTTAGGGCTGGTATAACTACTGCATAGCCTGCATAGTCATATACTGTCACCAATGCTTGAGTTGTGAATCCTGAAATTATGCACTTTCACTAGCCAGACAGGCTCTCGCCAAGAGTCTGGCTACGTGAGACTACACTTTAACGGTGTACTTCACCCGCTCGTGTCCATGTGATGTCATGCATGTTACCCAAACTGACCCCAACTTGTGTTGTTCAGGTCAAATTATGCCCATTTAATATTGGTATGCGTTCATCTTTCTGTGAAGGGTGTGGCTTGTAAGACTAGTTGAACTAAAGATAAAGCTGTGCCATGGAATTTTAGATAAAATTTAGTAACTACAGGAAATTCTAGATATGATCCTCAGTAGTGCAGCAGGAGGTTTTCCAGAACTGCCCCCTGTCAGCAAAGGCACCAAAGAGTCTGCAGTGGTACTGTAGTTGTCATCATGCTTTGGTAGTGTATAGATGATGATCCTGTTCTGTAGTTGTGGATAGCAAGTTAGATACACACAAATGTTACACAGCACTAGCTAATGTCTCTCCAGAGGGTCTGCGTTAGGATTGAGCTTGAGTACTGCTAGAAAGAATGCAGTGAAGTTACAAGAGGGCAAAATTTTGCTCGGCTGTGTGCTGCATGCGTGAAGGAAGCTCTAGAAACCTATTTTAATAAAATTTGACTATGCCACTACAGTAGGAAGTCACATACCTGAACTTCAGTTATCCGAATCTTCACTTATCCGAATCTCCAAAATAATTAAAATTGTGCTGTGCATTAAATAGAAAGTACTCTGCTTTGTATACAAATAGTATTGTTTGACTACCAGAACACCCCTTGATCCCACTGTGTTTGGATAAGTGACTTTCTACTGTGCACTGTGGTATAACACATCTTTAATTAAGTCTGAAGAAATAGCTACAGTATCTTGCTACTAGCTTCATTGGTCTTGTAGCTATTCTCACAGACGATTCTATTCCGCCAAGGGGTGTTATTGGAACCGTTACTGTGATTGTAAGTATTTGTCCACTGCATAAAAGTCCTGTGTTATGTGTTATGAAAACCTCCCTACATGCTCTGGTATTTTACAGTGCCTGATATCTTTGAAGGTACAGTGTAAAAGATGTCTTGGGCTTCCCTGTCACTGAAAAATCTAACCAATGCACTACGTGAAGTTGATGACTGGGAGGACTTGGGAATCCAATTGGACGTTCAATACCATGAGCTGCAAAAGTTTGTTAGTGAGCATCAAAAAATTGAGGAACGCAAACGAGCTATGCTCCAATTTTGGCTTGACCATGACACGAAAGCCTCATGGGACAAAGTGATTTCCGCACTATCTGAAATGAAGCTAAACCGTGTTGCAGAAGAAATTAAAAGGAAGTACCAAATGCCTCCCAGCACCCAGTCAGAAGATGCTCCCCTACTGGTACCAACTGTGACAGCTGAGCCTGAAATTGTTCCTACAGCAGACCCACCCTCAACCCAACCCACAGGCCCACCCACTCACCAGCCAGAAGAAACTAGTACACAGGGAGTGAGGAAGGTACAGTTGGAAATTGCTACACTTGTGGCCATGTACGATGAACTGGTAACAAGAACTGTGGAAAATTTTAGTGAAAAGCAGGAAAAGTCCCCAAAATTTTTTCGCAAGCTTCGAACCACAGTTGCTGTCCTCCCAACTTCACTGAAGTATCAACACCATTACTTTCTTGAGCACCATTCTTCTCAAATTGCCAGAGCAACCACTGTTGAGGAGATCTTCAGCATACTGAACAGATACTGGAACTTCCTAAACTGTGGTCTCCTGACTCACATCACCAAGTTTGGAGATAAAGAGCTACAGAAACAACTGAGCACTTACACAGTAGCTCTGCAAGCATTTCGTTCACGAACAAAAATCACTGACTTCATCAAAACATGTGCAGCAAAGCAAATCAATGTTCCAGAATTTGCAGTTCTGAAGACAAAATTGAGTCCAGACTGGAAAGATTGCACACTGGAAGATGCAGAGGTTTATCGCATGTCTATGGTACATAGTTCATCTCTTGCCAGCTACGCCCTGTATGTTGTGGAGGGAGTTCCAGGTAGCATATACCTGTTGTGGAGTGTTCCGAGTCATGCCATTGATTTCTTAGCTGCTTCTATGAACTCAGAGTTCCTACAGCACCACTGTATTGAGGAGGTCACCATTGATGGTGAGGATCTGGAGGAGTACAAGCGTCGACCAAGTTACATCTTCTATTTTCCTGGTCCACACTTTAAAGTGATCAATCAGGTATGTATGTTGTTGTGGATAGGTACTGGCCCATGTACACAACTCACTGTGTTGGTGATTCAAATGCACCACTACCCGTGTACTAATGACGTAGAGAAAGTCAAGTACTTAACTTCCTCATAGAAGCAGTGGCTGGATATTGCACACATGCCATGGTAGTAAGTAGTGGGTGTAGCTCAGCATGGTGGCTGACATTGAACCTTTCACATTTGATTCACTAGCTATGTCAACTGACTACCAATAATTGACTACCAATAATTGACTGTGATTATGACGTGCCTTGAAGAAAGTGAAGCTTGTACTGAGGCAGTGTGCTGCCTACGGTAATGTAGCCACCCACCCATGACTAGGGAATGTCTAGGCACTGTCTGTGTGGGGAGGAGACCCTGCAGTGATACCAAACATGATTTTTTTGCCATTACAGTTCACAAGTAAATGGTTCACAGTAAAAATCGCAAGTGGTTTGCTTTGGGTAGACACCTCTCAACTGCTGTACAACACTGCTTGAAACAAACCATTTTGTTCTCGCTTGCAGGTATGTCCTCATGCAATGATACTTTTGTGATTTTTCTACCAGCCTGTAGATGAGCTGTCAGAGGGACTGGTGTGGGCAAGTCAGGAAGGCTGTCTGGAGGATGTGGTCTTCCTCCTCAGTACTGGGGTGGAGGTAAACAGCAGAGGCCAGGTCAGAGAGAGAGTGACACTGTTAGGTCAATGCACATTATGTCTTAGGTAGTGTTTATACTACTACACTAACACACAGTCATGTACGTGTGCTTATTTCAGAGCAGTTGCCCCAAATCTGTGATCAGCTGGAACTACTGTAGTTTTATAGTTGAACTTGTAATTTTGGTTGTGACAAGTCTGTCAGATTTTCCTGTCTTCCATGTGCAGTGGAGAGGAAGGACTGCTCTGATGTGGGCTAGTGAAGGTGGCTGCTTGGATGTTGTCAAGGAACTGCTTAGGGCCCAGGCAGGTGTGGACATGCAAGATGAGGTATGTCGTCTGTGTTAGGAATTAAAAATCACAACAGTGGTGGATCTGAGATATTGAAAGGAGTGTTTTGAGTGCTGAAATGGTACATGCAAAGTGTGTACCGACATTCTGAATATGGGTTGCAGCTTGTGGGCTGTAGTGCAGGTAAACTAGGAGCATGTTACTGCCTGCCTCTTGTGCTACCATTACTACTGTGTAGCACTATCCCTAACAGTGACAAAATGCCCAAGTGGAGTTAGTACCCACATCTCCAGAATATATATGGTTCTGCTCAAGTGACCTGGACTCTATACGTGGGTAATATTCCACTTCCTCTAGGACAAAGCCAACAGAGACATGTTTCTTTAGTATTAATGGCAGTGATTTCCAGTGGTGCCAGTAGTTTCAGCCTATTTCCATTCTCTGGCTCCTACACGTACCTGCACCTAAATTAGGCTGATTGCCTCAGATAACTAGCCTAGCTTACAACAAGTTATATTTATGGCGAGCCTGAGTGAGCCTAACACTAAAGAGTTGAATGGAAGTAGGGTCTGAAAGGACTATGCATGACAGGCCTGGCAGTGGGCAAGGAGGCCAGACTTATTGTTAGTGTAGAATGCCCAAGGACATATATACTTTATAGTGGCTGACATAAACAACCCACTTCAGAAGACTTGTGCATAACGCAGCTTGAGTTAAGTACACACCCAACTGCTAAAGTTAGGTGCATGCTAAACACTGTTCATGACAATAGAAAGCATACACCTTCAATTTTGTTCCTCATAATAAGAAGCGTACACCTTCAATTCCCTCAGACCATCGTGTCTGGTTCACTTCATTTAGACAGTATGATAATTAGGAACATATATTGGATGTTTCCACTCTAATGCTCCTGCATGTACATGTAGACTAGCAGGCAAGATTGATACTGGTATCATTTGCCTCAGATCATGAGTACCTTACAGCAAGTGTACACTTTTCCATTGCTTCCTTGTTCCATGTTCATCACATGTGATATTGACTGTTTTGTCTCATTCTGTTCCTCAGATTGGCGAGACTGCCCTCATGTGGGCCAGTCACAGTGGACATACTGATGTGGTACAGTTGCTCCTCTCCAGTGGGGCTCAGGTGGACCTGCAGGATGAGGTGAGACACAACATCAACTACAGTAGAACTCTTGTTAAAGGACACTCCTGAGTTAAGGACACCTTGGTTAATCAGGACATATTATTAGGTCTGCCCGATATGTAAACAGTCACCTCTATTGAAAAGATGTAATATGGAGGAACCAACTAGTATGTAAGACCACCATGGAATATGTATTTTACTTTACCAAAGATAGATGAGCACAATTGTTATGTGTTGCCAAGGTAACAGGTTATATTGAATGTTATATTCTTGAGGCCACATTCTAACAAGCAAGAAGAAATCCCATTATCTTGTCACTAGGAAGATGATTCCCCTTGTGAGATGAGTGTGAGCAAGGTGGACCAATGATACTTGAAAGAATACAGGATGTTTAAAACAGCCATCATTATTGTGTTTAATGGTAAATTAGGTGCTAAACACTGGATATTGTTCCTGATAATAAGAAGCATACACCTTCAATTCCCTCAGGCCATCATGTCTGGTTCAATTCATTTAGACAGTAGTAATTAGGAACATATATTGGATGTTTCCACTCTAATGTTCCTGCATGTACATGTAGACTAGCAGGCAAGATTGATACTGGTATCATTTACCTCAGATCATGAGTACCTTACAGCAAGTGTACACTTTTCCATTGTTTCCTTGTTCCATGTTCATCACGTGTGATATTGACTGTTTTGTCTCATTCTGTTCCTCAGATTGGCAGGACTGCCCTCATGGAGGCCAGTTACAGTGGGCATACTGGTGTGGTACAGTTGCTCCTCTCCAGGGGGGCCCAGGTGGACCTGCAGACTGAGGTGAGACACAACATCAACCACCGTAGAACTCTTGTTAAAGAACACTCTTGAGTTAAGGACACCTTGGTTAATCAGGACATATTATTAGGGCTGCCCGATATGTAAACAGTCACCTCTATTGAAAAGATGTAATATGGAGGAACCAACTAGTATGTAAGACCACCATGGAATATGTATTTTGCTTTACCAAAGATAGATGAGCACAATTGTTATGTGTTGCCAAGGTAACAGGTTATATTGAATGTTATATTCTTGAGGCCACATTCTAACAAGCAAGAAGAAATCGTGTCACTAGGAAGATGATTCCCCTTGTGGGATAGGTGTGAACAAGGTGGACCAATGATAGTTGAAAGAATACAGGATGTTTACATCAGCTATTTTTATTGTGTTTAATGGTAAATTAGGTGCTAAACACTGGATATTGTTCATGATGATAAGAAGCGTACACCTTCAATTCCCTCAGACCATCGTGTCTGGTTCTCTTCATTTAGACAGTAGTAATTAGGAACATATATTGGATGTTTCCACTCTAATGCTCCTGCATGTACATGTAGACTAGCAGGCAAGATTGATACTGGTATCATTTGCCTCAGATCATGAGTACCTTACAGCAAGTGTACACTTTTCCATTGTTTCCTTGTTCCATGTTCATCACATGTGATATTGACTGTTTTGTCTCATTCTGTTCCTCAGAGTGGCAGGACTGTCCTCATGGTGGCCAGTCACAGTGGGCATACTGGTGTGGTACAGTTGCTCCTCTCCAGTGGGGCGCAGGTGGACCTGCAGACTGAGGTGAGACACAACATCAACTACAGTAGAACTCTTGTTAAAGGACACTCTTGAGTTAAGGACACCTTGGTTAATCAGGACTTATTATTAGGTCTGCCCAATATGTAAACAGTCACCTCTATTGAAAGATGTAATATGGAGGAACCAACTAGTATGTGAGACCACCATGGAATATGTATTTTGCTCTACCAAAGATAGATGAGCACAATTCTTATGTGTTGCCATGGTAACAGGTTATATTGAATGTTAGCTGCGTTCTTGAGGCCACATTCTAACAAGCAAGAAGAAATCCCATTATCTTGTCACTAGGAAGTTGATTCCCCTTGTGAGATGAGTGTGAACAAGGTGGACCAATGATACTTGAAAGAATACAGGTCGTTTACCTCAGCCATTATTATTGTGTTTAATGGTAAATTAGGTGCTAAACACTGGATATTGTTCCTGATAATAAGAAGCATACACCTTCAATTCCCTCAGGCCATCGTGTCTGGTTCAATTCATTTGGACAGTAGTAATTAGGAACATGCATTGGATGTTTCCACTCTAATGCTCCTGCATGTGCATGTAGACTAGCAGGCAAGATTGACACTGGTATCATTTGCCTCAGATCATGAGTACCTTACAGCAAGTGTACACTTTTCCATTGTTTCCTTGTTCCATGTTCATCACATGTGATATTGACTGTTTTGTCTCATTCTGTTCCTCAGTATGGCAGGACTGCTCTCATGTTGGCCAGTCACAGTGGGCATACTGGTGTGGTACAGTTGCTCCTCTCCAGTGGGGCCCAGGTGGACCTGCAGGACAAGGTGAGACACAACATCAACTACAGTGGGACTCTTGTTAAAGGACACTCTTGAGTTAAGGACACCTTGGTTAATCAGGACATGTTATTAGGTCTGCCCGATATGTAAACAATCACCTCTATTGAAAGATGCAATATGGAGGAACCAACTAGTATGTAAGACCACCATGGAATATGTATTTTGCTTTACCAAAGATAGACGAGCACAATTGTTATGTGTTGCCAAGGTAACAGGTTATATTGAATGTTAGTTGCATTCTTGAGGCCACATTCTAACAAGCAAGAAGAAATCTTGTCACTAGGAAGATGATTCCCCTTGTGGGATGTGTGTGAGCAAGGTGGACCAATGAATTACAGTTTGTTTACCTCAGCTATTATTATTGTGTTTAGTGGTACATTAGGTGCTAAACACTGGATATTGTTCATGATAATAAGAAGCATACACCTTCAATTCCCTCAGACCATCGTGTCTGGTTCACTTCATTTAGAGAGTAGTAATTAGGAACATATATTGGATGTTTCCACTCTAATGCTCCTGCATGTACATGTAGACTAGCAGGCAAGATTGATACTGGTATCATGTGCCTCAGATCATGAGTACCTTACAGCAAGTGTACACTTTTCCATTGCTTCCTTGTTCCATGTTCATCACATGTGATATTGACTGTTTTGTCTCATCCTGTTCCTCAGTATGGCTGGACTGCCCTCATGTTGGCCAGTGGCAGTGGACATACTGATGTGGTACAGTTGCTCCTCTCCAGTGGGGCGCAGGTGGACCTGCAGACTGAGGTGAGACACAACATCAAATATTTAGTAACCTAAATCACATTTGACAGTAGTTCACTTTCTCATGAGCAACAAATGTTCAGTTTAAGGGAATATAATGTACTTGTGCTTATGTATATGTAAAGTTAGTGCCACCTTCCTACACCTGGCCCATTCTCCTGTTCATGTTGTGTTCTGTATCCATCCTTAGGACTGCCACTGTTCGATTTTTACTGTTTAGTCAGTGTACTGTCATGAACCAAGCCACTATTCTTAATTGAAACTGTGTCTTGCATGTGTGAAGTGGCGTGCGTGCATACATTATGTCCAGAGATATTATGAGTTCGAATGTATTTGTACATACCTGTTTACAACATACATTTTCCGGCTTTTCTGTTCTTCCATAGGATGGACTAACAGCCCTCATTCATGCGGTCAAACCTCGAAGTTACTCAGTCCGGCATGATGAAACTGGGACTGTGAAGGCACTACTGGCTGCTGGGGCAGATGTGAACCACCAGGAGAAGGTGAACAAAAATACCTCTCTGCATGTGTAGACAATATTTATATATTTTACTATAACCTTAATGAGATTGCATATCATTGCAGCTACCTATAGTAAAGCCTGATCACTGAATCCTTGTGGCTACCCACAGATTGTATCACTATAGTATGTTTACATGTCTCTCCAGACTTCAGGTAGGAGTGCTGTGTTTTATGGAGCAGAGGAGGGCGACCTTGAGATAGTGAAGCTCCTGATCCAGGGTGGAGCAAACCTCAGCCTCAAAGACAAGGTATTAACTGAAGCACAGCCTCATTCCCAGACTGTCTCTGAGGATGTTACTACAGAACAGTAAACACAGGTTCCCTCCTCTCCCTCCTGTCTTGCTCACTTTATTGATCCAACTGTGTATTTGTGAGAGGGAGGAGCCTGGGTTGAGACCTCATGTGGTATAGTTTGAAGAGTTGTGTGTTTTCATCCAAGTCAGTAGTTTGCTTTATTTATATCCCTATACTAAAACTGTGATATAAGTCTCCCCTCCTTCCACACACATACACACACTCAACTATACACATGTCTACCCAGGATGGTGTGACTGCTGATCAAGTGGCAGAGGTGCAGGGCCACCATGCAGTATGTGAGGAGCTGAGGAAACATATGCATGGTGGTCGTAGGCCACTCAGTAAGGTGAGCCCTGTATGTGTACTGTGCACAGTAGGATGAATAGTTGGACAGGCAGTACATTTGCACTTTCACTCCTTCATGTTTCCAGCTATAGCATAGTTTGTGTGACAGAGTCTCCTTTTCTAAAACTCAAATCATCTCAGAGAAATTACACAACAGAACTTTTGTTGTATGCCACGTACCTTTGATTGTGTGATACCACTCAATACTCAGTGTCTCCTTTCCTCCCTATTCAGACTGTTCGTGACCGTGTGCTGGCAACTGGCCAGCTCCTGAGGGCCCTCTACAAGAGACTGGAGGAGAGGATCCTCAGGACACAGAAGAAGGAGCTGGGCAGGAGGACCCAGGGTCTTGACCCAGAGATAATCCTCCCCGGTACCCCCAGCAGGAAGGGGATAAGAGATCCAAGAGGACCCAGGCACCAGGAGGAAAATGTTCCTGGGTATAGTCACTAAAGTACTGTTTTCACTTTCTATGTAATATAAGTAGGTTGTTTATTTTTATGCACACAATTTTGTCAGATCCAATGTTTGCGTACACAATTTTGTCAGATCCAATGTTTGCGTACACAATTTTGTCAGATCCAATGTTTGTGTACACAATTTTGTCAGATTGTTGTACCTCTTTCCTACCTTAGATTTACAATAACTGTTTTACAACTTTTTAATGATGTTTTGTGAAAGCTAACCAGTGTTATGACTTGTAATAATACCATAATTATGCATGTCACGCAGGTTGCTGAATTTCTGGTGGGGGGGGGGAGGCTGAAGGAAGACCTATTTATGTGTCAGGTCTTAAGGAAAGTGGGAGCATACTTGTATACCGATTTGCACCATAGAGGCAGCTCAAGACATTATAGTGTCTTAATGATCAAACAGACCCTAGAGTCCAGTACGTGTGATTTTGCTATACATGTATGTGGTCATAGCAGCAACATAGTGTTATGCAGCTCATTATATTTTCATTACGTGTGTGCATAGTCTTATACAGTGACTGTACATGTTGCTGCACAATTGCCTTATTCTAGGACTATATCTCCTCCCCTGGATTTTCTATTGCTTGCAACATTGCTGTACATGCTGCAAAGCAACACTGCATGGGGAGGGACTGATAATATGCGTGTAAATTAGCTACATGATTCCAGTCTTCGCAATCAAGAAGGTATGGTGTGTTACATGCATGTCACAGTTCACTGTGATATACAGAAGGGTACTGATAGTAGTAACTGTTATGTGAGCTGATGACTGCGTATTTGTGCATGTGGACTACATGCACATCACCTGCCGTGTTCTCTCCCATGTGTCAGTGCAAGTAGATTATTCTTACTGCTGGTCAGGATGGTCAGGAACAGTATAGCTACTCCTGTTGACTGATGAGTTTGCAAATGAGAGAATCAAGAGCAAGGATCGGCGAGATGAGCTACAGCCTTCCTGCATGAATAAAGGGAGGGACTGACAAAGGGTATCATCAGTAGCTGTGGTGGACTCAGACTGATAACTTTGAACAGCCTTAATCGGTTAACATTACCGCTTGTGAAAGTTGGAACTGAGGTGCAGAAATGCAGTAGCTACTTAGTATACCAGGCAGAGCAGATTTATTGTTTCTAGTCAGCCACTTGCATGCAAGCTTTGTTATAGACTATATATTATATGTTTACCGCTCTGTTCAACAATAGCTTATAGGCTAGTTGCCAACCAGGGAATGCTATTCACCGTGTTACTGGTGTACAAGTTGCAAGCCATGCCGCAGTGCTAAGTGTCACCGCGCCAGCCGCAGCAGATAGCTACACGTCACGTTTTTGGCTTCGTCACAGGGATTTCTTCGCAGAATATCGAACTTATTATTGTTAGATTGGCAAAGTGCAACGTCTAAGCAGCTATATTCATTCACAGACACGTCCTTCTCGTGAATAGCTTGGGGGCGTGGCATCTGGGAGCGAGACTGTCTACCCTTGACCGTTCTGCACCACTGTCCGTGCCTTGATCTGCCCGTGTTTCACCCTCGTCTCGAGCGTGTTTTGACATTTTAATCGTTCAGCAATCACGGTAAGTCTGTGGACAACGTAGCTACTGGTTCTATATCATTGTCCCTCTTCATTCAAACATTTCTCTTGGTACCCTTAGAGTACATTGATCGACTACATGCATCCATGCAAGCCACACTTTGTCTCAGTGTTTGGGAGATGGGTTTGTTTATTGCTGAGCGCATTTGTGCGAGGCCGTATGCGTCCGGTCGTGCAGCTGCAAATTAGTTTTGGGATGCTCATATGAATAAAGGTGCCCCCTCGAGCTGAAAATACTATTGCCACTCCAAAGAGGGCGCCCTTTGGGCTTACATTAGGGGGCGCCTTCCAGCTAGACCCTAGTTTGGTTCCCAGACCCTTCCTGTATGGGCAGGGCGAGAAAGGGGAGGGTCTGGTGAATAACTCGACCCCAACGCGGATCCACGGAATTTCATTCATGTTTAATAATTGATAGTTGCGAAGCCACGAGTACAAGCTTATGGAGCCACACTTAAATGTGAAGCCACGTGTCCACACTACACGTTCACACAAAATTTTATTCACGACTCACACCTACTTGACATTTGCGTTTTCCCTCATCAACACTGACGGCAGGAATGTAGCCATGGATCCGTCACCAGACCCTTCCTTCCCTCCCCTTTCTTGCCCCGCCCATACAAGAAGGGTCTGGGAACCAAACTAGCTAGACCCGTCAAGGGTAGCTAGTTACTTATATGTCACCTGTTGAAGTGTTTGCAACTGTGATTAAGTTGCTTGATCGTTCCCTTCTGAGGCTCTTGATCACTTGATTTTCAAGGGTCAAAGGTCAAATTGCAGCCATGCGTTCTTGATATTCATTGATTTTAGCAGTTTGGAGGTCACCTTGATCTCTTGATCAACACTCTAAAAGGACTTTGATCGCTTGATTCAGTTTTGATCACAGTTGCAAATGCTTCTACACGGACATATAAGTGACTACCCCTTGCCAATTGTGCTTATCAGTTTGTAGTTGTTAGGTACACCATGCTTGGCGTAGATGTCCATTGCTGACGGGAGAGTTATTTGAGCTTCTTTGTCTTTTATTTTGCATCTTGGTATGTGAATTTTTATCGATTTTTATTTGAAATTTGAGTACTAAAGCTGGCAACTACAAGTGGTATACAAAAAGCACTAACACAGATATGATGTTAGGTTTCTCAATTCATTTGTTTCGTATCTGTTTTAGGGTGATATAAGTTTGTGTATGTCACAAGGAGCCTATGTTCTTGATCATTATTTACAGGCCCATAGCCATCAGATTTGAAGTGGCCGAGTTTGTAGCATGTGCATAACTATGCAAGAGCTAGAGAGGTCTCATGCCCCTAACCCCCTTCCTAGATCCTGACATTGCTTCAATAACCATTTTTGTGACAAAACAATATCTCTTGGCAGCCAGAGTAAGACAACAGACATCCACACACATAAGTTTATATATTTTTTCCTGCCAAATACTGCACTGGTTTTGACTTTACAATGAAAAGTTGTTGGGAGGATGGGACTCATCAGGAAGACTGTTCACAGCCATCTCGCAAGTTTCAACACATGGCATGTCACCTACCAAAGCATGGCCTTGCGTGGGCGTCTTTCAAGCAACAGCTCTAGTTGGCAATTCCGAGCATGCCAAGATTAACGGGGAAAAGTGGTCAAGTTGAAACCAGCCTAACTGGAATGGCAGCTACTGCCATCATTAACAGCACACACTATGTTAGTCTTTGGGTTCCATCTGTGCAGTCATGCAATAACACACCTGTTTGTTACGATTGTATGATTGTTAGTATGGGAATAATTTTACAGGATCTGGAAATTTAGCATCATTAATGTTGTTTAAGATTGTAAAAGTGCAATTTTGAGCAACTAGTAGAAGCCTTCATTCACAGACACACCCTTCTTGTGAACTGGATTGGGTGCATGACATCCATCTGCGATGAGACTGTTTGCTCTTGACCTGCCTTGAGCATGCTTTGGCATTTTCATCATTCAATGATCAGGGAAAGTCTGTGGACAACACCTAGTTTACAAGGTCTTATCATTGACATTCAATTTCTAGTCTCTCGGTGCCCCTAATTTACAATGATCAACAGCATGCATCCATTTCTAGCAGGTAAGTTACACCTTCCAACTAAGTTTTGGGTGGATTTGTTTGTTTGTTTGTTTGCTTGTTTGTTTTTGTTGTGTGCAAGATCAACTCAAAAGCAAATCTGTTTACAACCAATTAGTAACAGTATAATTATACTAGATCTGTATGCTATGCAATATGTTTGCATTCAGGACTCACAGCTCAAGCCTTATTGCATTGGTCTCTGTATGCTGTTAAAGCTTATATAATATCAACTATTTAACGGTCTATTGATAATGCTTTACCCACTTGTGTAGTTGTGAAGTCTTTCATACATGATGTGCTCAAACGTGTATTTGTTGCTTTTGGTAATTATGTCCATTTACCGTAATCTCCCCAAAATATGTCCATGGGCGATGAACTTAAGTGGCTCCTCAAAGAGGGGGGTGGGCGTATTTTCGAGAGTTGTGATATTTCTCTCGAAAATACGCCCACCCCACACACAGTTCTATTTGTGTGCAGTGATTCTGCAATGCCTTACGCAATAACAACCAACAAATGGTGCCTGCCTTCATTTGTTAGTCCCTCCTCTTGCAATGTACCGCTTCTTCTTCGGTGCTTCTTGCTTAACATAACCGCATGTACTACAGCACAAGTAGGTGGGCGTACTTTTGAGAGAAAAGCACCCTTTGCAACAACTTCATTCAATAAAGGGGGTGGGCGTATTTTCGAGGGTGGGCCTATTTTTGAGAGATTTCGGTAATAGAAAATGGATGTGTGACCAGATCCTTCCTCTTTCTGTGAAAGGAGTGGCTTGCGAGAAATACAAAATATAGCATGTACATAACTATAGCCATTAAATACTGTACATGGTCCACAAATACTTAGTGGGATAGAACTGCATTGTACTCTAGCTGTTCTCTAAAAGGTATCATTCCAGGCAAAGGTACTAGGTAGAGAATTCTAAGGTGCTGTATATCACATTTCTAAGAGACCTTGCTACCAGCTTCTTGGTTTCTGTGGCTATTCTCATAGAGACATTTTTATCCCACCAAGGGTTGTGACACAAACTGGCATCATTCCATTCCCAGGCCCCTCCCCAGCTCTTCGGTGCATAAATTTGTAACCAAAAAGCTCGGGAGGAGCTAACTGGAACGTGCTGAGATCTGTGTACTCGTGTGTGTGGTGTGTAATCTTCAGTACAGTTTCCGGTCTTTTGCAGTGCCTGACATATATGAAAGCACTACAAAAAGCAATGTCTTTGTCACTAAAAAATCTGACAAATGCTCTGCGTAAAGTTGATGACTGGCAGGGATTAGGAATCCAATTGGAAATTGATTATCATGAGCTACAAAAAGTTGCCAAAGTTCACTCTACAATTGAAGAACGCAAGTATGCTGTCCTTCAATTATGGCTTGACCGTGACACAAAAGCATCATGGGAAAAGCTGCACTCTGCTCTTTCTGAAATGAAGCTAAACCGTGTTGCTGATAAGGTTAAAAGAAAGTACCAAATGCCTTTAAGCACCCAGTTGGAAAACCCCCACCCACTGGTACCACCTGTAACGGCTGAGTCTGTGAATGACACTACAACAGACCCACTGTCAACACTGCCCACTAACCAACAATGTCAAAATCTGATCGCTCAGTCTCAAAGTGGTAATACTACACTGGATCTAGATATACCCTCAACCCCACAATCAAAGCAAATTCAGATCACTCAATCTGGCAGTGTTCCTATAACAGACCCACCCTCAGTCCCATCCACTGACCAACTGGAGCAGCCAGAGCAAGCTATTACAAAGAGAGTGAGGAACATACAGTTGGAAATTGCTGCACTGGAGGCCATGTATGATGATCTGGTAGCCAGAACTGGGCTATCCTTGAGCAAAAAGCAGGCACTTTCGCCTGAATTTGTTATTGAGTTTCGATTTTCAGTTGCTGTCCTCCCAACTTCACTGAAGTATCAACACAAGTACTTTCTTGAGCACCATTCTTCTCAAATTGCCAGGGCAACCACTGTTGAGGAGATCTTCAGCATACTGAACAGATATTGCAACTTCTTAAACTGCAGTCTTCTGTCTTACATCATCACCAAGTTTGGAGATGCAGAACTACAGAAACAACTGAGCACTTACACCACAGCTCTCCAAGCGTTTCGTTCACGAACAATGCTTACTGACTTTGTCAGAACATGCACAGGGAAGCAAAATATTGTTCCAGAATTGGCGTCTCTGAAGACAAAAATGGGTTCAGAATGGGAACATTGCACACTTGAAGATGCAGAGGAGTTCCGCAAATTTATGGCAAACAGCTCATCTCTTGCTGATTATGTCTTTCATTTTGAGGAAATAGCTACAGGTAGCATTTACCTGTCATGGAGCATTCCGAATCATGCCACTGATTTTATAGCTTCTGCCATGAACTTCGAATTTTTACAACACCACCATATTGAGGAGGTTACCTTTGATAATGTGGATCTGGAGGAATACAAGCGTCAACATTACATTTATCCAGGGCGACAGTTCAATGCGATCAGTCAGGTATGAGTGTATGCTGATAGTAGTGCATAAATTAGACCACCATAGAGGTGGTAAGCACATGCCCTTGTAGTGAGAAATGTACCTATGGCTCAGCAGGGTGTCTGACATTGGACCTTGCACATGTACTGATTCACTCACTACATGATTAACTACTAGCACCTGACCATTTCACATGGTGATTCAAATGCACTGTGTCAATTAACTACGCTAGCTAATACCTGACTGTGATTTTGATGTAAAAGTAAACTTTGATCATATTGAGGCAGTGTGCTGTTTATGGTTACCTCAAGCACCCCTGCATGACTGCAGGATATCCCAGCCATTTTCTGGTGGGAGATTCTGCAATGGTGCCACCAAACCAAACTATTTATTTGCAATTTCATTCGATACTCACACCATCATGGTTCCGAACATTAAGATAAATGCTAGCCTGCTTTGTGTTTGGTACATATCCTTCAACTTCATCAACTTTTGTGATTACTCTACCAGCAGGTAGATGAGCTGTCAGAGGGACTGATGTGGGCAAGTCGGGAAGGCTGTCTGGAGGATGTGGTCTTCCTCCTCAGTACTGGGGTGGAGGTGAACAGCAGAGGCCAGGTCAGAGAGAGAGTGACACTGTTAGGTCAATGCATTATGTCTTAAATAGGTCAGTGAGAGTGACATTATTACGTCAATGCTATAGGTAGTGCTTATGCTACTGCCCTAACACAAGTCACATACATATTTTGAGGGAAGTGGTCCCAAATCTGTAATCAGCTGAACTACTGTAGTTTTATATTCACTTGTATAGGGCAGGTGGTAATAACTTGTAATGATAATTTTGGCTTGTGTCACAAGTGAGTCTCAGATTTTTCTAATGTTATATGCAGTGGAGAGGAAGAACTGCCCTGATGTGGGCCAGTGAAAGTGGCTGTGTGGATGTTGTCAAGGAACTGCTTGGGGCTATGGCAGGTGTGGATGTGCAAGATGAGGTACATTACCTGTGTTGGGAATTAAAATCACAACTGTGGTGGATCTTGGATATTGAAAAAGGTGGTTTCAATGGTGTAATGGCATGTGCAAAGTATGCACCAACATTCTAAATACAAGTCGCAGCTTGAAGGGTGTGATGTAGGTGAACTAAGAGCATTTTGCCGCCTGCCTCTACATTACTGCCATGTAAACCTATCCTTACAGTCTTGTTAATAGTGACCATGGTTCTAGTGAAGTGAGCTGGATTTACTCTAACTCTAAGCAATCAACTGATTGAATTGTTTTGGTGTGTAATTTGTACTAAATACATGTTGCTATCATTAGTTATTTTTTAATATTGTTCCTTAAGGTGGCACGGTCGTCCCTCGGCGGAGGTTAACGAAAACATCAACTTGGGTTACAGTCAGGACCAGGGTTACTCCTAGTTTCAGGGTTAGGGTTTGGTTTAGGGCAATCTTGCTTTGCCTAATTTTAAAAAGGGTTTTAGTAGCTCATTAATATATTCATGAACCCAAAATTGCCACTCGATGGACGCATCTACACGCTCACTGTAGGTAGCATCCCAACCACCAATGTATCTCAAATCAATCTATGCCAGCTTTTGTTCAAAGCTACTCTCAAAGTCAGGCTAGACTCATGTTTGTCACTACTCTTGGAATGGACAACTTTGACTGCACCAAAATGAATGCACATTTCGAAAAATTCACAGCTTGTCTACGGGAGGGGCTCATTCACGACTGGAAGCAAGCATTACTAGCCCCACCTCTCCCCCTTATGTCGCTAAACAACTCACGGCTCTGTTCCACACACAGCCACCGTTCAGCTCCCTTGTCTGTCAGACTGTAGCACAAACGATAAATTGCGTATTCTAGTTAAAGCCCAGCCCAGCACTCGAAGCACCTGGCCACGGTCACCAACTAGACTAGGCATACGGCCGCGAGACCTGGGCCTACTCAACAAATACAGTCTTGGCCACTGTGGCCTTTCTGCTGCTTCTAGACACAAGCTTGCTTTCACAAGCAGGCATCACGCACTACTCACAGCTACTGACACTACAGCATTCTACTAAACTCCTTCTCTCTTTTTTTTTTTTTTTTTTTTTTTTTTTTTTAAGTCGATCTAAGCTTATCTTCAAAGTTCCGAGCACCACATGAAGGGTGCCGCCAGGCCACATCTTAACTAACTTAATTATAAACTGATTATTGGATGGCAATGCCGACAGGAAATGGGGAAAATCCCCAATTTTACGGACCGTGAACGGTTTGAGACTCCCAAAACGGACTGTGCGCTAAAATTTCAACAAGACAAAGAAGACTATCAACTTGGATTCCAGGTTTGTTGACCTTGAAAATACAGGGTACCGTGCCACCTTAAAGGCAGATAAATTTTAAAGCAAGTTGTATTAGGACACACACCACTATACATAGCAAACAAGGGTGGATACTGGTATCATTTGATGGTAGTAATCAGGAACATGCATTGGATGTTTCCACTCTAATACTCCTGGGGCGTCTGTAATCACTGGACTTGACTACTGGACTCTAATTTCAATGCACTAAAAACATTTTATCTACCTGTGGAGTTGCATAATACACTCTAACAACCTGCAAGGATAGCCATTTTGCTGCAAAGAGGTATACCTTAGGTATTTATTTATGTACAATTAGTGATGTAATGCTACTGCTACAGCGCAGCAATTTGTCCATGCAAGTGTGGCGGACAAGGACAGACAAATGCAAACTGAGTAGCCTCGAGCTCACGCTTAGGCACTCAGCAATAGCAATACCCAGCACTCCAGGATCTCTCGTTCTTTCTTAAAGATAGTGAAGGTCCTAGGTCTACCACGTCTACGATGGTGACTGACCACACCCTCTGTAAAGGGTGTGGCCTTGATGTAGCTCCGCACCTAGGCCATTCGTACTAACGGCCTGGGTACGAGGCTAAGTTTTATGTAGTTTGTGTGTAGCAGAGCTCACAGCATGTTTCAAAGTGTGCTTGGATATGGTGCCTACGTTCTAGTCAGTCTGCGAGCATCCTAGGTAGCCAACACGAGTCGATTATACAAGTCCCAAGCCACATTTACAATGCCAGTGCTGGAACTTCGATATTGCTAGGCTCTAGTGGCTTGTTAATGTGTTCAGGAGTTCAAGACCACTGAATAGGAGAGCCTACTGCAATTTTGTATGCCAAGGTAATGCAGTATACAACTCTACAGTTAAGTTGATCTTGTTAAAAATGCTTTTAGTGGATTTAAATTACAGTCCAGTAGTCCAGTCCAGTAGTCCAGTCCAGTAGTCCAGTCCAGTAGTCCAGTCCAGTAGTCCAGTCCAGTGATTACAGACGCCCAATGTTCCTGCACATGTAGACTCCCAGACAAGATTGATACAGGTATATACCATTTGCCTCAGATCATGAATACCTTACTGCAAGTGTACACATGTCCCTTGTTCCCTTGTTCCAATATTCATCACGTGATATTTACTGTCAATTGTGATATTTTACTGTTCTGTTTCGTCAGGATGGCATAACTGCCCTTATGTGGGCCAGTATCCATGGTCGTACTGATGTGGTACAATTGTTCCTCTCCAGTGGGGCTCAGGTGGACCTGCAGGACATGGTGAGACACAACATCAACTACAGAGGGGTTCCATGCACTGTCATAACCATAGACTGCTAAAGTCACTTTGCAGTCTTGAGACCACATTGCATTGCACATGTGATATCAACTGTTTTGTCTCATTCTGTTCCCAAGGATGGCTGGTCTGCCCTCATGTGGGGCAGTCGCAGTGGTCATACTGATGTGGTACAACTTTTTCTCTCCAGTGGTGCACAGGTGGACCTGCAGGAGATGGTAAGACAAGCATCAATTACAGTAAAACCTTGTTAAACAACACTCTTGAAATAAGTACACCTTGGATATATACTATGGTGTCCTTATGTATGTATACTGTCATGCAATGTAATGTATGAGTGAATAATCAAGAGATCTCGGCTGCACAAATGTTGGTGTAGGTGCAAAAGCTATCTCTGCAAAATCAGGTAGCATCCACAGTTGAGGAGCACAAAATCCGAATGCTACAGATACTCCAAGTCCCATTATTTGAGGACACCTTGTTAATCCTGACATGCTATTTGGTCCCAAGGGTCCACATTAGAGGATTCCACTATAGTAAATCACTTTGCATTGTTGAGACCACAAGGAATAAATGGAGTAAAAAAAGTTAATTACCTGATAACTAGGATACTATTACCCTTGTGGAGTGAGTGTGAGCAAGATGTTTGCAATTGATCAATGTCATTTGAAAGAGTACGTATTTACGCCAATCAAACACTGCCACTGCTGGTGTGTTTACTCTTCTACTGGTAAATTAGTAGTAAACGTGGGCGTCAAACTCATAGGATATACAATGTAGATTTAAGTTGCCACGTGTACTGCAAACACATTCAACTTTAGTCATCTTCACTCCTTGTCCGTTTCACATTGAACCTGGCAGTAGCTCTTCACTCTTGTTCTCACAGCTTAGCTGAAGTGCACATGGCCATGAATGTTCAAAATATTTGAATGCACTCATTTGAAATTACGTTAAGTGGTCAGTTTAAGGAAACAAGCAAGCAAGCAAACATACACACATGTGGGCAATGCAGTTACTCTAATGTGGCTCAGCCTCTCCCCAATTACTTACTACCTTACAGCAAGTGTGCACATTTCAATGACTCCTTATTCTGTGTTCAATGCAATGCGTGTTGTTTTTACTTATTCTGTTCCTTAGGGTGGCAGGACTGCCAACATAGTGGCAAGTCGTAGTGGTCACACTGATGTTGTACAATTGCTGCTCTCCAGTGGGGCCCAGGTGGACCTGCAGACTGAGGTCAGATATAATGTCAACCACAATGGAACTTTTGTTAAAGGACACTCCTGAAATAAGAATGCCTTGGTTAATCACCAAACTTCACCAGTCCTAATATTCACATGAAGTGAGAATATCTTGTTAATCCTGACATACCATTTGATCCCAAGAGTGTCTCACATTAACTATACTAACCGATGATCTTTGCATTCATCAGGCATCACCATTATTAATATATTAAACTCTTGTAGTGATAAATGAGAAGCTAAACACTGGATAATGTTTATAATATTAGGAAGCATACACCTCCAATTCCCTCATCATGTCAGGTTTTCTTCACTTCAGTAGTAGTTAGGAACATGCATTGGATGTTTCCACTCTAATGCTCCTACATGTGCATGTAGACTAGCAGGCAAGATTGATACTAGTATCATTTGCCTCAGATCATGAGTACCTTACAGCAAGTGTACACTTTTCCATTGCTTCCTTGTCACATACTGTTTTTGTCATTCATTATCTCAGAATGGCAGTACTGCCCTCATGTGTGCTAGTGGGAGTGGTCATACTGATGTAGTACAGTTGCTCCTCTCCAGTGGGGCCCAGGTGAACCTGCAGGACAAAGTGAGACACAACATCAACCACAGTAGAACTCTTGTTAAAGGACACTCCTGAATTAAGTTAACCAGGACACTTCAGCAATTTACATGAATGAGGACACCTTGTCAATCCTGACGTACTACATATTTGGTCCCAAGTGTCCACATTAGAGGTGTCCACTAATAGTATGGTAATCTCTCAAATTTACGCTCATGAGCAATGAACTTAAGTGGCTCCTCAAAGAGGGGGGTGGGCGAGAGTTATATTATGCCCACCTCAGAGTCTGGGCCTAGTTATGTACGCATGCAGTGATTCTGCAATGCTTCTTTTGTCATGCACTTGCTTATGCAATAGCAGCAAATGGTGTCAGCCTTCATTTGTTAGTCCCTCCTCTCACACAGTAGTGCTTCTTAGGTGCTTCTTGCTTAACATAACCGGCAAAAGTAGGTGGGCGTACTTTCGAGAGAAAAGCACCCTTTGCAACAACTTCGTTCGAAAAAGCGGGGTGGGCTTATTATCAAGGGTGGGCCTATTTTCGAGAGATTACGGTAACTATGACTGTTGCTTTGTAAAATTTGAGACCACATTAGACTGTGTAACAAGGAATAAATGGAGTGAAAGAATTGCATTATCTGGTAGGAAGATACTTACCTTAGTGGGTAAGTGTTAGCAAGCTGTTTGAAGTTGACCACAGTTATTGCATGATACGTGTTTTCTCTAGCAAGCAAGCACTGCTATAATTAATGTATTTACTCTTGTGGTGTAACTCTATTCCTCAGTGGGGAAGGACAGCCATCATAAGGGCCAGTTTGTTTGGTCATACTGATGTGGTACAACTGCTCCTCTCTAGTGTCGCCCAGGTGGACCTGCAGGACACGGTGAGACACAACATCAATTACAGTAGAACTCTTGTTAAAGGACACCCCTGAATTTAGGACACTCAGTTAATCAGAACACTTCACCAAGTCCCAATATTAAATGAAGTTGTTAGTAAAGAACACTCCTGAATTAACATACTGCTGATTTAATTGTTGTACAAGTCTAAACTGCACCCCAAGATGATTGGGCTGCAGATTTACCTTAGCTAGAACACTTGAGAGTACCTAGCTACAGAGCATTACAAGTAGGCTTTAGCAAAACAATGCTACTTTGCTACGGAACTTTACTTTGTCTTAAGATTTACACTATGGTTTCTGTTGCTTCACAGGATGGAATGACAGCCCTCATTCACGCAACCAGGTTTGGTAATACTGAAACAGTAAAGACACTACTGGCTGCTGGAGCAGATGTGAATCTCCAGGAAAAGGTTAAGAAACAAGTCCTCTTGCAGACAATTATAGTACAGTAAAATGCAAGATGTTCTGCCTAGGCCATTGGCTATCAGAAGCCACTAGCCACACCAGCATATGTGGAAAACTACATATACACAATACCAGCTAGTACAAACTAAACATCCAGAATTGCGTCCACTGACAAGTGTTGTGTCATTGAATGACTATGTTGCAGTTCCATGGAATGAAGAATAAATTCTTGTGACTAACTACAGTATGTGCTACAGGTATTAATTACTCTTATGTTTTCTCTCTCCAGACTTCAGGCAGGAGTGCTATGTTTTATGGAGCAGAGGATGGTGACCTTGAGATCGTGAAGCTCCTGATCCAGGGTGGAGCAAACCTCAGCCTCAAAGACAAGGTATGACTGTGCAGTCTGAAACACCGCCTTATTCCCAGACCTTTCTGCTGAGCTGGCCTCAGAAATGGCCTTGCATATTAGAGTAGCCATGCTGCTGCAAGGGAGAGGCTAACAATGTTTCTGGGTCATGATCTGTTGCTGTAAGTAAATCTACCGGGTATAGGATTGATTGAGTAGTGCACTTGAACATGACTGTCCTGAAAACCGACTGTAACTCAGTTACTACAGAATAGTAAGGTGTCTATCAACTCCCACCTTCTCCTCCTGTCTTGCTCACACACTTAGTTCAACTGTGTATGTGTGAGGAGGGGCAGGAGCCTGGGTTGAGACTACCAGTATATTGTACTAATTAAGATGGGAGAGAGGTAGCCTCTTTCCCAGGCCTCCCCCGTTTTTGTTCTTCGGTCAAGTTGCGTTCAGTATAATACACGGACGTGGAAGAGCAGTGAAAATGGGGAGGCCTGGGAACACCTATCACGTGAATGATGTTTGGTGGATGTGAGGTGGACGTAGGGGGGGGGGGGGGGGGGGGGGGGGGGGGCACATTAAAATAACGTATTAGACTTCATCATCAAGCGCTCCAACGATAGCCAGGACCCCAGACGTTCATGAGATCGACAGCAGTACTCGACTCCACTGGTAAGAAACTCGCTCTATGGTTTATTGCACACAAGTTTGTAAGATGAGCACTGCCCACCCTACGTCCACCTCGCATCTACCAAACGTCATTCACATGATCCCAGGCCTTCCCCATTTTTCACTGCTCTTCCGCTTCAGTGTAATATACCGAACGCAAACCAAAGAACAGAAATGGAGGAGGCCTGGGAACGAGGCTAGGAGATAGGTGTGTATTTTCATCCAAGTCTGTGGTTTGTTTCGCCGTTTTTCATTTTGTCCATACTTCAGGCAGATGTTAAACTGTGATCCAAGTCTCCCTCGATCCACACACATGTACACACACTCAATGCATATCACCACACACACACACACACACACACACACACATATTATGATACATGCTTAAATACAAATACCTATCAAGGATGGCGTAACTGCTGATCAAGTGGCTGAGGTGGAGGGTAATCCGGAAGTTTGTGAGGAACTTAGGAAACATATGCATGGTGGTCGTAAGCCACTCAGCAAGGTGAGCCTTGTTATGTACTGTATAGCAAAACAAAACCACGTACTCTCTGCATGTACTGTATAAATCACATACTCTCAATACTCAGCGTCTCCTTTCCTCCCTATCCAGACTGTTCGTGACCGTGTGCTGGCAACTGGCCAGTTCCTGAGGGCCCTCTACAAGAGACTGGAGGAGAGGATCCTCAGGACACAGAAGAAGGAGGTGGGCAGGAGGACCCAGGGTCTTGACCCAGAGATGATCCTCCCCAGTACCCCCAGCAGGAAGGGGGTAAGAGATCCAAGAGGACCCAGGCAACAGGAGGAAAATGTTCCCGGGCATAGTCACTAAAGTACTAATTTTCACATCACTTTTTAGTGCTAATAAGCTACATAATTTTGTAAAGTATGTCATGTAACTGTGTGCCATTATACATTACATAGTACATATATAGTTGTGAGCTTATATCCACAATGCAGTGAACACTGCACTTGGCTATACTGACTTGAGTTATAATATTTTCAACTGTCGGTCACAGAAGGTCAATTATAGTGAAATCCGACTCCTTCAATTTTTGAATGGATCGATCTTTATGCCTGTCCATTCAAAGTATTTTTAAGTATGGCAACATTGCCATGTAGCCAATATTTACAATGAGAAAGTTAGCCCACTTTAGTCCTTTCTACACACGTAGCAATAGGGGGAAATTTATGCGGAGCATTCGATCTTTGTCTTTTCTTTTATCAGTATGAAGAGGATCTATGGGATGACAAGATATGTATTCATACTGATGACAGTAGGGTGGTACTTTCTCAATGAGGCAAACTCAATTATTTATTTATCCCATGTCCTGTACATGTGTGGCCCCTTAAAATTGAAACAATTTTACTTTATAGATTGCTCCAATGTATATGGCAAAAGGCACACTCCTATCTTGAACATGCTGGAGATCATTTCAGAATTACCCATGTTGGGGGTCAGGCTAATGCCTGAGCTAACCACAAGCATAAAACGGGAACACAAGCAATTTAACAAGAACAGGTGTACTATACTGGTTTTACTTTTGCTTTGTTGAGGTTATTTAAATGACTATGCATGCCAAATTGCAACTTAATCCTATACTTAATTATACAATACTCTGACACACATGGAATACAGTGGCACAAAAAGTGGATAATTTCAGATGGGGCCTTATACACCCTTCATAGGTCTTTGCATAATCTAGACCACCAACTCACAGTTCAGTCATACCCACATTCATGCAAGGAAATGACAGTATGCAGTGGCATATATTGGCAGCCACCCATCTAATTAAACAGGTATTTGGAATGCTTATGCAATAGTGAATAGACATGTATGGATGTACTAAGACAACTACAAAGGCATGGCATTGTGAGTTGGAGTTGGGAAGAAGAAACAACTCTACAAATAAGATTCAGTGTCTATTGTAATCACTGATGACATCAGGAATTACGTACATACAGTGAATATTTCTTTACAGGAAAATACCGATAATGGGATGTGTCAAGAGAATTGTATATAGTCCAAAACCCAATATGGCAAGTCTTGGAACAATGTACATGTATAGTTGTGCATGCATGGCGTGCATGTGGCATAGATGATAAAACTGTTATCAGGTAGCATCTATCATTAAAAAGTGAGTACATACACAGTTTCTATATTGTTTGCGCATGGTGTCATTCCATGCAGTCATGGTGCTTGTGGCCCTTTTGATACTTGCAAAAGTTGACCGCCAAAAAGAGTGTGGAGCTTTCATGAAATGTCTTGCTATTGGATTCACTGCATGTAGCCGGTATACTCCAACAACTCACCCTGTCTCATACACTATTTTACTTCAGATACCAGAGATAACAGGCTTGTGCAATACAGTTTTGTTCACGTTTGGAGGCAGTACATTGCTTTGTAAGGTAGAGCTGACAGTACTTGGAGAATAAACCATCACAGTACATAATGAGTTTCAGAATCCATTGTATTCCTGAGAGAGTATATACTACACGAAGGGCACATACACTCACGGAAGCCCAGGTATTGTTCATAGTAAGTTTTTGACATAAACTACAGTTGACATGAAGGCTTCTTTAAACCCTAAAATACATGAATGTACCCTGCCTTCAAACGCACTGCTTAGTGCATACCCTATGGCGGCTTCACATCTACCCATCATGATACAAATAGCTATAGTATAAACTTTTGTGGGGTAGGTGCACATGGTAGGCTCCAATCAAATTAAACAATTTGAGTCCATCAATTAGCTTAGCAACATACATACCAATAAATAAAGATCACTGTGACAAACTGATCAGTATACACTAGACACAGACAATATTTACAATGAAATCATCAAGTTCAAACAACCAAACAGTCAACACACATTACATTGTGTTATATAGCACTGAATTTAGTAATAAAATTACAGCGAAATTACAAAGCTTGCTTGTACTAAACATAGCTTCACTGTCTTCTAACTGCCTTGATTGGAACTTACACGATGGCGTCTAACTACCCTAATTGGTACTTGTAAGTACTCCTTGTGGTCAGCATGGTGCCTTTAATCCACCCACACAGTGTAGTACAAATATATATACCTGTAGCATACTCAACAGAAAAACAAAATGATATATACACTTCACTGATAAGATACACAGCACATTGGGACATTGATCCTAAAGCACTCTAGCTGAAATTCAAATTGTCTTCTTGTAGGCTAACGTGCATTGATACTTCCATAATCTTGTAGTTTTACAGAGGAGAAGTCTACTGAATCATTTGAACTGTGAGGTGAACACCAAGTGGTGTCACTAGGCTGGTGTAATAGACTCCAATTGCTACTCCTGTGTAATGTGACTTGTTCCTCATCATGATCACACTCACTGTGTCTCTGATGCTTACAACAGGCACAGACTCTCATGGATGAGAGGGGTAAATGAATCATAGCCAGAAGAGCAAGTGGAATGAAAGTGCCACAGAGGGGGAAAGATATGGCTATTGGTATCCACCCATTTCGTTGCAAGAAGTTAGAAATCACCAGAGTTTGAGTAAACGACAGCATAAACACGAAGACTGGAAAGGCTATTGAAAACAAAGAGTTGAGTCTGACATTCTTTATAGCATGTCTTAGCAGGCAGAGTGATGTAATAAAAAGCAATAGTGTTATTAGAGCTACCAGTCCAAAAGGAATCCTTTCTAACAATATCTGTTCCCATAATCCTGCTGTGTGGTTGGAGCAGTTGATCTGGATCCAGCACCATGTTCCATAGGGACCATACGAGTGGGTAGTGAAAGGTATCCAGTCAAGCAGGAGAGGGAGGCCAAATGTTGAAATATAAACAGTAACTTCTACTTTATTGATCTCTCTTCTGCAACATGTGAATGTGTGCCCTGTGGCATTTTTGGAACACCCAGTGAAGCATTTCCAGGAGCAAGTTCCTTTTGCTACTTTGAGGAACAGAACCAGGCTGATTCCTATTGTGAAATACTGCTGAATGGAGTCAAAGTACTGGTTAAGAAATCCATTCACTTGACAAAATTCTTCCAAACCTGTAGTGAAGTGATTTATGACGCCTAGTGCCAGGTTAAATTGTTGGAGTACGCTGACAACAGTCAACCCTATAGCAAGACGTTTCACAACAGTTCCACACACTTTGTGGTAGTCAATTTTTGCACGTATAAAAAGGGCCACAAGCACCATGGCTGAAATGACACAGCAGACAGCTGCAGTGATGGCTCTTGCAAAAACAATTTCTGTGAGCTGCTCCTCAGTAAAATTATAACAAATTGCAGCAAACCACTTGCTCTCCATCTTATGATACTGCTGTGCCAGTGTTATTCTCAAACCTGTAGCTATAGCCAGATCCAATCACTCCTTGATGTAACTGATACTTGCTTCTGGAACATTCACACTCTAGTAGACTAACTAGCTAGGTCAGTACATCTGCTTAGTGAACAGTAAGCCCTGCCAGAACAATAGAGAAAGTTCACTTTCAGTCACATGATATAATCAGTAATATAATCTTACATAATAATACATGGACACCTGATAAAACAATGCATTAGCGCATATACGCTAGGTATACCTGTCCAGTTTTCATTCACTTCCCTTCACCAACGGGACAGCCAAAGCACCACACTGCACTCACGGTCTCCTAGCTGCTTATGACGTCACGCATCGACTTCGATTTTGGGGGTTGTCCCCACTGACGAGCGCATCGTTCCCAGTTCTCTGCGACCCGGCTATTAACTGGCACACTGGGAAATATGCCTCCACCAAATATCCTGTAGCTACCCTATGCAAAAGAATCATGGAAAATTGGAAAACAATGTTGTTTTAGTTAACTGTAACTTTTTTATTACACAGGAAACTTGCTTTAAACTAAAATATCCAAGAACATCCAAGAGGAAACCATAAACATACTAAGTCTTTTTCACTGATAACTACAACTAAATACCTTTTAGTAATGGTATGGAAAAATTGGGAAACTATATAACTATCCTAAATCAAAAACTAACTATAACTAAACTAAATCAAAAACTAACTATAACTAAACTAAATCAAAAACTAACTATAACTAAACTAAAAGCACAAACCCTATACTAAAACAACACTTCAAAGCTTTATTCTATTGCTTCCAGTTTTTTACTTTACCAGGTAGTTAAAGACTACACACACATTAACCTCTCTGGTAACCATACAACTATAGATCTTGCTTTTGTATCATCACTTGAGCTTCTTATTTCTTGTACAACCGTCCCACCCCTCAGTTCTTCCGATCACCTTGGTTTCAAGTTGTGTTTTTATATCACTTTGCCTCGGCACTTGTTAAACTGTGTCAGTAAAACAGTTTGGTGCTATCAGGAAGCCGATTTTGAGAAGGCAAATAACTTCCTGTCTCAATTACAGTGGGACTCTCTTGTAAACGACCAGCATGGAGTAGACACTTCTTGGATGAATTGGTACAATCATTTCACTCATACTATGTCTGAATGCATTCCCAAGAAAAGAATCATTAGTGACAATCGTCCTCCTTGGATTTCTGATGACATCTTGAAAGCCATTTGTCGAAGGAATCGGCTGTTTGCTGCTTACAAGAAATCTGGGAATGAATATAAACTTGTCGAATACAAGTATACAAGAAATGCAATTGTGTCAGCGATAAGAGTGTCAAAAGTTAAATTTTTTCAGAAACTGCACACAGCTGATAAAAAGTCTTTCTGGAAAATGGTTAAACGTCTGACTAATAATCGCTCCACAATTCCCACTTTAATCCACAATGATGTCCAAATTACTGAAGATGTTTCTAAAGCAGAAGTGCTGAACAATGAGTTCTATAATAACTTTAACCATGCCAAGCACCTGTCGGCAGTTGTTAAATCTCGGTTTACCACGGACCCAGAGAACTGTCCCACCAACTTTCTTTGTACTGACCACATGGTTCATGAACTTATTGTAAATCTTGATATTCGCAAATCTTCAGGTACTGATGATGTCTCAGCGAGAATGCTCAAGGCTACTGCTGATATTACTACACCCACACTTACAAGATTGTTTAATATGTCTATTCGGACTGGATCATTTCCAGACTGTTGGAAGACTGCCCGGATTGTACCTATTCCCAAAAAAGGTAGCAATACAAACCCTGGAAATTACAGACCTGTTTCAATACTTCCTATATTGAGTAAGGTCTTCGAAAGGATTATATACACGTTGGTCTCTGAACATCTCAAAGTTCACTCACCTATCTCACCTTACCAGTTTGGTTTCTCGTCAGGAAAGTCAACTACTTCTGCTCTACTTGCCCTTGCTAATGGAATACTACAATCCCTAGACCAGGGCGTCGAAGTCGTATCTGTGTTCTTCGACCTCAGCAAGGCCTTTGACTCTGTCCCGCACGCACTTCTCCTGCAAAAGCTGATAGACATCAATGTTAATCCGTATTTATTCAACCTCATCTACAGCTACCTTACTGAGAGAAATCAGTTTGTGGTAGTCAATGGTTCCCAGTCAACTCAAGTCAAGGTAACCTCTGGTGTACCACAAGGGTCCGTTTTAGGCCCTTTGCTCTTTCTCATATACATTAACGGGATCACATGTGCCAACATTAATGGCCAAGTGTCAATCTACGCTGATGACATTGCATTGTATAAAGTAATTCAATCTCCTCTCGACTATCAATCGATACAAGATGACATTAATACCATCTGTCTCTGGACTGAGGACAACAATTTAAAGCTAAATGCTAGTAAATGCTGCTATGTATTATTCTCAAAGAAATCCCAACCATGTCTACCAAACACTCAGCTTTTGATCAATGATCAAGCTTTACAGAGAGTGACATCATTCAAATACCTTGGAGTAACCTTCTCGTATGATGGCTCATGGTCAGCTCACATTACCAATGTCTGTCAGAATGCGAGAAAGGTGCTTGGTCTCCTTTACAGGAGATTTTCTCAGGGCTCAGACTCAGATACTCTACTTTATCTCTACAAAATGTTAGTTCGTCCCCACCTGGAGTATGCCTGTAGTGTATGGGACCCACACCTCAAAAGAGATATCGATAAGCTTGAAAGAGTTCAAAGTTTTGCCTTGAAAATCTGCCTAAAACAGTGGTCTCCAAATACTGGTTACAGGGAGTTGCTGCAGAGAACAGAGCTACAATCTCTTGCTAGCAGAAGGCAATACCTCAAGCAATGTCAATTATTCAGTATGCTAAATGGTATCTCTTTTTGTGTCTCCCCCCCAACTACTCGAATAGTTGCAGCTCCAGCTTCTGTGAGAACACGGTCTGTTGTGGCCTCATCATTAGTGCAACCATTTGCTAGAACCGAGTTATTTTTCAACTCATTCTACCCATCAGCTATCCGTTTCTGGAACTCTCTTCCACATGAAATAACCAAGTGTGAAACCTTGCAGGCTTTCAAGAGAGCGTTATCAAAATACATGTCTGAGAACATCGGCAGCTAAACTGTAATTGTACTGTATAGCACCTTATTACTTATTAGTTATTACTTATTGCTGTTCACCTTGTTATTGTACTTTGTTGTTGTCATTGTTTGTTGTTTTTATGCTAGTTGTTTTCGTGTCTTTATATAGGATGCAAGACCCTTATTAGCATTATAATGCTACTTCTTGTATTCCTCAAATTTGGTTGTTAAAAAAAAAAAAAAAAAAAAAAAAAAAAAACACTATATTGCACGGAAAAAAGTACAAACTGCATATATATCATAATAATTATGACAAAAACAATTTAAACCATGGATCAGTCCACGCTTTTCAGGGGTAGCTTCATAATTGTGGAAGCTTTCAAGTTGAGATTCAGTCCAAGAAGTGAATCCTGCCTTTGCAGTAGCTTATAGTAGATCGTCTCTTTGCTTCCCCAGTATTGTCTTCAGAAGTGTAAGTATCCATTATATTCCCTGTTGGCATCATCTCCTTCTTCTTGGCAGTATCTTTCTTGGTTGCTAGTGTTCCCAGTGAATGTTCTGAAATCCATTATGTCTGTAATATACACACTGCCATATAGGTAGCATTCCCAAGAATTAAGTGTAAACTGGGGGGTAGGAGGTACTTCCATCTATGGTAGAATTGCCTATAATTTGTGAGGTTTACTTTGTTAGTGTCTATTTCATCTCCTGCTAGTCAGGCCCGTAGGCAGGGGGGGTTCGAGGGGGTTCGGTCGAACCCCCCTTTTGGCTCGAAAAGATTTTATATGCACCGCTTAACTGTGCATTTTAAGTGCCCTACCGTTTGAAATTGGTCCACTAGCCTCGATGCTATTGAGAATCACCGCCGTCAAAACAAGTCTGGTTGCAGCTATGCGAGTTTGTTCATGGAGGACCAGCGCGGAACGCTCGCGTAAGCTGTTTACGCCGCTGCGATGAAAGGACACGCGTAAATACGTGCGTAAATAAATCGCTATTTCAGGCGCTCGAGAGTTCACCAGTTGTCTTCCAATGATGTCACCCAACCTGCTGCTCTGCCAACCTTATAGTAGAGTAACCAATCAATTATCGGACACCCCACATTATCGGACGGCTGCATAGCACGAATGGGAGTAACAACGGCCCTTGTTTCTGATCCAGTAGGTAGGTTGATGCAACTGCTACGTGCACCCCAAATTTGAGCTTTATAGACCAGTGAATGCGGACGCTATGCCCCAATAAAGGGCGGTGTCCGATGGTCGCGACCATCGGACGAAACTACCGATCCACGGACGACGAAGTCCTATAAAGCGAGGGAGGCAGCACTGTCCACCAAACTTGGTTTTCAGCTGCAGCTATCCTTACTCTACCTAACCTCCAATTATCAGCGATTCTGTTGTTGAACGGAGAGAAGTGTCGCTTGAAGAAGCGCGCAGGTTCAACCCATCAATCATCGGACGAGAATGAGCATGCGTGTATGCACATTTTGACAAAGCACGTGAAATTGAAAAGGCTTTTGGAAGGTAAGAATCCTTCAAAAGTAGGTGAATAGTCTGACATAGTATGTACCAGTCGCTAGTGGTAAGTAGGCTACATACGAAGTGTGGAACGTGTGATAAGCTGTGTCATGCTGGAGAGAAGTATGCTATACCACGTTCCATGCACATTTCCAATATACAGGCTACTTGTCACACGTTCCACACTTCGTATACAGCCTACTTACCACTAGCTACTAGTACATACATATGTCAGACTATTCACCTACTTTTGAAGGATTCTTACCTTCCAAAAGCCTTTTCAATGTCAAAATGTGCATGTACGCATGCTCATTCTCGTCCGATGATTGATGGGTTGAACCTGCGCGCTTCTTCAAGCGACACTTCTCTCCGTTCAACAACAGAATCGCTGATAATTGGAGGTTAGGTAGAGTAAGGATAGCTGCAGCTGAAAACCAAGTTTGGTGGACAGTGCTGCCTCCCTTGCTTTATAGGACTTCGTCGTCCGTGGATCGGTAGTTTCGTCCGATGGTCGCGACCATCGGACACCGCCCTTTATTGGGGCATAGCGTCCACATTCACTGATCTATAAAGCTCAAATTTGGGGTGCACGTAGCAGTTGCATCAACCATAGATAGTACAGGAAGAGGATTGGAAACGAGTCACGTGAGCGCATTTCTCCTGTACTTTGAGATTCACTCCGCGTTGAAATCGTTAGCACCTTTTGGTGACGATTGCTTTGATCTGTGGCTACCATTCTACCTAGCCAGAGAAACTGTCTGAAGATTCATCTGCACAGACCAGCAGTATTTCTACCTGGTAAGTCCAATATAAGTAGTTTAGCAAGGTCAGTTAACGGCCAGCCCGCACTCTTGGTGGGCTGCAATTGGGATAGACTTTTCATAAATAGTGAGGAATTTTAACCTATACAATTACAATGGCGGATAAAATGTTGTGTGGGACATTTTCAGAGAAAAAGAGGTCAGCAGAAACATTCCATTGGGAAGTATATGTTTATGAGTAGCTGGGGTATTGCACAGTGTGATTGGTTTGAGAGGATCTGACAGTCAACAGCCAGTCTAAGTGTGAACAGGCTACACAGTGGCCATTTTTAGTGGTCTGTTGTGTGGGACTTTACTGAAGGGGAGGGGTGGTCACTGACTACCTGCTTACCTTCACAGAGTATGTCAAGTATAATAGCATTGCATCAACTAGTTATCTTGTGTTTAAGTTACATCTACTCATCCAAACCATGCCATGAAGTATATCACTGCAAAAACAAGTTGGTTGTTTTAACCACAGAGTGGTTACCATGGTTGCAGACAAGCTGGAGAGACAGTGGTTATGAGAGGTTTGCTTTGATATGGAAGTCTAATTGCATAAGGCAACCCAAGATGCAGCAGCCCAATTTAGCATACAACCACAATACACTGACAACCCTCAGAACATCTGTGAGGGAATCACCTGCTTGCATTAGGAGCATGAAAGGTCCTTGCTACAACTTTGAAGTGCATTTGTTGTGACTCATTCACAGATGTTTTGAAGGTTGTTAGTGTATTGTGGTTGTAAGAGGAACTGGGCAGCTGCATCTTGGGTTGCCTTATGCAATTAGACTTCCATATCAAAGCAAACCTCTCATAACCACTGTCTCTCCAGCTTGTCTGCAACCAGGGTAACCACTCTGTGGTTAAAACAACCAACTTGTTTTTGCAGAGTACAGGAGGTATACCATGATCTTTATGACCATGTACTACATGTACCCTTGTGTATGTACTGCCTCAATCTTAACTGAGATTTCAACCTTCAATTGCTTCTTGCAGATGGGAAGGAGAAAGTTCAAACTGAGTGTGAGGAAGAATGAGGAGCGGAAAAGATGGGGATTTTACGTTGTGCGGATACCACTCAGTGTGGTTTCGGTTTATCGAGTCTCTATCCCGAGAAATTTTCTATCTTTTCGGATGACCATACCTATAGAGATTTTCAAGGCTGCAGCTGCTGGTTCACTTAAATGTCTTCAAAGAAGGGTGTCCTCATTTGGGTCACTTCCAACAGGTAATGAAAAAGTACTGTGGTGATTGTGTACCACTGTTGTGTATGTGTTCTGATTGTATTATTATCATTATTGCTCCTAGGCTGGATAGATGCCACCAAACAGGTAGCTGTTTCTGGGAAGTTGGTGTTTTGTAGGCTGGAGACAAAGCAGTCAACATTGACTGCTAGTTTTAGCCTCCATGTTCAAGATGACTTTCAGTGGCATTTGTCATGTCATGGTCAGCAACTTCGGACAATATTATGTCCTCTCATTGAGCAGCTCCCTTCTACCCTCAAGTCACTTGCTAATATAGAGCAAGTGCTTACCCTGGTGAATGGTGCCAAGATCTGTCAAGGCAACCCAGATGAGAAGTTTCGGAGCTTGTCGATAGCGCGGAAGGGACGCTTCATGGATGCAACAGGTGTGTTAATATTCATTTGCTTGTTTGAAGTACTTTTTCATGTGCTATCAAATCTATCTCACAGGTGTTCACGTAGTTGCAGCTGAGGAGGTGACCTTGTCAGGCCATCCAACAATTTGGCATGAGAAGTGTGAGATCCTGATCGACTCATCACTGACACGATGTCCGAAGTGTGAGGCTCACCGAAAAGGGCTACACTCACTCCTATCTCGGATAGAGAATGGTAGTAACACCGACCGATCCGCACCGAACAGTCATGTAAACTATCGTTTCCTGTCAACCCCAGAGAAGATTGATCGCCTCCAACGTCTTCATTCTCTACAGCGTCGCACGAAACTGCAGTTGGCGCGACTATAAAGAAAGCTTGGTCAAGTTATAGAAGAAAAGGGAGTTGTAGCAGATGACAATATTCATCATGATCTTCAGGAGATTATGGAAGAGAACACACCTCATATAACTGAAGCTTTCCCTGAGAACTCCTTTGAGCAACTATTTTGGAAGCAACAGTTGAAAGCACTTCAACTTAAGGATGGAAGATCGATGTGATGGCACCCTTTGATGATTAAATGGTGCCTGTATTTGAGACATTTGTCTGGGAAGGCATACGAGACTCTACGGGCATCAGGCTGTGTCAAGCTCCCCTCACAGAGAACGTTGAGGGATTACACCCACTGTGTGAATGCGACCACAGGATTTTCAACTGCTGTTGACCAACAGCTCATGCAAGCAGCAGAGATCAGCACGTCCTGAATGGCAGAAGCATGTTGTGCTTGTAATTGACGAGATGTACATCAAAGAAGACTTGGTTTATGATAAGAACAGTGGTGCTCTTATTGGCTTTGCCAACCTTGGCGAAATTAATTCTCACCTTCTCCAGTTCCAAGCATCACTAGAGAGTAATGACACTTCAAACAGCAATGAACAACTGGCTAAAACGATGCTCGTATTTATGGTACGAGGTCTGTTTTCGTCGCTCGAGTTCCCGTATGTACAATTTCCATGCACCACAATATCAGGAGATCTACTGTTTGACCCACTCTGGCAGACCATTGAACGCATTGAACGGTGTGGCCTGAAAGTGCTTGCCATGACAGCAGATGGTGCATCGCCTAATCGTCATCTATTCAAAATCCACAACCCCTCTCCTGGTAGCTTTACTCACAAGGTTCCTAACCCATATTCCACAGATGGTAGGGATCTCCTATTTTTTTCTGACCCACCACATTTATTGAAGACGGTGAGAAACTGCTTTGCAAGCAAGTCACGGGCTCTATGGGTAAGTTTTCTAATTCCAAATTTAAAATGAACGTCTTACTGTTTGTTGTTATTTTAACCAATCTTTTCTGTGTACATAGTGCAAGGGAAGTGAGATCAAGTGGCAGTATATTGTTGATCTCTTCACCGTGGAAATGGTGCACAGACAGATACTCCTGGGATACCTTGTTTGACCCATAAACTCAAGTACGAGCATATCCACCTTACTTCTTTCGTAGCCCTTTGGAGCGTTGTGTAATCTTCTTCTGCTGTTGCTTATAAAGTTCAAGATAGCACTTGACAAACGAAAAACCTCGAATGGTTACCCACATGTCAACAATCATTTTTAGTAGCATCAATGCTACATCTTCCGACATGTCGACTGCTATCATGCACCACTGGAATTGGACGTCCTCACTGGCACAGATTCTTTGAGTCAGTTCATGTCTTCTTCCGTCAGTTACTGCTTTGAGATTGTCCACTCTATAGTGACTACGCACCACTCCTTCAATAGCAGTGAACAACATAAAGGCTTCTGTGTTCACATGAATTAGACAACCTCTGTCGACTAAGTCTATCCAATCACCTGATGATGGTTGTTGATGCTGTGGTGATGCCTCTTCATCTTCAGAATAATGGGCACTCTCATCCTCCAAGAGCTCCCATAGAGCAAGCAAAAGTTCCTGCTGTAGAGGACTGTGTGAGGCAGTGATCTTCTTTCGCACAGCACGCCAAACATATCCAGCCACATACCTCATGGCATTGGCTTCATCATATCCTAACGATGTTATTTCTTCCGAGCACTCAGAAGGTTGAGTATCGACAACAGGAAATTTCTCCTTGACTAGCTCTTTGAAAATCAAGTTGGTCAAATGTTGGTAAAGCGTTGGTAATGGTTCTGTGTCTGCCTCATTCAAAAACTGAACCCACAGCTGGATGAACTTGCTAGAGGTTCGCAAGGTGTGATATTGGCCCCACATCTTCTCTCTACTAGTTTGCAAAGTTTTAGAGCTCGAGGTAAAAGCTCTACTAAGTTCTGTGGTGATGGCATGTGCAAATGCCTCCACCTTCTCTTTGTGTTCATCCTTCTCCATCCACGAAAGTAAACTGAGTGCTGATTTTCTGGAAGCTTCAGCAAGTGTTGAAGGGATCTTGAAATCTTCATCATCAACAGTGATGCTGACCGCCTTCTTAAGCAGTTGGAAAGACGCTGATGAACAAATGAAAATGTGTACAAATATCAATATCTGCTAGCCCACCATTTCTACTACTGATGGATTTATCTTTACTGGTTGCCCTCCCAAGTATACAATGTCTACACAAATTATGTCTATCATGCTGTAGCAGAAAGCAGACTTACAGAATTCAGCAACCGTTGCCATCATAGCACATGAATGTCAGTAAGCACTAAATAGAATAAAACGCGGAAGTGCTCTGCGGGTGTGGCTTGCGACAACTTCCGTTACAACGCGGACTGCAGGCGCTAATAGCGCTAATTACGTCTTGTTTCCAATCCTGTTCCTGGGGCTATATTATCTATGCATCAACCTACCTACTGGATCAGAAACAAGGGCCGTTGTTACTCCCATTCGTGCTATGCAGCCGTCCGATAATGTGGGGTGTCCGATAATTGATTGGTTACTCTACCTTCTCTCTTGGAAAATTCGAAGTCAGCTAGCTTAGCAAATGCGTACGTGGACAGCCAAAGCAATACTCCGCGAACCATGTAGCTACTACGGCTCTGCTTCTGTCCCAAAATGGCCTCAGAAGCAATCTCAGAGCATCTAATTTCTAAAATTTTCATGGGGGAGCATGCCCCCAGACCCCCCTAGTCTTGTATGCTTATGCTTTTGCATGCTTATGCATGCATACATACACATACCCATCTAACCCCCCTTTTAAAAATCCTGGCTACGGGCCTGCTAGTGATCATTTAATGATGAGATTTTGATTTGCAGAAGTAGTGTGAATGAAAGATCTATTAGAAGTAATTTTGTGAACAGAAGATTGATAATTGAACCAAAAGCGCAAATTCTAGTGAGTTCATCAATTTAGTGATTACACTACAAACAATGTTTCCAGGTTACTTTTGTCTCTGAGTGGAATAAAACCAGGAATGTGGAATTGAAGCAGCAAGCAGCTAACTGTGAGCAGCTAAACTGGTTGAATTAACTTTTAACCCTATGTGTACCTAGCTAAAACTAAAAGATGCAATACACGATAAAATGGTATCAGAGCTACTCATTGAGAGTACAAAATTAGTTTTGTTTTCACTGACACTTCTTGTCAGACTTCTCATTCTGGTGCAAGTCACACATGAGTGATGTTTGGGATGTTGTGACTTAGAGGCGAGATAATGGGTGGGGCTAGTCTCGAACCCAGACTCCAATACCTCCTCCCTATATTATCTATGCTCCAATTTACTGAAGCCCAGCAAATACTTCAAAGCAAAGGCTTAGCTTTTAGCAGAATCCATAGCAACAGCTAGCCCATGGTGTGAGGCTGTACTATATTCATCAGACCCCCCTTTTCTCTTTGGAAGGGGGTTTGGGTACGAGACCAGGGTGGGGCTGAATGACTTGGCAAATTAATACCAGGCCTATTTTTAGCAAGTTCGTATGACATCATAGCAATTATGTTTATATAAGGAAATCAGTAGTGACAGTACAGGCTATTCGCATCACCTTCAGAGAGGATGGCAACTACCGCACAGGCTACTGACCGCCTAACGCTGAGTGCAGCGGCAGAATTCGCCTGCTACTCTCCCTCCAAGGAGCAATCGTGTTGGGCTATAGCCTCCCTGCGCGCGCCGCTGTACGAGCCAACTTCTCGCTCTCCAGTGGACATTGCTGCCGTAATCGACAAGAGCGGCTCCATGCGAGGGACGAAGCTCGATTTAGTCAAGAAAACTCTACTTTTTGTCATCGATCAGTGTGAGTATACTTGCCTATGATCCAGTGTGATACACCTATCCCGGCCCCTCCCACACAATGATGCCACACACACACACACACTTGCACTCTCCCTGTGCTATGCAGTGAAGGAGTGTGATCGTCTCTCTCTGGTGACCTATGACACGGGAGTGACACTGGAGTTTGGTCTCACCAGCATGACCAAGGCAAACAAGGATAAGACCAAGCTGCTCGTACAATCCATCAGAGACGGCTCGTGCACCAACCTCTGTGGGGGACTGATGGAAGGTGAGATAAGCATGACAGTCCTACAGTGATACTTGATTGACATCCAGAAATAAGATGTGTAATTGTGTCCCAAAATAGCAGGTGTACATGTGTAACATTTGAGGCCCATCTTGACTTAAGTGCCACTAAGGTCTGAGAGTGGCCATTGTTCAACAATGTGAGTGCTGCATAGTGCAGAAAATCTATTTTGGGTCAAGAAACTGCTCTTGTAGCATCCACTTCTGTTGTTCCAGCTGCTTCATTGTGAGCTGTGCTGGTAGTATTTCCCCGACATCACTTCCTATAGTGGGACTGTCTTCAGGAGAGAATATTTGCTTTGATAGCAAACTTAGCAATAGCATCTTTCCCATTGTTTCAAGAATAAGTATCTATTCCAAGCAATGAGCAAACCATGACTGATTGGATGATAACAACAGACCCATACTGCACATCACTTGGTGTGCTCTCCCCCCGAAGGTATGCAGCAGATTGTTCTTACTGCTGGTCAGGAGGGTCGAGCGCAAGTGCAATCAGTGCTCCTGTTGACTGATGGGCTTGCAAATGAGGGAATCAAGAGTAAGGATGGGATCCTGGGCGAGATGAGGAAGCTACAGGACAGCAAGAAGGTGAGGGAAGTGGAGAGAGAAGAGGAGGGGGAGGAGTACATCACCAGTAACTATGGTGAAGTCACACCAGCTACGCTTGATGGTTGGGGATAAATCACCACCTTGCACATTTTTCTCGTATGTGTACCTTAGAAAGCTGAATTTAGTTTTTTAAAGTAATGGTTGGGCTGCACACCACGTGTGGACAGTAAGTAAGGTTTTCAAACAGCTGCAAACTCCCAGTAGCCATATGCTGATGGCTACAAGATAGTTATGACCAAAAAGGGCAGCCAGATATGATAACGAGAGCTAGTAGTTGTGTGGATGAGCCAGGCTGCCCACTCACTAGTTTCATAGTTTTAGTGAATACCAGAGATAATTAGCAATTTAGTGTTCGAGTTGAATAGCTGAGTAGATGTTTAGCATAGATGCAATTTACACGTGCTTCTACTTTTTCTCAATAAGCTGCTTCATACGGACTATGTATGACAGGTCATGCAGGCTCTGTGTGTAAATACACAATAGAGATCAGAAAGAATCTGTTAGACTTAGCAGAAGACAGTCTCAGACAAACACTGTTGCTACAGCCAATCATGCATGCATGGTCTGTGTGCTATGAGTGAGCTGCTTACTTGCGTTTTCCCATGATGATGAAGCACCTGGCTAGTTATACCAACATGGTAATATTTGCACTGGTAGGAAATCTGTTGCTGTACAGCTGATACACTATGCATTCCTCTCTCTCTCTGCAGTTTGAGGGCACAGTGTACACCTTTGGGTTCGGCTCTGACCATGACTCCACCTTGCTGGAGGCTATCTCCACCCAGGGGGGAGGTGTCTACTACTACATTGACTCCAATGAGAAGGTGTGTGTGTGTATGTGTGTGTGTGTGTGTGTGTGTGTGGGTGTGGGTGTGTGTGTGTGTGTGTGTGTGTGTGTGTGTGTGTGTGTGTGTGTGTGTGTGTGTGTGTGTGTGTGTGTGGGTGTGTGTGTATGTGGGTGTGGGTGTGTGGGTGTGTGGGTGTGTGTGTGGGTGTACGAAAGTAGTCAGTGCAATGTGACTAGAGGACTATGAGACTGAGTGTCTCAAACTCACAGCTGATTTAGTTGGTACCAAATGCTTTCACAATTGACTAAGCTGCCTATGATTGATTTACTTTACTGGATTAGTCCCCGCAGAATGCACATTCACACTCATATTATGTACTTCTCTTGCTGTCCTTTCTCGTCGCCCCCCTTACACCCACCCCTCCTCCGCCCCTCTTCCCCTCCACACCTGACCCTCTTCTCCACACCCACCCCTTTTCTTCCCTCATGTCCACCCACTTCACACCCTTTCACCCCATGTCTTTCCCTCCTCCCTTCCCTCCTCAGATCCCTGAATCCTTTGCGGACTGCCTTGGTGGTCTGCTCAGTGTGGTGGGACAGAACCTCTCTCTGAAGTTGGAGGCACAGGGTGAGAACACCATCATAGCTGTGCACGCAAACAGAACGGTAAACTGGACAACTGCTAACAAGACGTGAGTTGAAGAGGATGCTTGTCTGTCAAGTGGAACGTTTTCACTTGCAGTTTCATATTTTGCACACACTTAAGACAAATCCCACAATCACTCATATACCCATACATACTAAAAGAATGCCGACCCATGAAAGAGTGCCCACCCTCAATGTTTGACTCTAGGGTCAAAGTTTACTACACCCACCTTGGAGCAAACTTCAGTGTGGCTAGATTATGGGAGCACACATGACATTTTGTGAAGCACAACCTCAAGCACTATGCATACATATCTGAAGTAAGAAACTTTGTTCTATACTTTACCAAAGGTTATTACAAGATGGCTTTGTGTAGACAGATGTAGCTAATTCGCCCACACTCGCTAGCTACACCACACTCACTGGTGACATGTTGCCATTCAGTATGTTACATTTCGGCTTTGAAGGCTGGTAGCTCTATTATATGTTATTACCCATTCAAGCATTTGCTTTCAACTCCACCGGGGTGACAGGCATTGAGTCACTATAACATACATGAGTGTCCTCTTTAGCAAACTTGTACTGATGCTCCACTCATGGGCACTCTTCCATGAGTATATGTATGTATAATTATGGCTTTGTCTCTCCCTCTCTTCCTCACAAACACTCACACTTCCTCAGCTGTGAGATCCCACTAGGAGATATCCAGTCGGAGGAGGAGAGGGACATTGTTCTGGAACTGAAGCTTCCCGTCCTCCCCTCCCCCCAGCCAGACACCACTCTTGTCACAACACTGTCCTACTTCAATGTCATCACCTCAGCTCTGGATACACTCACAACCGAGCTGACAGTCAATAGGACTGGTATGTGTTTATGTGTATGCATGCCACACTGTAATTTTATAGCCGAATGCCCTCTGTAACGACTGGTTGTTGTAAAAATCCAGTATCTTTTTGGTAGGAAATGTTATACAGGCAAGTTTGTGACATACTAATTTTATTCATGAACTTGTACCCGTAACCTTAAGCTTGTGTGTCTGGGATTAGAAGAAATCCAGGTTTCTATACAACTGTTGACATGGGAAATTAGAGCCTCTGTATCATCTGTTAGCATGGTTCTTGAGTATGTGAGGGTTGTGTTCTGCAGATGGAGAGAGAGGAGCACCAAATGTGCAGGTGGACACACAGAGAAACCGTATCATAGCAACAGCAGCACTGAAGAAGGCAGAACCCCTTGCTGACCAAGGTATAAACATTCCTCACTCAATGTTCTGAAGCAGGACGATGGGAGCTTAATTAGCTGTAAATTTTCTTAATCATGTCTATACGATGATGCTGCTGCTGCAAATAGTTTCAGTTTGATACACACTTTGATAATCAAATAGGCAAGTTGGCAGAAGCAAAGAAAGTATTGAAGGATGCTATTGCCACCCTGGAGGGCTCTGTGACAGCCCAGAGTGACTTCTGCAAGGTGTGCTTATAGTAGCCTCGTTCCCAGGCTCTCCCCTCGCCCCGGGGAGAGCCTGGGAACGAGGCTATGCTTATAGTACAGTGAATGTTTATCAATGATCCAGGTGCAAGGTGTGCTTATAGTACAGTGAATGTTTATCAATTGTAGTGATCCAGGTGCAGTTCAAGGAGGAAACACCCTAATTTACACGGTTTGCACATGCATTAATTAGAATTTTGTTACGACATACAGACACAGTGGAATACTGATTAACAGACACCCCTAATATCACAGACACTTACAAAAATCATGACTAGCCTTCCATTGTGCATGCTGAGATTCGTTGGACTAGCACACGGCGGAATAGTTATTGACCTGAAGATCGGCACAGTCCATTTGAAACATCAATAAAATTTCTATTCCACCGTGTGTTAGTCCAACAAATCTCAGCACATAGGTTACTGCGGCACCATGTCTCTCAATAGCCTTCCATTCACTTTCAATAATAGCAGACACCCCACTAACAGACACTTATTGCATTCCTGCACTCCCAATTGTACAACGACCTCAATCTAGCACAGCCATTTGGATCGTTTGTACATATTGTTGTTGTCCACTTTATGCAGGCCCTCATTGAGGATCTAAAGAGAAGCTTGGACTCCATGAAGTCTCGAGAGGAATACCTCGGACATGGGAAGCTGTACATGCATAGCAAGTAAGTGGCTATGCCCTAGATCATTATATTGAAGTTTCTAGTCACCTGACTGAATACATAAATGAGTATATAGCTATAGCAATTTATCAAAATGCTGTCTAGGGGAACAACATCACCATTGCTTGCATTATGGAAAATTTCCTAATGCAAGAGTGGCTATATTCATAGCCTCATTTCTCCCCAGCTTTCTCCCCAGCTTTTGTCACATACTGTACGTATGTGACCAAAGCTGGACACGTGCAACAGAAGCTGGGGTGAGCCTAGAAACGCAGCTAAGAGTGGCAGTGAGATGGCTTGCATCATCAGTGGCGATAGGAAACAATCTGATGAGGGACTAAGAAACAGTTCAGTGTGTCTACAGAAAACGAAAACAACTTCGTCAGGCAAGGCGAGGGAGCTTGAGAACTGCTTAACTTTTCAAGCTAAAGCCAACCATCACGTGTTGTCAATGTGCATACATGTGCATGTGTGTGTGTGCAGAAGCAGCGGAGGTGCCAATTTGCCAAAGTGCTAAGAACAATTGCATGAACTAGGCATCATGCATAATGCCATGTGTGATGTGACTCTGCAACATTTATGTAAGGAGCATGAAAGGGGGCTTGGTGCATAGTCTACAGTATTTACTGTGTCCACCTTCTGTTTTTGGCAGGATGCAGACACACTCCGTCCAGCGATCCAACTTTGTGGATGACCATGCCTACTACCAGAACAAGAGCAAACTTAGCTACAGAGCAGCCTCCCACAAGTGAACAGCACGGAGGATGCATGCAGCAGCTTTGGAAATGGTTATGAAATTAATGGCAATGGAATTTATATTGTATGACTGTTAGTTTTACAATGAGACTACTCATGGTTTTTAGTTGATTAGTTGTCAGAATTTATCTTTCATATATTTACATTTCCTTCGTTGTTTTTCCTGATTGAGACAATTATTATACTGTTATACTTCATGTACAGTGTACGTTAACTGGCTACATGCAGGCATAAGGAGCAAAGCAAGGTGCTGAAGTGGACTCACAGTAAACCCTGCAAATCCAATGAAAGCTAGAACCATCAATTATACTCTAGTGCAAGTCTGTCCTAGTCTCGAGGAGCCAGACCCAAGTCTGTCCCTGGTTTTATAATATCCTCCAAGACCTGATGTGGAGAGGCATGCATGTCTATTACATATCCAGGCTACCTACAAACTGCTGTATGTAAGAGCCAGCTGGAGGAATCAAGAGTTAGTAATTTAAGTGAGAATTGTGTACAGCATCGTATACCCTCAGGTGAATAAAGAGAGGAGAAATAATCTGCATGGGGTTCCTCCTCCTGCATGTTGGACGTAGCTCATCAGCATGTGCAGTGAATCAACAAAACATAATGCACACAAATATTCAGTACAGGGAAGTACATGCAGAACATATGCAGGTACGTATCAAAGGAGCATAAGTGCAAGATGGGGCATTACACTGTCCAGCTAGGCAATGGTTAATCACTGAATGCCATGTCCAAAAGAAGCTGTGTGTCCTGGCTGGCACCAACCTTGCCTCTCATACTCCAGCCGCTGACCTGACCATTGTACACAGTCTTCTTATTTCTAACGTCCACAATTTGAAGTATTCCATTGTTTGTAGTCACGTAGGGATCATAATCTGGCTCAGGCCATGCTAGGGCATAGTAACCTCTAGAAGACGAGTAGGTCGCCAGAAAGTTATTGGAGTAGAAGGGCACAACTAGACTCACAAGACGCTCAAACTGCCATGTTTGCTGGTTTATTCGGCCAACATAGATCGTCTGGCTTGTAGGTTGAGAGTCACCCATTGTCTGCTTTGGCTTGCCCCACCCGGCCTGATATTCCATGGCATACAGTTCTCCAGCCAGAGTGTCCAATTTCACACTGCAAACCTTGTACTCGGCCAAAACAGAATGATTCGTTACTTTCTGGTTCATGATATCAATGATGTTGAGGACATTGGTGTAACCATTACTGGTTGCAAAGTCCACAGTGAGAGCATAGAGAACTTTGTTTTCACTGTCATATGAGTAACCATTTCCCACCTTATCTGAGACGGATGATACATTCATGAGGGATGTGAAGTTGCCAGTAACCCAGTCAATGGAATTCAGCTTTTTGGTATACCCATCTATGGCTATGAGGGTCTGTTTCTCAGTGTCCATACTGAGGCAACGGTACATGTCATAGCCTCCCTGTGTGGGAATATGAGATACCTCTCTTGTCACGAGGTTGATTGCATAGAAATATGGGAGACCCATATACTGACCTGTATGTTGAATGAGTGTAGGATATATTCCTACTATGTAAGAGGAAATCAGACTTCTGTTCAAGCATATTCTAGCACATGTACTATAGCCACATGGTACATGCATAATAGACACTGCTACAGCCTCTGGTGACAATGACTTTCTCAATAAACAAGCCGTTAATGACAGAACGTTAGCATCCGTATGCTATACGGTATTTATACCAGCCCTGACCCAACCCTAACCCCACCCTAACCATATCTGCCATTAATGGAAATCCTCAATAAGGCCACACTCATGTTATAATTTGTACGTATCAATACATAAATTCTACAATTATGTATATATAGTGCATGTAAAATTTATACACTGCTATGAGCAATCATTTAGCACATGACCACACCCTTCTGTGTGAAGGGTGTGGCTTGTAAGATCCCGAACCCAGTTCTTCTGGGGCTGTTCAGCAGTCTGTCAACGAATTCTCACCAAATGGCTATAGAATGTGTACTCACCAACAAAAATGTGCCTTTTGGTGTCCATGGTAGAGTAGCCTACGATCTCCACATTGACTGAACATCGTCCCAAAGCGAGACTCGAAAACGTACGTGTGCTGGCTTCCCCAGTGTTCCCTATCTCCCACACGTCAACGTACCTAGTGGTCTGATTACGAAGCATGATGTACAGGCCACTACCAGTGGCAGCTTGGCTGACACGAACTGCTACAAGCGCGAACAAAAGTAACCTTAGATCCATCTCTTTTTGCAAACACAAAACCGCTAATCATGTGATCATAGTTCCCAGATCCGGAGCAGATGGGGGCCTGGGAACGAGACTGATTTCCGTCTGATAAGTGGGTGTAAACTGAATCTACCAAATTTCACCCTGGTTTTGCATTGCAGTGGGTTCCATTGGGTTATCATTAGCATTCAGGCTGGCCCACAAGAGGCAACTGCATGACTGACAATCAATGAACCACATTAGTCTCACGGAGCCAGACTCAGTCTCACACGAAAAGCGTGAGAGTCTGGCTCCGCGAGACTAGGACCACATCTCCCTAAAAAAAATTTTTTAAAGGCGGGCCTGGATGTCATACACAGTCAGCAGGCAGGATACATTTGGTGAATACCAGGGATCATCATCTGTGCTGGGCTGACCAGGCATGCTATCAGTAAACAGATCCACTGCAACTTCAAGATGACGTGCCATGTAGTTTGGTGCCTACTGTTGATGACATGCTACAATATACGTACAGAGGGTGAGAAAAACCTGGTTGAGAGCCAGCTTCTTGAAGACAAAGGCTGAATGCTTATAATTATGAGCATCCATGGTTGATAAATACAATTTTTGATATTGTATGTCCCTGATGCTATCCCTACACAGGGCTACTAACTCTGATAGGGTTTGAGGTAGGGTGTAGCCATGAATAAGCCCCACACAATGTTTGAGAGTTTTTGCTTCACATTCTTTCTTCCTTTTTTGACATAGAGTTGCTGCCAGCATGCTGTAACAAACTATAATTATACAGCTAAGTTTTACACCAGCCCTCGTACGTGACGTCATTGTGCAAGTCAGCCATTATACCGCTACAGTGCAGCTGCATGCATGCACACCTGCTACCACAATGTATTTATACAGCTGCATTCAGTGCATCCCTACTGTAGCAAACCAATCCATACCATACACGTGGCCAGGAATGATTACATAACAAGTGATAATGCTTACATATTCATGATGCTATCTAGCATAGTTGGTTAGTCACACCATAGTGTCTGTGCTTACTCTACATCTCCCCCTCCACGCCTTCACTTTCAAACTTGGATGAAGGCGATTTCTTCAATGAGGCGATTTGGCCTTGTGTGACGGCGAGCTGAGCGCCGTAGTGGCTGTGGAGGTGGGTGGTTAGGGTCAGGATCAACTGTTTGAAGTGGTCCGGCTGTGTCTGGTGGTAACACAGGTGGGACCCGGCGTCGCAGATAACGACGATTTCTCACCAAGACACGACCACCGGCAGTCTTTACAAAGTATCGGCGATAGGGACCAATGGCTGTGACCACACCATAAATGTCCCAGAGTTTTGTGATCGTGTTTTGGATGGCCACTCTAGAGCCAACTCCAATTTCGGGGAGTGCCCTCGCATGCTGATTGTAGTAGTGCTCTACTTGTTCTGCATTGGTTGTGGCACACTGCTCAGCCTCCTCTACACTTGTCTGCCATCGTGGTGCAAAAGCTCGGCGGTGGGCTGGCAGTGTGTCTTGAATTGGGTGTCCAAATAGCTTCTGTGCTGGTGAGAGTCGATCCCGCTGAGACGGTGTGTTGCGGTATTGCAAAAGAGCTCGAGTGAGTGTCCTTTCGTCAAAGCTGTCACGCTTCCACGCTGCTCGGATGATCTTTTTCATCGATTTGACTGTGGCCTCGGCCTTCCCATTGCTCTGTGGGTATCTTGGGGATGAGGTAATGTGTTGGAATCCCCACTCTTTAGAAAAACCATTGAATGACTTGGATTTGAACTGGGGGCCTTGGTCTGACCAGACAACGTCTGGTGCTCCAGTGTGACAGAATGTTCTGAGGAGGGTGTTAATGAGTTGAGGAGCAGTGGTATTGTTGCCCATGTGAATGATGTCAGGCCAGTTGGTGTAACAGTCCACGATGATGAGGAAGTTCTGCCCTGCATACGAGCAAAAATCCACTGCGATTTCTTGGAATGGTCTGGATGGTCTCGGCTTCATGATGATTGGCTCCTTCCTCTGTGATGGTAAGTGGTCTTGGCATTGCTTGCATGATACTATTAGGTTTTCGATGTCGTTGTTTATTCCGGGCCAATAGGCGACGAGTTTGGCACGTAGTTTTGTGCGGACGGCTCCTTGATGTGATGCGTGGAGCTCTTGTAAGACCTGGGAGCGCATTGAGGATGGGATTAGCAGGCGGCAACCATAAACAATGAGGCCGTCGTCCAGAGTGAGTTGGCTGCGGACGTTCCAATAGCGCCGACATTGCTCTGGGAGCTGGTGGCGGTGGTCTGGGAAGCCATTGCGGATGTAGTGTTGGATTTGTTGGTATTCTTGGTCGGCTTCAGCATGTCGGCGGAGGTCTTGTAGGCGAAGGCTGCTGATGTTACTAGCGGACGCGGCTCGGATCTCTGCAATGGATGATGCGGGGTTGTTTTGTGAGTCGCACTCTGCCATCAGCTCATGTGGCAGGGGGTCGGAGACGGGGTTTCGAGAGAGAGCATCTGGGGCGTTGTTCAGAATGCCCTTGATCCACTGAGCCGTGAAGTTGTATGCCATGATCTTGCCTTTGAGGCGCTGGAGGCGTGGATTCTCGATCTCGTCTAGTCGGTGATTGTTGAGTATCGGTATGAGGGGGTGGTGATCGGTAACGACAGTGAAGTGGGGGAGACCCGCGAGGAATAGTTTGCACTTGGTGATCGCCCATGACACGGCTAAGAGCTCCAGCTCAATGATAGCGTACCTGGACTCTGCATCAGATAGGAATCTGGAGCCAGCCTGGACGAGGGCCCAGTTGTCACCGTTCTTTTGTTGCAACACAAACCCGAGTCCCTGACGACTGGCGTCGGTGCAAAGGCGTGTGGGCTTGTCAGGGTCGAAAAAGGAGACAGTGGGGGCGGATGTGAGAGCCTGCTTGGCAGAGACAAAGGCTTTGTCGAGGTCGGGGGACCACACAAACTCATTTTTTGTGCTTAGTAGTGGTCGCAAGGGGGCCATTAGGTCAGCGAGGGTGGCTGTGCTTGCTGAGAGTTGGTTGGCGAGGCCGCAGAAGGCACGGAGGTCCGTGCGGTTAGCTGGGGTGGGGAAGTTGGAGATCGCATCGGTTATAGACTTATCGACGCTGTAGCCTTGTGATGACAGTGTGAATCCAGCGAAAGTGACCTGTGGTTGGGCGAACTCGCATTTGTCAGTGTGATGTGAAATGTTTCGCCATCCATGGTCCTGACCTGTCCGTCAAAGATGGATGGGAACTCACCCCTGACGTCGGGGGTAAGAGCTGGCTGGTTGGTGGTGGTGGCAGCGATGTGCGGGGCGACGGCTGGTACTGGATTGGGGTAATGCTCGGGAAGGACGGTCAATCCCTTAGCGGCCTTCCAGGACAGCAATGTCCCAGTGACATTGGGGTAGATGTGGAAGTCATCGGTATGCACATGCGTCCCAAGGGAGAGCGTTACGGGAAGTTTCCCAATGGGGCTCATGGTGGTTCCATTGACGGCTTGAGGGATGATTGTTGACGGTAGGAGGTTGTCGGGGTGTTCGTGGAGCTGCTGTAGTAGAGCCGTGCCTCCAACACAGATGTCTGCTCCAGAGTCCGGTAAGACTTGCAGTGCTGCGTGTCCATTGAGGGAGGACATGTGGACGCTGATCATGGGAGCTGGTTCGAAGGTGGATGGGGGGTTGAGTTTAGTGGAGGCCATTAGTGGTGTGGCGGAGACGGTGCGTGCTCCTGGTGCGGTAGGGGTTGGCAGAGTGGGAGGATGGTATGGTTGTTTGGGTGTGAGTGGTTGTGGTCGTCGTCCTCGGCACACCCTTCCAAAGTGGCCAACCTTCTTACATAGGTGGCATGTGATGTTGTAGGCTGGGCAACTTTGGCGACCACCATCGTGGAGCCCGGATCCACAGCCAGGGCAGGATCTGCCAAGAGGGGGTCTCGTAAGGTTAGGTTGTCTTCGGAGGGTTTGTACATTAGCAGGCTCACGTGAGGTGTTGGCGATCTCTGCTCGTTGTTTCTTGGCAGCCTCTTGAGCACGGCAGGTAGTGATGGCTTTGTCCAGAGTGAGGTCTTTCTCTTGAAGGAGGTGTTCCACAGTGTCGCCGTCTAGGAGGCCCTCGATGATCTGATCACGAATATTCTTCTGAGTGCAGTTGTCTGAGCAGAACTTGCAGGTCTTAGCCAACTCCCTAAGGCTGACTAGGAAGTCGTCGAAGGTTTCTCCCGGCTGCTGTACGCGGCGGCGGAACGTACGTCTCTCCACGGATTCGTTGATGTGACCTTCCACGTAACGTTGAATGGCCGCGATGATCTCTGCTACTTTGCCTCGCTGGTCGGCACTGAGGCCAAGGTTTTCGACGATGGTTACGGTTTCGCGAGAGAAACACAAGGTTAGTGCTTGTACCTGTTTGGCGTCCTCTTGTGTGGCGAGGCCTGAGAGGCTGAGGTAGGCCTCCCACTGTGTCTTCCATGCCTTGAAGTCAGCTCCCCTGTCGACTTGTAAGTCGAGTTTGGGCAAGTCTCCAGGTCGAAATGCGTAGGACATGGTTGGTATCGATCAGGGAAGTGCGCTCTTCAGTCCTTTTTAGCTCGCAGTGCCATGTAGCAAACCAATCCATACCATACACGTGGCCAGGAATGATTACATAACAAGTGATAATGCTTACATATTCATGATGCTATCTAGCATAGTTGGTTAGTCACACCATAGTGTCTGTGCTTACTCTACACCTACCTAGGAGGAATCACCACAATGAAGTGTTTCCTCCTCATTGTTGTGGTCTTTCTGATAGAATCACATGCCAGTAGTGGCCTGAGAATCACCAACACTGCAGTGTTAACTACAATATAAGTGCACTACCAGCACTTAGTTCACAAGAACATGAGGTGCAGGTGCAAAACCTTAAGTGGGCATGATGAAATCATGTCTTAGTGGGCATGCAGTGGGGCAAAATAAGTTTGTGCAACTTTTGGTAGCAAGAACATCGACTGACTGTGTGAGCCAATCAGAACTTAATTCAAAAACTTCTGCAATTTGATCAGACGGCATGGTTCTTAGTCTTTGCAGCCAAAAGTTGCAAAACACAGTGCAGTTAGCATTATTTCTCCTTAGCATACTCTTGCTATATATAGTTGTAGTTAGTCGTGGCACTTGATTTGTAGAGAGATTGTAAACTATACACAACTGCTATCTTAGCTTCATGTTAGATCAGGTATGCTTGCCATTTCTGTAGAAAGCCCATGCATAGACTTATTAGCTATGACACAATTGAGAAAATTCAGGGGATAGTACACATAGCTAAGTATAAACATCCTATGCCTAATAGTCTCAAACTATAAACAGTCTTTACCTTAGCTAAAGTACTGAAGCACAAAGTTGTTACTGCTATACTGATTGTCAATTTGTGGGGTGATGGCCAAAGATATATGGACGAACAAGAAAGGCACCTATGACTATGGCTATAATCCCACTAAATGCATAGGAAATGCTTTGCCACAATAGAGGTTTAGCACCTGATCCGGTTGGCTGCATGCTTGGCACACTTTGTGGCATGTTTGGTGGAATGCTCTGAGAGTATTGGAAGAAGTTTTCTGGGTCATACATTGATTTGATATTCATGAGCCTGTCCAGATTGCCAAGGAAGTACCTCTCATTGGGTGTGGTGATGTTGATATTGGCATAGTTTCGATAGGATCCATTACCCATAAACTGAGTCATGTTTGCATAAAAGCGATCCAACCACTGTATCATGGCTGTCTGGTTGCACGGTTCCACAAAGTAAGTGAGGTACTGGTAGCCAAAAAGGTTGTCACGATGTGGAAAAGCAGTTGAATCACTTTCAACCGCATTGATTCTTCCTCCAAGGGAGTCCATCTGTACTGATGCATTCATACATCCCGCAACATTCACAACATTCTGTATGTTGTCAATCATTGTCTGCATGCCCTCGGTTGACAGAGGTTTTGATCTTGGCTGGTAGCCTGAGTTCATATTGAAGGGATGGCCACAACACTGTGTAGGTAGCTGGAGGCATCTCTCGAAATCTTCATTAGTGCCACAATTGTTTTCCATTGTGCAGCCGGCCCAAAAGGCAAGAGCACCAGAATAATTTGCTGGGGCATAGTTACATATGGTATAATCTGAATTGGTATTGTATCCCCTCGGAGTTGTATTCGGCAAATTATTTATGAAGGTATTCCGGAAATGCTCTAGAAAATCATTCATAGCCGTTGCAGTTCCTGATGCGTGTGCAGCAACATGAAGTCTGGTCGGTGTGATAGTTATCTGAGTCCAGATGTACTCACGATCAATAAAGTATTGAGAGAGAGTGTAGTTCTGCCATGCTTGAAATACCTCAAGCCAGTCTTCTGAATTGTTGTAGTAAATTATAATGTCTGCATTTTGCTCTGGGATCTCAAAACGCTGAAGTGTTACTTGATAGACTATTCCAAAATTGCCATTTCCACCACCACGCAGTGCCCAGTAGAGGTCTGGGTTAGTGATATTATTAACCACCAAGACGTCTCCAGTTGCATTCACCATCTCATATTGAAGGATGTTATCACATGCCAGTCCATATTGACGTCCAACAATGCCCTGCCCGCCTCCAAGTATTAGTCCAGAAAGACCAACCGTTGGACATGTACCCCCAGGAAATAAGGACCGGGGGAGTGACGATTGAGTGAGGTTCCAAAGGTTGGAATATACTTCAATGAGGGTATTTCCAACTCCCATGACAACGGTATCTGCTACAGGAGATGGTTGAAATGTTTTAATTTGGCTGATGTCAATAACAACACCTTTGCTTACTGCACAGAAAAAAACTGGTGTGCTATTTGGGTGAAACTGGTGTGCCAAATAAGCACAGAGTGTGCTATTGTATATCTTTAACACACTAAACGGTCAAATCCAGCACTGGAGTGTGCTAAAATGGCATGTTCTGCTGTGCTACATAACATATTAGCACATGCAAGCACTAATTTCCCTATTAGCACCCTCGGTTTGACACACCACATGTGCTAGTTCCTCATCACCAAAACTGTATGACACACTACATGTGCTAGTTCCTCATCACCAAAACTGTATGACACACCACGTGTGCTAGTTTCTCATCATGATCAGCACACTAACACAACAACTGCATGGGACACACTTGTGATAGTTTGTGTATATAAAAGTTAGTTAAATTTTCATTTTTAACAGGAAAAGTCCTCATATGATCAGACTCAGATGCTTGTCATGCAATGGAAATATTGGTATAATATGTGATTGATTGTGATTGTACACACCAAATGGAACTGTTTGATACCCATTTTGTATAGTTTGGTCAAGTATTAGCTGTTTCGGGCCTGAAATTGTTAGTTACAAGTAACCGATATATACAAGTGGTAAAATCACAACCTCACCTGGACAATTTTTGAACCACTCATACCAAAATGAAAACAAACATCAGATTATGAATGTACACATCAAATGGAACTGTTTGATACCCATTTTGTATAGTTTGGTCAAGTATTAGCTGCTTCAGGGATGATATTGTTAGTTACAACTAACCGATACGTTGGTAAAACCACAACCGTACCCAGACAATTTTCAGAACACTTACTCCAAAATGAAAACAAACATCAGATTATGAATGTACACACCAAATGGAAGTGTTTGATACTCATTTTGTATAGTTTGGTCAAGTATTAGCTGTTTCGGGCCTGAAATTGTTAGTTACAAGTGACCGATATGTACAAGTGGTAAAATCACAACTGCACCTAGACTCTTTTTGAACCACTCATACCAAAATGAAAACAAACATCACATTATGAATGTACACACCAAATGGAACTGTTTGATACCCATTTTGTCTTGCTTGGTCAAGTATTGTCTGTTTCCGGGATGATATTGTTAGTTACAAGTAACCGATATATACAAGTGGTAAATTTAAACCACAACCGCACCCAGACAATTTTCAGAACACTCATACCAAAATGAAAACAAACATCAGATTATGAATGTACACATCAAATGGAACTGTTTGATACCCATTTTGTATAGTTTGGTCAAGTATTAGCTGTTTCGGGCCTGAAATTGTTAGTTACAACTAACCGATACGTTGGTAAACCACAATCGTACCCACACAATTTTCAGAACACTTACTCCAAAATGAAAACAAACATCAGATTATGAATGTACACACCAAATGGAACTGTTTGATACCCATTTGGTATAGTTTGGTCAAGTATTAGCTGTTTCGGACCTGAAATTGTTAGTTACAAGTAACCGATATGTACAAGTGGTAAAATCACAACCGTACCTAGACTCTTTTTGAACCACTCATACCAAAATGAAAACAAACATCAGATTATGAATGTACACATCAAATGGAACTGTTTGATACCCATTTTGTATAGTTTGGTCAAGTATTAGCTGTTTCGGGCCTGAAATTGTTAGTTACAACTAACCGATACGTTGGTAAAACCACAATCGCACCCACACAATTTTCAGAACACTTACTCCAAAATGAAAACAAACATCAGATTATGAATGTACACACCAAATGGAACTGTTTGATACCCATTTTGTCTGGTTTGGTTAAGTATTATCTGTTTCAGGGATGATATTGTTAGTTACAAGTAACCGATATGTACAAGTGGTAAAACCACAACCGTACCCAGACAATTTTCAGAACACTTACCCCAAAATGAAAACAAACATCAGATTATGAATGTACACACCAAATGGAACTGTTTGATACCCATTTTGTATAGTTTGGCCAAGTATTAGATGTTTCGGGCCTGAAATTGTTAGTTACAACTAACCGATATGTACAAGTGGTAAAATATCACAACCGCACCTGGACTATTTTTGAAACACTCATACGAAAATGAAAACAAACATCAGATTATAAATGTACACACCAAATGGAACTGTTTGATACCCATTTGGTATAGTTTGGTCAAGTATTAGCTGTTTCGGGCCTGAAATTGTTAGTTACAAGTAACCGATATATACAAGAGGTAAAACCACAACCGTACCCAGACTATTTTCAGAACACTTACTCCAAAATGAAAACAAACATCAGATTATGAATGTACACACCAAATGGAACTGTTTGATACCCATTTTGTCTGGTTGGTCAAGTATTGTCTGTTTCATGGATGATATTGTTAGTTACAAGTAACCGATATGTACAAGTGGTAAAACCACAACCGCACCCAGACAATTTTCAGAACACTTACTCCAAAATGAAAACAAACATCAGATTATGAATGTACACATCAAATGGAACTGTTTGATACCCATTTTGTATAGTTTGGTCAAGTATTAGCTGTTTCGGGCCTGAAATTTTTAGTTACAAGTGACCGATACGTACAAGTGGTAAAATCACAACCGCACCCACACAATTTTCAGAGCACTCGTACCAAAATGAAAACAAACATCAGATTATGAATGTACACATCAAATGGAACTGTTTGATACCCATTTTGTATAGTTTGGTCAAGTATTAGCTGTTTCGGGCCTGAAATTGTTAGTTACAAGTAACCGATATGTACAAGTGGTAAAATCACAACTGCACCTAGACTCTTTTTGAACCACTCATACCAAAATGAAAACAAACATCACATTATGAATGTACACACCAAATGGAACTGTTTGATACCCATTTTGTCTTGCTTGGTCAAGTATTGTCTGTTTCCGGGATGATATTGTTAGTTACAAGTAACCGATATGTACAAGTGGTAAAACCACAACCGCACCCAGACAATTTTCAGAACACTCATACCAAAATGAAAACAAACATCAGATTATGAATGTACACATCAAATGGAACTGTTTGATACCCATTTTGTATAGTTTGGTCAAGTATTAGCTGTTTCGGGACTGAAATTGTTAGTTACAACTAACCGATACGTTGGTAAATTAAACCACAATCGTACCCACACAATTTTCAGAACACTTACTCCAAAATGAAAACAAACATCAGATTATGAATGTACACACCAAATGGAACTGTTTGATACCCATTTGGTATAGTTTGGTCAAGTATTAGCTGTTTCGGACCTGAAATTGTTAGTTACAAGTAACCGATATGTACAAGTGGTAAAATCACAACCGTACCTAGACTCTTTTTGAACCACTCATACCAAAATGAAAACAAACATCAGATTATGAATGTACACATCAAATGGGACTGTTTGATACCCATTTTGTATAGTTTGGTCAAGTATTAGCTGTTTCGGGCCTGAAATTGTTAGTTACAAGTAACCGATATGTACAAGTGGTAAAATCACAACCGCACCTACACTCTTTTTGAACTACTCATACCAAAATGAAAACAAACATCAGATTATGAATGTACACATCAAATGGAACTGTTTGATACCCATTTGGTATAGTTTGGTCAAGTATTAGCTGTTTCGGGCCTGAAATTGTTAGTTACAAGTGACCGATACGTACAAGTGGTAAAATCACAACCGCACCCACACAATTTTCAGAACACTTACTCCAAAATGAAAACAAACATCAGATTATGAATGTACACACCAAATGGAACTGTTTAATACCCATTTTGTCTGGCTTGGTCAAGTATTGTCTGTTTCAGGGATGATATTGTTAGTTACAAGTAACCGATATGTACAAGTGGTAAAATCACAACCACACCTAGACTATTTTTGAACCACTCATACCAAAATGAAAACAAACATCAGATTATGAATGTACACATCAAATGGAACTGTTTGATACCCATTTGGTATAGTTTGGTCAAGTATTAGCTGTTTCGGGCCTGAAATTAATTGTTAGTTACAAGTGACCGCGATACGTACAAGTGGTAAAATCACAACCGCACCTGGACTATTTTTGAAACACTTATACCAAAATGAAAACAAACATCAGATTATGAATGTACACATCAAATGGAACTGTTTGATACCCATTTTGTATAGTTTGGTCAAGTATTAGCTGTTTCGGGCCTGAAATTGTTAGTTACAAGTAACCGATATATACAAGAGGTAAAACCACAACCGTACCCAGACTATTTTCAGAACACTTACTCCAAAATGAAAACAAACATCAGATTATGAATGTACACACCAAATGGAACTGTTTGATACCCATTTTGTCTGGTTGGTCAAGTATTGTCTGTTTCATGGATGATATTGTGCAAGTAACCGATATGTACAAGTGGTAAAACCACAACCGCACCCAGACAATTTTCAGAACACTTACTCCAAAATGAAAACAAACATCAGATTATGAATGTACACATCAAATGGAACTGTTTTATACCCATTTTGTACAGTTTGGTCAAGTATTAGCTGTTTCGGGCCTGAAATTGTTAGTTACAAGTGACCGATACGTACAAGTGGTAAAATCACAACCGCACCCACACAATTTTCAGAACACTTACTCCAAAATGAAAACAAACATCAGATTATGAATGTACACACCAATTGGAACTGTTTAATACTCATTTTGTCTGGCTTGGTCAAGTATTGTCTGTTTCAGGGATGATATTGTTAGTTACAAGTAACCGATATGTACAAGTGGTAAAATCACAACTGCACCTAGACTCTTTTTGAACCACTCATACCAAAATGAAAACAAACATCACATTATGAATGTACACACCAAATGGAACTGTTTGATACCCATTTTGCCTTGCTTGGTCAAGTATTGTCTGTTTCCGGGATGATATTGTCAGTTACAAATAACGAATATGTACAAGTGGTAAAACCACAACCGCACCCAGACAATTTTCAGAACACTCATACCAAAATGAAAACAAACATCAGATTATGAATGTACACACCAAATGGAACTGTTTGATACCCATTTTGTACAGTTTGGTCAAGTATTAGCTGTTTCGGGCCTGAAATTGTTAGTTACAACTAACCGATACGTTGGTAAAACCACAATCGTACCCACACAATTTTCAGAACACTTACTCCAAAATGAAAACAAACATCAGATTATGAATGTACACACCAAATGGAACTGTTTGATACCCATTTGGTATAGTTTGGTCAAGTATTAGCTGTTTCGGGCCTGAAATTGTTAGTTAGAAGTAACCGTTATGTACAAGTGGTAAAATCACAACCGTACCTAGACTGTTTTTGAACCACTCATACCAAAATGAAAACAAACATCAGATTATGAAGGTACACATCAAATGGAACTGTTTGATACCCATTTTGTATAGTTTGGTCAAGTATTAGCTGTTTCAGGCCTGATTCATATTACATATATGAACATACATGATCATGCAATAACTTTTCCAACTCCTGTAGCTTTAGTCTGGAGAGAACAACCAGCATGACAGCTAGGTAGTAGCGTGTATGTAGAGTCTGTTTTGTTACAGAAACTTATACTTAGAAGTACAGGAGCCAGCCTCGCAAACAGGGTGGGGCTAATAATGACAGGGGCGTGGCTCAGTCCTTGTACGCGTGCGCAACATGGCACGCGCCATTTCGCATTTTCTCACTTCGATCGTACACTTCAAGTTCGTCTTCTTTGATATGATCCGTTCGTGAAAATTCCGCCAGCAACAAAATGGTACCTGAGCTTAGTGGAGGAGAGGGCTTACATGTTCGATGTCCCACGGGAGCGAATGTCTTTCGGTGACAAGGAGTGCGGAGCGGTTACATCGCTGAGACTTCACACCACCGTGGTAAGAAGTGGCTGAAAGTCAATGAATTTATAAATGTACTTTTTTTTTACTACATATAAAATAGCTAAAGTAGCTATTTCCGCGAAAGGAAACATATAGCTAGCTATAGAGTTGTACTGCAGTAGTAAAGTCGCTAAAGAAATATTGTTGAATGTGTCATTTCCTTCTTTCTACCTTATACCTCCCTGCTTGTTCCCTTCTCATCCTTCCACCAACTACCAGACTAGCTAGACCAGTTAGTCTTCCTCTATACTGATCTTGTCTGAGAGATCGTGGTGGTGATAGGTACACAGAGTGAGTCTGCGGCCTTCCCAAAGACATGTTCTGAAGGGAGGTTCTGGAGGCTGTATATGCACAGAGAGGAAAGGTATGAGATAGGGAGAACATAAGCTTTTATTTAAAAGCCCCAGATGATTAATTCACATCACTTGTATATCCATACACAGGACCTTTGTCTCCAGGCTATTAATGCCTCATTGTTCAGAAGTACCCAGGCCACAAGGTTCAATATCCACGCTGCCCTGCAAGTGGTTTAAACTGCTGGTAAGTAAGCTTGTACTATATACTTATTACAACTGCAGTTGTCTGAATTTGCATTTAGGTCTTCCTCCTTAATTTGTTCTGCACTGGATTGGGGGTGGGGGGAGCCATAGTACATTTCTTAATGAGGTGCGGAGAACATAAGTTGTACACAAGGCCTTGTATTTTCTGAAATGTACCTGCTGAGTGGATGACTATTCTGGTTGGGAATTGTCCAGTGTTTGCGTTTTTGTACTCTTAAATTTGCAAACCTAGTTTGTATCATGACCATCTTCCACTATACCTTCCAGGCCTGTTTACTTCTCCTCACTACACCAACTGACTACAGAGGCCCCAGCTGCTTGAAGAGGCTCATAGCCAAGTGAGTGGTTACAATGCTTAATACATCTAGCCTTATCCCTGGTGATTACGTTCAGGGATTTCCATGTATGCATGAATAACAACAAACAAGATGAGCCTTTCTGAGATGCTGACTGTATGATTTCTTCACATACCCCGGTAGAGGAATTGCATTTGAAATGATAGCTGCCACACTTTCGAAATATTTTCAGTACACATGCTGCCATGTTGGAAGGCAATTGAAGGAAAGCAATTATACAAAAATTACATTTCTACAGACCTGTTTCGGGCGTTTAACTTCAACTTTAGACTATGCAAAGGGTTAGTGAAGACATTGCTAGGGCGGGAAGTTCAATGCGCTAGTATGATAATCACTACTGTTTTGTCCTCCAAGATGCCCCACATGACTTGTATAATGGAATAATAGAATGATTGCAGTTCCTCCATCGCATGACCTGATTAGTATATGAATAATTATTGCATGTGCTATTCTTTCACAGATGGATGTTAACAATTGAACTCAACTAACTGATTGATAGGTACATAAAATGTATATTATATGCATAGTTGAATGCCATTTTTGTATGTATAGAGTATATTGACACATTTTTATACAATGTAGTACTTCAATCACATACGTATTTGTATAAAATGCTGTAACGTAAGTTATAGCATAACTATTGTTTGCTTGTTTTAGTATATTCATGTTTTCAACTCAGTGTATGTCACAATTATATTTTGCTTACAGTCAAGAGTGTTTCATTGGAAATTCCATGTAAAAGCTCCACCCACTAAGTGAGGGGTCAGCTGCATGTCAGTTGACACACTGCTAATTTTGCACACCAATTTTGACACATTGGTAGAATAACACACTTGTTATTTAGCACACTTGCTGAATAGCACACTAGTAATTTGGCACACTGTCCAGTTAGCACATGTGTAGTTTTGACACACCTAACAATTTGACATGCGTGTAGGTGTGTCAAAACTGGAGACATCACTTTTGACACACTTTATGTGTCAGATTAGCACACTTTTTTTTTTCTGTGTGTGCTAGCACCAATGTAGCTGTGCCGACCTCCACGGATGGAAATTTGCAAGTTGCTGTATTCACTTGTGTTCCTTAACTGTCTAACTCCCCGCACTGCTGCCTGGATGCAGGTGGCACTTTCAGCCATGACAATTGTGCATGGGTCTGGGTAAGGAGGTTGTGCAGTGTTGAACTGAAATGCTGCTTCTGCGTATTCAATATCTGTAGCACTTTCACAGTTCACAATCTGGCTTCCAGGGCATTCATCGAGCTGTATCAACGGGCAGCCAGTACAGCTTGGTTTGGTGTAATTTTGGTATATTGCATTACATTGTGTATTGCCTGCATTCATGCACTGTGGATCCTCTCGAATGTAGCCAGTGGGAGTGAAGTCAGGAAACACTGTTTGACAACTTGATATGGCTGTAAATAAGATATTTTGGTGGTGATTTGGTGCAATGTGTGGGTGACTAAAATGTACAGATTGTCTATGTGTAAAAATGTACAGCAAAACACCACAGCAACAAGTAAGCTAGGACACGTCTACTTCTTTTCATGCAAATGCCAACAATTGGAGGCTGCAGAAATCAGTGCCTAAAATTTGAGAAATTTATCACTGCCCATTTCATTCAAATGAGAAGAAAATAACATCTGGAGTCATACCACATGCTACAGACGTGTCAGAGTGGTGAGCAATGCAGGAATGACATCTTACAGTCATACATAATCATTGTTGCAATGCTGCAGTGCCAGTGCAGCATTGCAAATGTCAATGTTTAGAGTCATTGCAATTTATCACCGCCCATTTGGGCAGTGATACCCCCACTATTTTCGGCACTAGCTGGGAGAAATGCAAGCTAACTAAGTTCCATGCTTGTTTTCACATGTTGTAAGCGATATTGCTGTGCGAGGGCTGTGATCTACCACTCACGAAATTCTTGTGTAGGCCGGCGACCAGAGACGCCGCCCCCGGGTTGGAGTTTGTGCAAGACCCTACCCGCGGCTACTAGTAGCCACTTTAGTTAGCTATATTTATGCATGCACAATTGTTCACCATGCAGTTGGCACAGTGGCGATATTAAACACTCACCTGCCATGCAAGTGAAGATGCAGATAACTGCTATCGCCATTGCTGTAATAGCTACGCGATCCACGGCATTCACAGGGTGACTTGCGGAGATGAGAAGTAGTATTGTACAGCAGGGCACGCAATAGTGTGCGGCGGAATCCTCTGAGTCAGAATGAAGTTAATCACGTAGCTACGTACCACAAAGCTATTCCGCAACTACATGGGACGTAATCCTACACATAGGACCTATCTACATTAAGAGCTCTGTTTAATAGCTGGTGATCCTTTCTCACACTGCCCACGCACGATCACCAAGGGCTAGTGGCGTATAGAGGTAGCATACGTATAGTAGAATGAGCTGGACCTTGTACTCTAGTATTGTTTTGGTTTCCTGCATATAAAACGCCCTTTATGTACTATCAAAACTTTGGTACTATCAGTTCCTAGGAAGTGGTAGTAGCTAAGCATTTTTAGTGCACAAAGCACACTTCCTCTACATGCCACAACTGACCACTTTTGGTAACATGGGCAGTTATCAGTGTGCTTTCTCTGTAGGAATAGTTAATGAGGACAAGGAATAGCTTGTGACTGCCACAATAATGAGTTTTGGTGCCTGTGTTATTTCATATACTTGTCTCACACACACTGTACTCCTTTACAAATTGAATTTAAATAAATGGATGAGTGTATCCATGCTGTGTTTAGATCTGCAGATTACATGCATGCACATAGTTAATTCACTGCAAAAACTACTTGGTTAAAATGACCACAAGTGCAGGTTACTGCAGTTTCAGGGTTCATTGAACAGGTGAGTCCATGACTTTAAAGAAATCCAAACACAATTATTATTATCCATCAACCCCCTCACAATATATCAATCTTCAGAGACACTTGTCTGCTAGCCAACGTATACTAGTTCATATGCATCCATCTGCTGGCTATTATCCAAGGTTCAGAACCAGTATAATAGCCAGATGCGTATGAACTGATATATGTTGGCTAGCAGACAAGTGTCTGTGCTAGTTCTTTGAAGCTAGAATTGTGAGGTGGTTGATGGATGATAATTGTGTTTGGAATTTCTTTGATCATATTACATGTATACCCATGCATCTGTTCAATGAACCGGTGTTCCAATGGTTCTTGTGCTGCCTGAGAATGACTTGTGCCCAGACTCTCGTACAAAGGAGAATGAGACTGGAGGTCATCATCACACCACTGCATGGCTATACAGCTATAGTTACACTGAAGTCCACTGAAAGCAAGAGTTGAAGTTGCTTGCTGGGCTTCAGTAAATTGTGGCGAGGAAGATGCATGCACATGCAAGGAACCACTCTTACCTCTGAAATATTCAAGAATTTTGTGCTAGATCATTAACCAGACCCTCAGCTGTGTGTAGAGACAGAGCAGCGCCAAATGTTTTAAGCTGTTGAATTGACTCCAGAACTATGTGATGTTGTTATCAAGTTATGTAAGTAGCATCAGCCATCATTGGGTGTGCAAAGCCCCTGCAATATCCTAGCTTACCTACGTCCCTGAAAAAGATGAGACATGCTATAAATTTGATATCGAATTTGTTATTGTCTGGTTCAACATAACTGTGCCAGGGATTGTGGCGGTGGATGATGTAGAACCCACTCAGGCTGCATGCTTGAGCACAACTCACCCTTGACCCGTTACCACAAGACATAAGGCATATAATGCCGAAAAAAATAGCACTGCATGCATGTATATCACACATGGCTACTAGGAAATATGCATAAAATGCAAGCCAGACCACTTTCTGACTGCTAAAATTGTACATAAAGGGTTAAGTATTTTGCCACACTTGACAAGGAAACATATAATACCTTTCCTTACAAATAGGTTGTGACCCTTACCAGGGAGTATACAGCAGTGCATAGGTCATCAGTCACTACATTGGCACAGAAGAGGCAACTATATGCATAGCCTAGATCGATGTAGCACCAATTCCACAACAATGTTGAGAGTACAGAAAGGTTCGGTTATTATCCCGGCTTCATGTACTTGTTGCTATTAGAGACTACTTACATAGCAACTGCTGAAGAAGCTGTTGCTCACAACCACACCATGAGGGAATTACTATTACTGCATTCCATTGCAGCAGGTGGCTTCTCACATGCATGCAGATGTTTAGTGGTTTCAATCGGCAGGTTCATGGTTGTAAGATCATAAATTCATAGATAGTTTTACTATATGTGGTTTAGGCCAGCATATATTTACTGGTTGCCTTATGCAATTACTCACAAATATCAAGATAAAATTCTCATAACCACTGCATGTCTCTTCAGTTTGTCTGTAACCAGGGTAACTACCTCATATACAGTCATAAAACAAACATTTTGTTTTCTCTGTTAGTGTTACCAATACCGTTCTTACAAGAATATGCATGAGCTGTTGCAGGAGCAGTCTGGATATATTGCAGCCCGCTGCTCTGAAATATAACTTTGTTATATACTATCATAGCTACTTTGTGGCACTTTGCAGTGGACATGGAGTGTAACTATACCCAACTGGTAATTTAGCTAGCTAGCTACATGGCTTGATCAGGTGCATGTATTTCTTTACGGTAGACCCATTTAGCCATGCAGTGCTAGTTGGAAGCTAAGGAAGCTAATGAGGGTAACAAAGCAGCCCAAATAACCCTACAACCATATAAGATATGCCTATCTTAGCTTCCTCACACCAGTTTGTCTGCAACCTCTGTGTAGCTTAAACAATTAACAAACATTTTTTTCCAGGATGCATGCATATGCAAGCTTGTCTAATTGCTACAAACAATAGTCAATATGTTATTGTTGCACTGATTGTTGATTTGTGAAGTGACGACCAAAGATATTTGGACAAGTAAAAAAGGCAGCTATTGCTATGGCTGTGATCCCAGCAAATGCATAGGATATGTATTGCCATGAGGGAGGTTCAGCCTCTGAATCACAAGCGTGCGTGCTGGGCGGAATGCTCTGAGAGTAATGGAAGAAATTTTCTGGATCATATTTTGATTTGATACGCGTGAGATTCTCCAGATTGCCAAGGAAGTACTTCTCATTGGGTGTGCTGATGTTGATATTGGCATAGTTTCGATAGGCTCCATTACCCATAAACTGAGTCATGTTTGCATAAAAGTGATTCAACCACAGTATCATAGCTGTCTGGTTGCATGGTTTCACAAAGTATGTGAGGTACTGGTAGCCAAAAAGGTTGTCACGATGTGGAAAAGCAGTTGCATTACTTGGAATGGCATTGATTCTTCCTCCCAGGGAGTCCATCTGTACTGATGCATTCCTACATCCTGCAACATTCACAACATTCTGTATGTTGTCAATCATTGTCTGCATGCCCTCAGTTGATAGAGGTTTGGATCTTGGCTGGTAGCCAGAGTTCATATTAAAGGGTTGGCCACAACACTGTGTAGGTAGCTTGAGGCATCTCTCGAAGTCTTCATTAGTGCCGCACTTGTTTTCTGTTGTGCAGCCAGCCCAAAATGCAAGAGCACCAGGATAATTTGCTGGGGTATAGTTACATTCTGTATATGTTATATTCAAAAAACGCGTATGATTAACAAAGATTTTACGAAAATGGTCAAGAAACTCATTTAGAACTGTTGAATTTCCTGATGCGTGTGCAGCAACTTGAAGTCTGGTTGGTGTGATGGTTATCTGAGTCCAGATGTATTCACGATCAATAAAGTATTGAGAGAGAAGATAGTTCTGCCATGCATGAAATACCTCAAGCCAGTCTTCTGAATTGTTGTAGTAAATAAGAACATCTGCATTTTGCTCTGGGATCACAAAGTGCCGAAGTGTTACTTGATAGACTATTCCAAAATTGCCATTTCCACCACCTCGCAATGCCCAGTAGAGGTCTGAGTAAGTGACATTATTAACTACCAAGACGTCTCCAGTTGCATTCACCATCTCATATTGAAGGATGTTATCACATGCCAGTCCATGTTTACGTCCAACAATGCCTTGCCCACCACCCAAGATTAGACCAGAGAGACCAACCGTGGGACATGTACCCCCAGGAAATAAGGATCGGGGAGGTGAAAATTCAGAAAAGCGAGCATCTTCCGTGAGGTTCCAAAGCTTGTCATACATTTCAATGAGGGTATTTCCAACTTCCATGATAACGGCATCTGCTCTAGGGGTTGGTTGAAATTTTTTCATTCGGCTGATGTCAATAACAACACCTTTGCTTACTGTGCTAGCACCAATGTAGCTGTGCCGACCTCCACGGATGGAAATTTGCAAGTTCCTGTGTTCACGTGTGTTCCTTAACTGTCTAACTTTCTTCACTGCTGCCTGGATGCAGCTGGCACTTTCAGCCATGACAATTGTGCATGGGTCTGGGTAAGGAGGTTGTGCAGTGTTGAACTGAAATGCTGCTTCTGCGTATTCAATATCTGTAGTATTTTTAGTATTACAGTTCACAATCTGGCTTCCGGGGCATTCCTTGAGCTGAATTATGGGGCAGCTAGTACACTTTGGTTTGGTGTAGTTTTGGTTTCGGTATATTGCATTACATTGTACATTACCACTCAAGCACTCTGGATTCTCTCGAATGTAGCCAGTGGGAGTAAAGTCAGGAAACACTGTTTGACAACTTGAAAGAGCTGTAAATATAAAGAATGCCACTGTTAATCAAGTGTGTGGGTGTACTGCAAACTCATGCAGGTCCTACTTCAACAAGTAGGCAATTAGGCCAGGCAAAGTAGATTTACATTACTAGCAAACGCAAAATTACACGTGGCAAATCTATGGTGCTACAGCCATTAAAAGTGGGTGTGTCATGGTTTGGAAGGCAGCAGGCCTCAAAAGAAGCGGGCGCTGATGCAAAACAATAAATCTACTTCGCATGACCTTAAAGGCCGCACAACAGAAAAGCATATATTGTGTCATGGGCATAACAACCTCAATTACCTCCACCTCTGGCTTTTCATCATGTGCAATAATACATGTAGAGGCTGGAGAAATGCTATATAGCTAATTCTCAGTGTATTCGCATGCTGTGACTGGGCTCCTAGGAGGGTGTGACTGGGTATCACTGTGATTGGGGAGTCATTGACAAGGGGAGTCACTCAATCCTACGAGTACTGGAAAGATAAGCTGCTACCATGCAAGTTAATCCAGCTACAATACCATGCAATGGGGAGTCCATACCATAGTGGAGAGACTGAGGATGGAGGTGATACTACTGGGAGGATGGGTAATACAGAAATTGGTAGGCCTACTCAATCGTCAGTCTCTTCGCTTCTGCACCCCAATCCTCGGTCTCTGCACCCTGATCTTCAGTCACTCGCACACCAGTGTCACGATAAAATGGGGCCCCCCTGAAACAAGCCCTGCCCCCAGCTCCATTTTACTGGTAGAATGGGCCTCCTGCCCCCATCCTATCGGTAAGGGGGGCCCATTTTACCAGTAGGATGGGGCCCCCTTTATGAGATTGGGACCCCCCCTCTGATATTAACTACTACATCACCTAGCTAGGTGCTACTTATAAGTCTTAGACATCGTGTGGACAAACACAAAGGATTAAAACTTTTTTAGCACGAGTGGAAACACAAAAATGAAATGAAAACTCCAAAGTATGTTATAACTAAATAGCTACAACAAAAATAGCTAGGAAAACTTTTGCTCACTTTCGAAGAGCGCGCTTCTCAATTATCATGTGGCACTTCGAGACCAACGCCCTAAGTAGTCGTACTTTCCATAAGCTAAAACATAGCAGAATGTCAATCAGCCTTCCTTCTCCGACCCCACCATGATGCATTGACACTTTGGCACCTTTTACACTGCATGGCAGACATTGATGGAGAGTTAAGTGAATGCGATTGGGGCTGGGGGGGGGGGGCAAAATTTTATGAAACTGGCCGGATGGGACTCACCGCTCCAAAGAAACCCTGTAGTTTTGTGTTATATTGCCCCACTACAAGACCTAAGGTATTTGGCAACCAGTTTATGATGGTTGTACGGTAGCATAAAGACACAAACGCTCACCTGCCATACAACAGATGACGTAGACAATCGCTATCGCCATTGCAATCACGCCACAACACTCGTTCAGCTGCAGATCTAGAGTGACTTGCCGAGGAGGGCTATCGTGCTGTACTGATGGCACGAATTCAGTACAAAATCCTAGCGGCAAGCTTAGAAAATGAGTCAATAGCTAATATTGTCTATCCAGCGCAACAGCAAACCACATCCTTTCCAGGAAACAGATAGTAGAGTAGTACTACAAATCGTAAGAAACCGCAACTGACAGTTGGGCCCTCGGCAAGTAGATCAGCCATGCAGTTCAACGGTTAACACTTTTGTTGTCCGCTGTAGCCATTTTTTGTCTTTATCCAACTAGCCATAGGCTAATTACAAAAGCCAGCAACAAACAGGAAGCATGAAATGGAGGGAAGGAGCAGTGATTGCTGTTTCATCTGTTAATTATTATCAGATTACAATCAAAGTTGAAGTTACAGTGGCGTAGGAACCGTAGCGGCCGTAGCGGCTTTGGCCGCTACACTTTTTAGGCCGCAAATTAATATTCATAACCTGCTATAAGTTACTAATAGCTAAAGCTAGCCTCGTTCCCTGGGAACGAGGCCAAGCTCAAGCAGCCTCTTCGTTGCACCAGTCTCGTATGCAGTTACGTGCGTACATTTCCGCTTAAAGTATACTATAAAGCAACCAAAATCTTGGCGGTGAGATGGCTTGGTGCGAGGCTAATGCACATTTTCATAAAGACTACTACAAGCGACGAAAGCTGGGCAGTCTCCCGGGAACGACGACGAAGTCAGTACGTATAATCTCACTGTTTTCCAAATATTTTACTGGACGGTTGGAAAAGTCTGAAAGCTTATACCCTTGAAAAAAGGCTTTATTTTGCAGTCTAAAGGTGCACATTTTGAAAAAATTCGCCACTGCGCTATGCGCGGCGAAATTATTTTATATTTTCCCCGTCGCGCTTCGCGCGGTACAGCATGGCCTCTACACTTCAAATTTGCTTCCTACGCCTATGAGTTAGTCACGTTGATTATCAGACTACATATAACCATGCACTTATCCAACTCCATCTTATATCCCTGTTTATAATCCATGCATCTATTTTCTCTTACTGTGACTCATAAGACTTTTTCTGGCTGGTTGTGTATACGATGACACACAAAAATGTTTGATTGATTGATTGATATAGGCTACTGTACTGTATATGGCCTAAATTTGCATTGTAGCAATAATATAACACTCACTCCAATGGCCGGATCATACAACACCACATTTGAGTTTTGACCACACTTGCCTGCATGCTGTTTATGAGTCATGCAACCCCATGCAATGCAACTAGGTTCATTGCAGCAGTGGGTTAACTTAGGGTCATAGGGTTAGTACAATAATAGCTACTGCATAATTATTCACCCTGTACCATGGTGGATGAAAGATGCCGTCTAAGTGTATAACTGTCATATACCCTGGGTTGTAGTTGTTATTTACTTTATTTTACCACCGATAAGTTTTGTTTGTGGCCTAGTCTCGCAAGGGTGTGGCTTGCAAAACTAGTTCATGGCAATGGCTGACTTTCTAGCGCAGAGTTTGCAAGCTCCAGTACGATAGTGATTTCCAACGATATTTTAGAGGTAGGTAGCTAACAGCTGGGGTATAAGATATTCATTTGTGCATATTACTGATACATGTATATCAGTAGACTTGTAGTATTGTTAACCAATAATCCTACAGTAAAGCTGGTAACCATGTAGCCTCGTACCCAGGCTCTTACTCGTAGAGGAAATGAACCTGGGTACGAGACTAGTAACCATGCATGTTGAGTTACCGTAAACTCTTGTTGATATACAGTTGTGTGCATATATTACTATAACAACAAGGACCAATTAGGAAGGATGTAGAGCATGGTAGCTAGCCATGAGGTTTATGGTTTGCAATAACCTTCAGTGCGTGGTTGTAATCTGAGGCTAACATGCTATAACTATACCGCTGTGATGTTTGACAGTGCTGTGTAGTTACTACAGTTTTCTTGTACATAAAAAATAGAGAAAAAGAAAAGTAGATGAGGTACTCAAGTGTAAGTACTGAGAAACTAACAGACACTTGGTTGAATGGATAATCAGAAGGTGCTCTGGGATGCTCTTCTGCACATGGTCTTACTCGTGTTCTGGTAGAAGGCATGGTGATCTATAGAGCTTGACCGCTGGAAGGAGTGTGACTGTGACCTATCAAAACAAAGACATAAAGTCACACTAAAGTGATTACAATGTGATTAGCGTACCATAGCCCTACATCTTACTTATTCAGGTCAAAATTGTCACAGAAGTGATTTTCCCATGAGTAGCTAAACACGTGTCAAATGGAAATATGGCTATTGTCCAGGACCAGTTGCTTAAAGGTCTGTGTTACATTACTGTCTATGTGCATAGTTATCTTCCAGTGATTGTGAGTGTGTGTATGTTCAGCTACATGCATTGGAGCAAAGCCATCCACTGGTATTACTGCATACACAAAGTGAACTTGTACCGTATAGCAAAAAGTTTTCGTATGGTGCAAAATTTCACATTTTTCACATGAACTTACAAGATGTTATTCCATGTGAAATTATTTTCCAGGTACTTAGTGTCAGCATTAACACATCTAACAGTGAGATGGAGAGTGAAAGATGGGAATTTAACCACGCCACAGGAAAGGATTGACTCTGTTGCATTTTCATGCTGGCATGGCAAATCCTCACGAGGTGTAGTCCATATACTAACTAGCCTCTTACCATTCTCCTCAACAGAAAACAGTGCCATAAATATGTTGTGCTGCAAAATAACGGCCTGGCAAACATTTGTGTGAAAAATTTCCATCTATGAAAATTTCCCACTATACAGTATGTGAAAAAGGTGCTCTATTTTCTGCATATTTCTTGTGCCATCTTCACACTGGGACTTATAATGTACTCAATTCAGCTAATGTAAAGTACTTCATAATGTCATAATGATGAATGTCACATTGAGTAGTAAGAGGAGAGGTCGTGTGGGACAGCTAGCTGTAGCTGCATTCCAAACCCTCCACAAAAACTTTACCTTGCAGCCACCAACAAAATCAGGAAGCCAAGGAGAAAAACTAGATGAGATCAGCTATGATCTGGGAACAAGGCTAGGGCAATTGACCCCCATCACTCAATGAGCTACCATTTTAACTGATGTCATACATCTAATCATGCACTCTACAGAAAAGATTCATTACTAACTGAACTGAGCTAGTCAGCTAGTGGAAATGGAGTGACCACAGAATGCCAGCCTGCTGACAGTGTATTGGTCCCTCCTACAGTTATCAGTATATCACACCCAATTCATTCTCATAAACTCTGGTTATTAAGCACACCTTGCTATTAGGCGCATATTATTTATTAGGCACATGCTTCCCTAGTACACAGCATCATTTTAGTGCATGTGCATTAAATAGAGTGCACAATGGCGGCGAGAGATCAATCGCATCAAGAGCAAACAGCACACTCGGTGGCCAGCTACACAGAGTGCACAATGGCGGCAAGAGATCAATCGCATCGAGAGCAAACAGCACACTCGGTGGCCAGCTACACAGAGTGCACAATGGCGGCAAGAGATCAATCGCATCGAGAGCAAACAGCACACTCGGTGGCCAGCTACACAGAGTGCACAATGGCGGCGAGAGATCAATCGCATCGAGAGCAAACAGCACACTCGGTGGCCAGCTACACAGAGTGCACAATGGCGGCGAGAGATCAATCGCATCGAGAGCAAACAGCACACTCGGTGGCCAGCTACACAGAGTGCACAATGGCGGCGAGAGATCAATCGCATCGAGAGCAAACAGCACACTCGGTGGCCAGCTACACAGAGTGCACAATGGCGGCGAGAGATCAATCGCATCAAGAGCAAACAGCACACTCGGTGGCCAGCTACACAGAGTGCACAATGGCGGCCAGAGATCAATCGCATCAAGAGCAAACAGCACACTCGGTGGCCAGCTACACAGAGTGCACAATGGCGGCGAGAGATCAATCGCATCAAGAGCAAACAGCACACTCGGTGGCCAACTACACAGAGTGCACAATGGCGGCGAGAGATCAATCGCATCAAGAGCAAACAGCACACTCGGTGGCCAGCTACACAGAGTGCACAATGGCGGCGAGAGATCAATCGCATCAAGAGCAAACAGCACACTCGGTGGCCAGCTACACAGAGTGCACAATGGCGGCGAGAGATCAATCGCATCAAGAGCAAACAGCACACTCGGTGGCCAGCTACACAGAGTGCACAATGGCGGCGAGAGATCAATCGCATCAAGAGCAAACAGCACACTCGGTGGCCAGCTACACTGATTTTTCCTAGCCTCGTTCCCAGGCCGTTCCCGGCTCCAGTTTTGATCGCTTGCAGTATAAAAACGGAGGGGAAGGCCTGGGAGAAAGAGTCACGTGCGTGACGTCAGGTAGACGTGAGGGGGGCGGTGCCCGATCGTTGTAATTCACAAACTTTGCGTTGATCAGCCTCGAGTCTACCATACAACGAGCTGTATTGACGCTGTCTTTCGAATGTTACAGTCTCAAGTTCTTGGACAAGATATTACAAGAAGGACCTCGAGATTCTTCGTCGGGCACCGCCCCCCCTCACGTCTACCCTCACGTCTACCTGACGTCACGCACGTGACTCTTTCTCCCAGGCCTTCCCCTCCGTTTTTATACTGCAAGCGATCAAAACTGGAGCCGGGAACGGCCTGGGAACGAGGCTAGATTTTTCCCACTTTTGGCTAACACAAAGGTTGCAAACTACACCCTTTTCAGCTGACAAGACTAACATCATTTTTGAGTATATGACCCATTATACTCGTCTATTTAAAATCCTTATAAAGTGATGAAATGTAGTAAAAATACTTTTCCTACATGTTGAGCCCTGCATATCTCTTTGAATACACAATGGCTGTGAATCATGCTCTCTTCCGATTTACGTTGGTACTCGCTACGTGAGTGCATCTAACAATCTACTTTACAGTACTGTGTACCACATGCCAGTACCTATGTTGGGTGTAGCTTTAATTGCACCTGCATATCCTCTATTAGGTGCACGTTTGCTTACCACTTTAAAATCACAAGGACATGCACTTAACCAAAAGGTATCCTGGATCTGCCCCTGACCATAATCATTTCAACATAATCTATAATCAGTTGGCTGAAGAATCCAACCTCAGGTCAGTTGTGACAGCACCCACTCACTTGCTGCAGATGTACAGTTTCCCATGTCCGAGGTACTCCTCCCTGGTCTTCATGGCATCCAAGCTTCTCTTCAGATCCTTAATGAGGGCCTGCATGCATATGTGGGAATGCACTTGATGTGACTCAATTTAAGCACAAGTGATGTATGGATGTTCATACACAATCCGATACACAATCGGACTGTACCTATATTTGTAAATGGGATGTTGTAATACTTCAGTACTGAATAGGGACCTGGGTCACTACAAACTCTCAGAAGATGCTTCACTAGCCAAATGCAGTCCTTACCAGAAGTAGGTGATCACATGTGCAGACAATGCAGCCATTTGTCCAGTCAGTGCAAGGGCTATGGCGACACAGGCATGAACTTAAGCTTCATCTCTTTCACACTGATGCTGCAGTCTGGCAGTAGCTAGGCTAAGGTAGCCCTTTGCTCTAAGCATACACACACACACACGCACACACACACACAGTACTGCTTCCCGTGTAGTTGTGGTTCATAATGATAGAACAAGCGCCCACTCAAGAACCACAGTCAACACTAGAATCGCATCTGCAGTCTTCTACGAGTGTTACCCCACCACAGTCGGCCGGTGAGTCACCGCTGTCACCGCTTTCACCACCAGTTTCGCCCAAGGCACCAAAATGGACACACACACACACACACACACACACACACTTGAAATACATTCTCGCTAGTCACTCAGGTCACCCAAATTATGTATACATCACTAAAAAAACAAAAACAAAGTTGGTTGTCTTAATGTACCACATAGTTGTTACCGTGGTTACAGACAAACTGATGCTGCTTCCTTAGCTTTCTCACCTTCCTACCACATAACTGCTGTATCTTCAGTTTGTCTGCAACCAGGGTAACCTCAGTGTAATTAAAACAACCAGTTTGGTATGTACTTCAGTGTAGATACACACATTCACTATAAGCACACCTTGCAGTAGTCACTCTGGGCTGTCACAGAGCCCTCCAGGGTGGCAACAGCATCCTTCAATACTTGCTTTGCTTCTGCCAACTTGTCTACGTATTTGATCATCAAAGTGTGCATCAAACTGAAACTATTTGCAGCAGCAGCATCATCGTATAGACATGATTAAGAAAATTTACAGCTAATTAAGCTCCCGTCGTCCTGCATCAGAACATTGAGTGAGGAATCCTCATACCTTGGTCAGCAAGGGGTTCTGCCTTCTTCAGTGCTGCTGTTGCTATGATACGGTTTCTCTGTGTGTCCACCTGCACATTTGGTGCTCCTCTCTCTCCATCTGCAGAACACACCCTCACATACTCAAGAACCATGCTAACATGATGATACAGATATAGAGGTAAATAATTGTACAAATATAATGCAAGTGTTTCAATTAATTTGCTAAGAACAACCTAAATGGACATAGGTTTTTAGACACGAGGTTTCATCAACACTAAACTGCAGTAGCCAGATGTCCCAGAAAGATTTCATCAAAGATACTACTTCACAGCAGCTGGCTACAACTGGGACAATTGCTGATGATGTTGCGACAAGCTGCATATAGTGCTTTAGAGTCATTCTCAGTCAGTAGCAATGCCGATTGATAGCAGATGGCAGTAGGGTTG